>CAUYUJ010016037.1:502500-585000 GCA_963575745.1 Prorocentrum cordatum
CCAGGCGCTGGAAGTCAAGGAGAGGCGCAAGAGAGAGTCACGGCGCAACCAGCAGATGATGACGGAGCTCCGACGACGTCATTGTCCAAGGCGTTCGCGCAGCGGTTCCGAGTCCGGCGATGCCTTCCGCAGCGCCAACAGACTTGCTCATGTTCACCAAGCTGGGTGAGTGTCCCCGCCAACGTGCCTCTGCCTGTGGAGTTCTGGCCATCAATACTCATGGCTACTAATGGCTGGAACTCCAAAGCTGTACTGCGCTGAAACATGCATGCGGGGATGTCCCTACTCGCGCCACGCTTGCCACGGTGAGGTCTTGTAGCGCTAGGCTTCACCTGGCCAGAAGAAGATCTTTGCGTTCGCCTTCCTTTCTTGTCGCCTGCTGATCGCTCAACGTCGGTATCGTCCTCATCCCGCTCAGTCGTAGCAGTTCTTCCTGCACTCTGTGCAGTGGCGCCCTGGTCGGACGGTACGAAGTCCGACAAGCTCATGTCTTCAGCACACTGCGCCGAAACGTCATACAATGGAGGCCAGTCGACAAGATACCTTCCCCAAGAAACCCCCAACCCTGAGACCCCAGGACGTCCATCGTTTTTTGGTGTGGGAGCGTCGCGCTCTCCACAGCAAAACCATCGAAACCCAAGAAACCCAGGGCACCCTGGAGGCAAGCAGGGTGTTTCTTGGCATGGGTCTCCACTGTACCAAAACTGTACTCTCACAAAACTGTCTATGTTCCGAATCGAATGCAACTTACGAAAATCAGGATGATAAGACTGTTCCGTATCGAGAACTGCTCTGAAACGAAGTGGTAAATGATCCGACTTACGGAGCGCCGAAGTCGGGAACGCTGACAATTGTTCTGCCAACGACGGACTGGCAACATCGATCTAACACTTGCCTCCCCACCCGCGTGAACGAGAGACCCAATGCAATATTCGGAAAGAACTAAGAGCAACCAAGTCGTGCGTGCCATGGACATGCAATAATGTCCACTGCATCCCGACACGAAGGCAGAACCCTTGCACAAGTCTTGCACGTAACCCCAAGGTATCTGTCGGCAGGCTAACATTATCACCCATGCCGAAGAGAGCTGTCAGGTGCCAACATTTGAAAGGCACACTGCCCTTCGCTAGGGAGATCGGAACACGTGAAGGCTATTTTGAAGCCTGCCAATGCCATAATCAAGCACTTGTGGTAGGGCAAATATGCGGTTGCCAGCAGCTGCGATGATTCAGAGTTTTTCGTGCACCTCACAAATAATCGAAGGCACATTCGGCAATACGATTGCGACGTCTTTGCCAGCTATAGAACGTACTGCAAAATGCCTGTGACCACCGACTCCCCAGGGGCGGCACTTCTCGCAGGCACCCGACCGCAGAGTGGCCGCAACGGCAGGCAGGGCACTTCAGAGCAGTTACCAATCCTGGCACGAGCGCCGCGCCGCGCCACGCACTCTCGTCTTGAAAACAAAGTGACGCGAATGGGAGGCGGTTTGTTTTCAAGGCGGGGTTTTCGCCTCCGCGCCGCACACATTCCTTTGAAGACGTTGCAGAACTTACGCGGATATAGGGCGGCTCGTTCTCATGATGGGATTCCGGCTTGAGACCTCCTCTACTTGTATGGCCCGCCCGCGTTCAACACTGTAAAACGGTTTCACAGATGGAAGGCGGCTTCTTGTTGAAAGGGGCTGTCGCTTTTAAATTCCTAGGATTTGGTGACCAAACTTGGAAATTGCGCAACGCTTTATTCCCTACGATGGCACACCCTTTTCAATCTGGAGCCAGCGCTGGAACAATCCTTGAACATTACGGCTGCTGTTTGCATGCCTGACAGAGGGATGGATGGGAGTTGATCCTGTTGCAAAATGGGGTCTGGCCTGAGCTGCATGCCCAGTGGTCGTTCGCCTGTCAAGGGGGCGCTTCCTGCAGTGGAAAGGAAATACGTAGCACCCCGCAGTTGTGGATAAGAGTGAGGGGGGTGCTGGGACGGTGGCAGTCTGCGAGGCTCCGAAGAGGCCCGCCGCAGGCGCCTAATTCTAACACGTTCTACAGCGAGCCCGCCGCAGGCGCTATTTCGTTCAAGCGCACGTGGGTGGGTCGCCGAGGGGGTCGCGGGGGGGTTGCGGGTGAGTCGCGGGTGAGTCGCGGGTGGATCGCGGGGCGGGTCGCGGCCGGATCGCGGATGGGTCGCAAGGTGGGCCGTGTGGGTCGCGGGTGGGTCGCAGGTGGGTCGCGGGTGGGTCGCGGCCGGGCGCGGCCGGGTCGCGGGTGGGTCGCGGGCCGGGTCGCAGGGGAGACAACAACAACAAACTGTTCGCTCCTATCTGCTCACGTGCTCATCAATATGTATATCTCAAACCCTCGGTACCCGCCCTCGTCGTCTTCGATCGTACCCCCTAAGTGGTATATCTTCCGTGCCCGCCACGTGTATTTAGTGCAGCCCCTAAAACGAGGGAAGAGAGGACGGGTGGAAGGGGGAGGGAGAATAATGGAACACGAGAGAAATTCGCGGGAGGGGGGCAGGGAGCAGAAAACAAGTGGTAGAACCAGACGGGCAGATCGGGTGGGCAGACCCATGGCGGGCAGGTCGGGAAGGCGGGCCCAAGCGACGAGGTCGAGCAGGCGGGTTGCTGAAGCGTGGGTCCTGCATGAATCGCGAAGAAGTCTCGAGCGAAGGCGACAACGGGGCCACGAAGGGCATGCGTATGGGGCCACGAAGGGCGCGAACAAGCGGGGGCCACGAAGGGAAGATAGTGCGGGGCCACAGAGGGCAACGAGGGGGCAACTGAGGGTAGCAACGGGGCCACGTAGGGCAGCGAAGGGGCCACAAAGGGCGACAGAAGGGCCACGAAGGGCTTGCTTATGGGGCCACGGAGGGCGCGAACAAGCGGGGGCCACGAAGGGCAGATGTATATTGAGCCGCAGAGGGCGAGGACGGGGCCGCTGAGGGCAGCAACGGGGCGACGAAGGGCAGCGAGGGGGCCACGAAGGGCGACAGCGGGGCCACGAAACGCATGCATATGGGGCCACGATGGGCGCGAACAAGCGGAGGCCACGAAGAGCATAGATGAATGGGGCCACGAAGGGCAGCGAGGGGGGCCTGAAGGGCTGCAACGGGGCCAGGAAGGGCAGCGAGGGGGCCACGAAGGGGTGCAACGTGACCACGAAGGGCAACGAGGGGGCCACGAAGGAGTACAACGGGACCACGAAGGGCAGCGAGGGGGTCACGAAGGGATGCAACGGGGCCACGAATGGCAGCGAGTGGGCCACGAAGGGCTGTAACGGGGCCACGAAGGGGCCATGAAGTGCTGCAACGGGGCCAGGAAGGGCAGCGAGGGGGCAACGAAGTGCTGCAACGGGACCACGGAGGACAGCGAGGGGACAACGAAGGGCTGCAACAGGGCCACGAAAGGGCAGCGAGGGGGCCACGAAGGGCAGCGAGGGGACCACGAAGGGCAGCGAGGGGCCACGAAGGGCTGCAACGGGGCACGAAGGGCAGTGAGATCCCGCCCGATTCCTGAATAAGCTGCGAGGGGGTCCTAAGAGTGAGCGCGACTCCTGGGTGCCTGGGTGTCGGGAGCGCAGCGCTTGAGTAAATCGCTGGGAATCCCAAAGCAAGAGCGCGATTCATTAGTAAATTGCAAGCAATGTCTCCAGCGAAAGCGCGACTCCAGAGCGCCGAGAGAGCAATCCCTTCATAAACTCGAAGGAACTCCCAAGCGAAAGCGCGATTCCTGAGCAACATGCGACAAGTCTCAGGCGGGAGCGGGGGTCCTGGCTAAATTGAGGAAGTGTTAAGCGGGAGCCGTTGTTAATGTAGTCCGGGGGCCAACACACCAGTTTGAGCACCGTGACTTTCCCTGATAAAGAAACAGGGTGCGAGCCCCAGAGGAAGCACTTCAATTAAAAGCACAATGGTCACCGGAGGGGGGGGTCAACAATAATTATTCTTCTGAGGTGAGAACTCAACAACAGCACCAACAACAACCACAACAACACCAACAAGTACAACAACAACAGCAGCAGCAACGACCAACAACAACAGCAACAACAACAACGATCTTACCCGTATGCGCGATGTCTCCACACGAAGCATGCGACCATCGTGATAACCATCCCCATCACGGGGGATGATTGTTCTATAGCGGGGTCGGTTACTCCCATTCCCAGATCTCCCGCCCAATGAGGTCTTGCAAGCACCTCCTCCGAGGAATTTCAATATATCCCACCTCGAAAACACATGCCCGCGCCTTGCTGCGCCGATGCGAGACCGCCAGTGGAGCCCCAGCCAAGGGTAACGCACAAGGATTGCCTTGGTGGGGATGGGGGCTGTCGGCGGCGAGGCAAGGACCTGGCCCTGAATAGAAAAGGAGGAAGTCTCGAGCAGGGCCGCTGTTGTTGCTGGGAGCGGCGCCACTGCTGAAGAGAGTAGGGCGCTAGTCCAGCGTAAAACAGAACGAAGTCTCGAGCGGGAGCGCTAGTTTTGTTGGGACGGCTTGTCGGCGGCGAGGAGGAGCACCGCCTTGAATAAGAAGGGAGGGCGCCTCGAGCGGGAGGCGTGGTTTTGTCGGGATGGGGGCTGTCGCGGCGAGGAACCACACCGTCCTGAGGGAACAACGATAATCAGAATCCGCGCCGCGGAGTCCCACTTCAGCGACGCGCCCAGGGACAGTGAATGACCGTTCGGCCCCCTCACTCTGACTTGTAAGGACAGAAGACTTGGGACTGGAAGATGTGTTGCAGCATTGTTCATGCATCTTGGGTTTACAGTGGAGGCCAGTCCACGAGAAACCTTCAACAAAGAACACAGCCCTGAGACCCCAGGACGTCCATTGATTTTTGGTGGGGGAACGTCACGCCTTCCACGGCAAAACCATCGAAACCCCAAACACCCCGGGCAGCAGGGTGTTTCTTGGCATTGGTACCCACTGTACCCTGTCCCTTGTTCTTCTCCTCATGCTCCTCCCTTCCCTCAACCTGCTGTGGTTCCTCCTCCTCCTCCTCATCCTCCTCTCGCTCCTCGTCCTTGTCCTCCTCTCCTCCTCCTCCTCCTCCTCCCTCCTCCTCCTCCTCCTCCTCCTCCTCCTCCTCCTCCTCCTCCTCCCTCCTCCTCCCTCCTCCTCCTCCTCCCCCTCTTCATCCTCCTCCTGCTTCTTTTCCTCCTCCTCCTCCTCGTCATCATCATCATCATCATCATCATCATCATCATCATCATCATCATCAGCATCATCATCAGCATCATCATCATCATCATCATCAGCATCAGCATCAGCATCAGCATCACCATCATCACCACCACCACCATCATCATCAGCATGAATCATCATCATCAGCATCATCATCCGCATGATGATCATCATCATCATCATCATCATCATCATCATCATCATCATCATCATCATCATCATCATAATCATGAGCATCACCATCATCATCATCATCATCAGCATCAGCATCAGCATCATCACCATCATCATCATCACCATCATCATCATCATCACCATCACCATCACCATCATCATCATCATCATCATCATCATCATCATCATCATCATCATCATCATCATCATCATAATCATCATCATCATCATCATCATCATCATCATCATTGTCGTCGTCATCATCATCATCAGGATCATCATTATCATCATCATCATCATTTGCCTCGTCTTCATCGTCCTCCTCTTCTTGCACTGGGCAGACTTAAACCAGTGGGCCGGAGAGTACCTACCTCTTCCTCCACCTCCTCCTCCTGCCATTTCGGCGCGAGGTTCTTTTTGGCAAACTCGCGCTTGTGTCCAACGTCTTCGAAGTGGCACCGTGGACAAGGGCCATCATCCATACGCGGCTGGCTGCAACACTTCCCCACCCGACACGACGGCTGCATGTTGCCACCCAGGCGCCGAGATGTCGCCACCCGACACTGGTGCTGCAAGTCGTGCACGTCGGAGGTCACTGGCAAACCATGGCACAGTCGCCCTGATGCTGTGTCTTGCCATCTGTGTGGCTGTGCGAAAAGCAAGTGCCTCCTCCGCTACTTCACCCACCCTTCGCTGCCCAAGCCCAAGTCCTCCGTGGCCGGTGCGACGGCTGCCAAGGATAAGGATCTCGCAGCGTTGCAGAAGCGCCTCCAGAGTCTCGAGTCCAAGCTCCAGGCCAAGGCCCCAGACAAGCGCACGGTCGAGCTCAAGGCCCTGGACGCGTTGCTGGCCACCATGGCCGCCAGCGCGAAGTCCGTGGGAGTCGAGCCGAACACACTGCAGGGATACGACGCGCACGCCGAGCGAGACAAAGTACTACGGACCGAGCTCCAGGCGGCCAAGCCCCTCGCCTCCCAGGCCCACGGGTTCGTCAATCGGATCACGGCCATGGACAAGGCTATCAAGAAGCTCGAGTCGGCGGTCGAGGTCGAAGAGCTGATCATCAAGCAGAAGCAGGAGCTCCTCAAGGGCATGCGCGCGCAGATCCATGCCAAGTGCGCGGCCAAGATGGAGCTGGAACGCGAACACCTCGAGCCTCGAGCTGCTGCGGAGTAAGATTCCCGTCGAATCTGCGACGGCGACTGACGCGGTGCTCGACGGTCATCACGCACCTGGGGACTGGCCAAGAACTCTCCGAACTATGCTTGCAGCAAGTTGGGCAAAGGCAAGAAGAGGTACTCCAGATTTCGTAATAAAGGGAGGGGGGTCTCATTTCGGGGGGGGTCTCTTCCAGACTATCTTGGAGGGCCTGGGGGGGTCTGTGGACGATGTTTTGGAGGGTTCTCCCACGGGGGGGGGTCTGAAATGGCTTGTCTTGGAGGGTCCAGACCCCTTCCCTTTTATTACGAGATCTGGAGTAGGGGTAGCTCCGCGTGGCTGCTCCTGGTCCTGCCCTTTGCGCTGTGCATTTCTCAGGCGCGCGCGCCTCCTGCGGGTGAGCCCCACTTGGGCTCGGGCCTTGCGCCCTCCGCGGGATCGGCGGCGCCGCTTTCCATTCCGGACCTGTCTGGGGTCCACGACCCGTTTGATGATCTTGGGCCGGAGGAGTCTCAGGATGCACGTCCCCCTGGTGGCACGCATGGGCGTCCTGACCGTGGTGTGCGTTGGGATCGCGGGGCGCCCACTGCGGCGTCTGGCCGCTGTCTGCACGCGTGCTCTACGTCGGCTGCGGGTGCTTCGGGTTCGGCGGCCACGTGCTCATCGGCGCCGGTGGCCTGCCCTGCCCCCTGGGATTCCGGTGGTGCGATTTCGGCTTCTCCTGGTGCCCTGGCGGCCTCGGGAAGTTTGTCGGCTGCTGGTGCCGCTTCTGCGCCCCGCACGGCTGGCTCCAAGAGCGTCATCGCCACTGCTAAATGTCACATCTCACGGCTGCCTGTTCGATTACCTTCCCACGGCCTCGGCGCAGGTCCTCATCGCGCAGGAGCACCACCTGATCGAGAAGAGGCTCCAGCAGGCTAAAAGGCGGGCGCGGGACTTGCGATGGCACGGCCACTGGGCCCCGGCGCTCCTCAGCGAGAAGTCCGAGAGTGGCTCCGTGGGGGGCGTGGCGATTCCTGTCCACACCAACATCATGATCTCCGCGCCCGAGCTGGACGACGCGCTGGTAATCCCTGGACGGCTGTTCTTCGCCCACGCCCACTCGTGGTCGGCAGCCTGCACCTAGACCAGGACGGCATGGGGCCCGTCAACGCGGCCCACATCTGGAGCATGACGCAGGCCCTGTGCAAGCTGAATGGCAGAGGGCACGACTGGATTGGTTGGTGGTGATTGGAACAACGAGCCCCGCGTCGCCCTCGCGGATCCCTGGGTCAAGTCCGTTGGCGCTGCAACGTTTCATCCCAGCGCTACCAACCTGCAGGCAGTCGACCCCAGGCCCGGCCCTTGACTATTTTGTCGCCTCGCTCAACCTCGTCGCCTTCTCCATTACGACGTCGGGATCGACGAGGAACCGATCTCTATCCTCACGCTCCCGTGGAGGTGCGGATGCAGGCTCATGATATCCCGTTGTGGCGGCTTGTGCCGAGCTACCCCGAGCGTTCCCTCGTCAGGTACTTATGGATTGGGATTCGGATGTCATGTACGGGCTTCGGACGCCGAGGACCTTGCCATGGCTCGGGGCTACGTTATTGACGGCATCAAGGCGGAGCTCACTAAGAGGCACGACCTAGTGGGCCCCAAGGCGCTGGCCTACAACGGGCGCGCTGGGTCGCCTCAGTCTGTCTGGAGGCAGGTGGCATGGAAGCACCCCTTGCAAGCGCATCGCCAAGAGGCACATCACGCTGGCTTGGCGCACGGCGGCCAAGTGGATGGGCCACATCGGCAGGGAGCGCACCAGGCTGCGGGAGCTCATCATGCGCTCCCAGATGGCCCACGCGTGCCCGAGTTTCACACCCATGCAGTGCTCCAACAATCTAAAGGCGCTGTTCGAAGTGAGCTCGTACCTGGCCATTGTGTTGCGCAGTCGGGTCACACTTAGGAATTTGCCGCCGCAGCTCGTTGCCTTCCTCGAGTCTGCTTTTGATGTTCTGCGTTATCTGCTTCTCCGTCCTTCGAGAGCCTCAACGAGGGTGCCAAGGGGGAGGCGACCCTGCATGCCAAGGAAGACGCCGCAGCCGCCTCCAAGGCCTGGGCCACTTGGACCACAGAGGCCTTCCTGGGGGGCGCTTCGGCGGCGCACAAGGCATCCAACGGTGCGCCTTCGCGATGGCATGCAGCCGCGCGCGTTGATCAACAGTGGCTTGCAGGAGTGGAGCATGATATGGAACCAGCATGGGCGCCTTCCTGTTCCCTGACCTCCCGATGCCGAGCAGTGGCCAGCCTTACCACATGTCGGGGCCAAGGAGGTTCGTGCTGTGATTTCGTCGGATTCGATCAGGACCGCTGCTGGGCCAACTGAGCTGCATCCTCGCATCCTGTGGCACCTTTCCAATCAGGCACCTTGTCCCTTCCACTCAGGACAAGCAGAAAAGGAAGCTGAGCAGAGCCTTTGCGGGCTTGCACCCATCTGCAGGGTGTTCCCTGGATTGATGATGAGGGATCGTGGCGGACGCGCTCACAATGTGGCTGCTGTCCCGCCTCACAGGTCCTCCATATCATGCACCCTCCTGCCATAGCCCGTCGTTGTTAGTCTCGGCTATCGACGCGTTCGGTCGGCGCCCACCTCCTCCTCCTCCTCCTCCTCCTCCGCCTCCTCCTCCTCCTCCTCCTCCTCCTCCTCATCGTCCTTCTCCTCCTCCATCCCTCCTCCTCCTCCATCCCTCCTCCTCCATCCCTCCTCCTCCTCCTCCTCCTCCTCCTCCTCCTCCTCCTCTTCCTCCTCATCCTCCTCCTCTCGCGCGCCAGCGCCCCTCCAACTGGCTCCCCAGCGCGGTCAGCGCTGCCAGTTCCTCCTGCAACAACCTTGTGTGCTCCTGGCGCGCTTCGGACAGGCAGCGGCACAGATCCTCCCCTCCTGTGCCGCCGAAGCGCAGCCATTCCTCCCCATCCCTTGGACCCCACCCGTGCTCACGCACAGGCTGATATGAACCTGCTGCCATTGCCCTGCCCCCTTAAATTCGGCGCCGACCTGGCGCTGAAACGACGCGCCAGAAGTGCTGCGCGCCACGGCGCCGCGTTCGTAAAAGCGAAACGCCTCCTGGGAAAAATGCCAGCGATTCAGCGGGCATTCTGCGAGACTCGGGCCGGAGTGTAGCAGGGGAGGGGAGAGGGGAAGGAGGACAAGCAGGAGGAATGATGTGGAGGATGACGAACATATCGTGACGGCCGATACCCAAGAAAGAGGAAGGAGGACGGAAAGGCGGAGTATAGCGTAACGGCCGCCACCCACGAGAGAGGATAGAGGATGAAGACGGCAAGCGGCGTCACAACCGCCACCCAGCTGTTTTTAACAGGGGGAAGGGAAGGGTCACTAAACTCCATTGGTGGCCCCGCTTTACAACAACAGCGGATCCCCCCTGTCGCACTCTCGCGCGGGACTTGTGTACAATGTATACAAGAATGGCGCTCTCGCGTGGGCCTTGTTTCGCAAATTATTCAAACGCCGCGCCCTCGACATTTAGAGATCACGCTCTCTTAGTGGATTTCCTCATCGCTCGAGATTTCCTCGCCACCCATGCAAGACGCACGCTTCAGCAACCCGCCTGCCCCGTGTCCCGTCCTTCCATCCGTCCTCCATTCCCCTGCCTTAACGGCTGCACGAAATACACGTCTCATGCGAAAAATGGACCCGCAAGGGGGCACGATCGAAGACGAAGACGGCGGGTACCGAAGGTTTGGGATATAGGTGTTGAACAGCATGCCAGCAGATAAGAACGAACAACATTACAATGATTGGTATTGTTGTTGTCGCTGTTGATATATTTGTTTTTGAACTCTCGCTTGCGAAAGATAACTATTGTTGATCCCCCTCCAGGGCACATGGTTTTTGTGTCAAATGAAATGCCCTTCCCGAAGCTCGCACCCTGTTTTCTTACCAGGGAAGGTCTTAGGTTTCATAGTTGGGTTTTAGCGCCCGGTTTACAAAAAGAGCGACTCCCGCCCAATACCTCCTCACAATGTATTCCCAAATCGCGCTCTGGCGCGGGGCGTCCTCACAATTGATACAGAAATTGTACTCTCGCGTGGGACTTCCTCACAAGCTGTTCAGACGCCGCGCCCTCGACACTCAGGAATCGCGCTCTCACTGTGGACTTCCTCGCAATTTACTGGGGGATCGCGCTGTCGCTCGAGACTCCTTCGCGAATCATGCAAAACGCACGCTTCAACAACCCTCCTGCTCGACCTGGCCGGCTTGGCCCGCTTTCCCGACCCGCTCGTTAGGGTCTGCCCGCCCGATCTGCCCGTCTGGTTTTGCCATGTGTTGTCTGATCATAACCCTCCTGCTGCTCGCTCTCCCTCTCGTGTTCCATCCTCCTCCCTCCCCCTTCAATCCGTCCTCTCTCCCCGGCCTTAGGGGCAACACGAAATACACGCTGCAGGGAACAAATATATACCCCTAAGGGGAGCGATCGAAGACGAAAAAGGCGGGCACCGAAAGAAGAACTATGATTGATCCCCCCTCAGGTGACCATTGCACTTGTCAACTGAAATGACCATCCCGGGGCTCGCACCATGCTTGTATGTATATGTATATATATATATATGCACATATATATATATGCATACATATATAAGAACAAGAAAGGTCACCAAACTGTGCCCCTGGCTCCCCGTTTACAGCCACGGCGCTTCCCGCCTGATTCTTCGCCATCCATGTATTCCCAAGTCGCGCTCTCGCGCGGGACTTTGTTAAAATTGATGCAGGAATCTCACTCTCGCGTGGGAATTCATCGCAATGTATTCAGGCGCCGCGCCTTCGACACTCAGGAATCACGCTCTCGCTCTTGCCTCTCATGATTTACTTGGGAATCGCGTTTTCCTCGCGATTCATGAAGTACGCACGCTTCAGCAACACGCCTTCTCGACCTGGCCGTCCGGGCCCGTCTTCCCGACCCGCCCATCAGCGTATACCCGCCCGACAGGTCTGTCTGGTTCTGCCACGTGTTTTCTGCTCCTGGCCCCCTCATGTAAATCGCCTGATCCATTTCTTTCCTTCCCCCTCTCTTCCGTCTTCCCTTCCGGGGCTGCACGAACTACGCCCGGCAGGTAAGGGAGAGATACCCCCAGAAGGAACACGATCGAAAACGAAGAAGGCGGGTACCGTGGTTTGGGGATGTACGGGTTGGATGGCACGCTTGCAGGTAAGAGCGAGCAGTATTACAATAACTGCTGTTGTTGAATCATTACCGTTGTTTTTTCCACGGGGCAACCATTGCATTTGCTCAGTTCAGCTGCTTTTCCCGTGGCTCGCACCCTGGCTTATTGCTAAGGAAAACCTCACCAAAGTGCATGTTTTGGCCCCGAACTACACCAACAACGGTTCCCGCCTGATGCTTCCTCGCGCGTCGCGCGGGACGTCCACGTCAGTTCTGCTCCTAGTCCCCCCTCCTGCTACTCTCTTTCGTGCTTCATCCTCCTTCCTCCCCCTTTGTCCCTTCCTTCCATCCGTGGGGCTGCCCGAAATGCACGCTGCAGGTACGACAGATAAATACCCTCAATGGGGTACGATCGAAGACGAATAGGGCGGGCACCGAGGGTTTGGAATATGCGTGCTGACTGGCGTGCAAGCAGGTCAGATCGAACAATTTTCAAAATGCTGTTTTTGTTGTTGCTGTGGAATTCTCATGTTGAAAGAATGAATATTGCTGACCCACCCCGTAACCATTGCATTTATTCCATTGAAGTGTTTATCTCAGGACTCGCACCCTGTTTGTTACAAGGGAAAATGACGGGTCACCTAACGGCGACCCTGGCCCCCGGTCTACAACAAGAGCGGCTCCGGCCTGAGACTTCCTCACTATGTATTCCCGAATCGCGCTGTCGCGCGCAACGTCCTCACAATTCACACAGGAATCGCGCTCTCCCGTGAGCTTTCGTCGCAATTTACTCAGACGCCGCGCCGTCGGCACTCAGGAATGACGCTGTCGCTGTGGATTTCCAGACGAAGGAACCGCGTAAACAGCTCAATCTTCCTCGCGATTCATGCAGGACGCACGCTTCAGCAATCCGCCTGTTTGACCTGGCGGCCTGGGCCCGCCTTCCCGACCCGCCCATTGGGGTTTACCCGCCTGGTTCTGCCACGTGTTTTCTGCTCCTAGCCCCCATCCTGCCAATCCCGTGTTCCATCCTTTTCCCTCCTCCTTCCATCCGTCCTCCTTTCCCCTGTTTCAGAAGCTGCGCCAATCACACACGGCCGGTAAGGAAGATATTCCCCCAAGGGGGCACGATCGAAGACGAATAGGGTGGGCAGCGAGAGTTTGTGATGTACGTGTTGAATGGCACGCGAGCAGGTAAGAACGAACAATCTTAAAATGACTGTTCATGTCGCTGTTGCATTGCGATGTCGTTGTCGTCCACCCCGCGACCCGGCCCGCGGCCCACCGGCAACCCACCCGCGACCCACCCGCGACCCACTCCACGACACAAGCGCGACCCACCCGCGATCCACCCACATTGATTTAACGGACAAGTTGACGCCTGCGGCGGGATCGTTGCTTTATTTTGTGAAAATTCGCCGCCCGCGGCGGGTTTCTTCAGAGCCTCGCAGACTGCCGACGTCCCCGCCACCCCCTCACTCTTATCCGCAACTGCGGGGTGCTACGTATGTGATGTAATTGTGAGCCGTCGAGCGGGCTGCCGAGGGACACGAAGTCCAGGGAAGCTTCCCTGGAATTCGCGGCCTTTCCCGGGGAAGGGAAGCGCGGGCCGTCTCGACCTCATCGGTTCACTTCTTCACCTCCAACTCCGAGCGCTCTGGCTCCCCCTTGGCCCTGATCCAACTCTGCTTTGCGCTGTCCGGCATGCTGCGGGCTATGGCCAACGTGCTGTGACCTGCTGTAGCTATTGTCCTGGAGGCCGTGGTGTCGCAGAAACAGGCCGCTGAAGAGGTCCTGCAACTCCTCCTGCAGCTTGCTGCGCCTCGCTGTGGGCACCACCAGCCCACTGTTTGGTACGGGTTGGAATCCCGGTTCGGCTTGCATTTGCGAGGAAGGGGCGGGCACGACTCCACGTCAGAAAAATTGATCTTCATCGCCCTCGTCATCGTCCTTCCTACTCTTCATCTTCCTCTTCTTCCTCTTCCTCCTCTTCTTCCTCCTCCTCCTCCTCCACCTCGTCATCATCCTCGTCCTCGCCATCGTCCTCCTCCTTCTCCTTCTCCTCCTCCTCCTCCTCCTCCTCCTCCTCCTCCTCCTCCCCCTCCTCCTCCTCCCCTCCCCCTCCTCCTCCTCCTCCCCCTCCTCCTCCTCCCTCCTCCCTCCCCCCTCCTCCTCCTCCTCCTCCTCCTCCTCCTCCTCCTCCTCCTCCTCCTCCTCCTCCTCCTCCTCCTCCTCCTCCCCCCAACATTCTCGTCATCTTCCTCGTCGTCGGCCTTCCCATCTTCCTCCTCCTCCTCCTCCTCCTCCTCCTCCTCCTCCTCCTCCTCCTCCTACTCGTTATCCCCTCCTCTCTCATCCTCTTCACCTTCCTCCTTTCCCGATGGGCGGGCTGGACGGAGCCAGCCCCGGGCGGGGGTCCTCTGCCAGGTCGAGGTCTTCGCGCAACCAGGCGCGTTTCCTGTCATACCAGCCGAGCCAAGCCTGGTCCTGCGACGGTCCCGCGCGAGGGGGCACCCTCGGATGGGAAAGGGAAAGACGGGGGGAAAGAGCAACGAGGGGAGGGGGGACGAGGAGGATGGAGGGAGGAACGGGGCCTCCTGATGAACATCTGAGAGTTGCATCATCAGAGACTCATCCCCCTCACAATACGCGCGGTGAACGCATGCATACCTCGACGGGGGCTGGACGGACCAGCGGCCTCTGAGAATCCGAGATGATGGTCTTTATGTCCACGGCGAACCGATTGGGGTGGAGGACGAAAGCGGCGAGGAGACAGCAAGAACGGATGGGGAGGAGGAGAAGGAACAGGAGGAGGCACTGGAATTGCGGGTGGCCGGGGTGAAAAGAAGAAGACACGGCGGCAGTAGTAGCATGAGAGATATCAGAACGTACGTAAGTTCTTTCCTTTCGATATATGGTATGTCGCGTGCACGATGTAAGCCAAAATAACAGCGGGCGCGCAAGCACGCTGCATGCTCCTATTCGAGTCGGGGTCTCCAGGCAATGGAGGAGTGTCCTTCCGGAGCCTTCAATGGGGTGCCAGAGCCTTCACTGCGATGCATCAGCAGTGGACGCAAAGCACAGGTCACCCATGGCTCAGAAACCTCAGCCCGAACGGAACGTCGTGAACCCTGGAAAGCCCTGTTGGCTGATCTGTGGTTGGAACATACGTGAGATGAGCTGACCATGACCAGGGTTACTGGATCGTAACGTGTGGAGCACAGCAAAGAGAGCCTAGGGACAAGCCCCTTACCCGCTGTGGTGTCGACCGGCCGATGTTGCCTGGAGCAGAGCACTGCTCGTGGGGGCCCGGCACAGATCGTGCCCTACGTGCGCTCACGCCGCGACACTGGTCGCGCCTTCCAGCCAGGTTCGCCCGCTGGCTCTGCATCCTGTACACTGCTGGCGTAGCAGCTCGCCCCTGGCACTCTTTGGTGAGTAGGCGCTGGTGGGCGTAACCCGCCAATGCGGCGCTGGCGCTGGAGCGCGGCTAGAGAACGCCCGCGGGCTTGGCTTCGAAGGCGCGCCGACGCAGTTCGTCCAACTCTATGCGGCAGTGTGTCTCTAGCTGCTAGCGCTTACCAATCACGGCTGTGGACTGGGGCCTAGGGTTTATTGCAAGATCGTTGGTGCATCTTGAGTTTACACTGGTCCTCTCCTCCTCTCCTCCTCCTCATCCTGCTCATCTTCCTCCCTCCCCCCCTTTGCCCTACCCCCTCCTCCTCCATCGGCACTCCCCCCCCCCCATTACACTTACACTGGTCCTCCTCCTCCTCCTCCTTCTCCTCCTCCTGATCCTCCTCCTCCTCCTCCTCCTCCTCCTCCTCCTCCTCCTCACTCTCCCTCCTTCGCCCTTCGCCCTCCCCCATTCCTCTCCATCGGCACTTCCCCCCCTCCCGCTTAGGCCCTGAACCCGCCCCCCTCCCTCCCCTTAGGCGATCGCCATCTGGTCGATGCCCCCGCCCGCGCCAGAGCTCTGCGAGGGGGCGGAGCGCGGGCACGGATAAGCATCCGTGCCTCTGGAGGTCAAGCTGATTGTGCGAGGAGGAGGAGGAAGCGGAGGAGGAGGCATACCCGCGGCTCTGGAGGATGTCTCGGGCGCCGCGGCCTTCTCGGAGCGTTATGGAACGCTCTGAAACGGAATGATCCTCGTCCTAGCCCAGCCCGGCCGTGCCCCCCTTCCCTCCTTCGCGGGCGGCGAATGTATCCGTATCCGCGCACTCGCGGTCTGGATTCCAGGGGCGCGATCCCGCGGATACGCGGTCACAGGGATACGCTCCGCGCGGGCATCGGCGAAAAGGCGCCCCAAATCCGCGGGGTCGCGGCCCGGGGGCCAGGCCCGCGAGGCCGCGGATACGGATGCGTGCTTCGCCCACGTCCTCTCCTCTGGCCGCGTGAGGACGTCCGAGGGCGGAGGAGGCCGATCCTTGACCGCGCCCTGCCAACACTTCACGTGGGCCCTCAGCGCCTCCAGCTCGTGCGGGCTGTCCTCGATCCGGGCCCGAGGCGAGGGGAGGGGGGATGGGAATGAGAGGGAAAGCGAAGAGCCAAGGGAGGAATTCCCTGGATTTCGCTGGTAACCACGAGGTGGCAGCGAGTTCAACGAAGCAAAAAACCAGACGGGCCGCAACGGAGGTTGGCACCCCGCCTGAACCAGCCGTCAAAGTAGCCGTGCGTGGCCCTCCAAAGGTCCTTGTGGCCAAGGAAGGGACCGGAAGAGCCGAGGGGGAGCCCGAGAAGCAGGAATTGGAATTGCGCTTTGTTGGATGCGAGTCCGCCTGCCGGCAGTCAGGATGGCCTTTGCTACCCTGAATTGCAGGCTCTTGCTGCCAGCTGTACCTATACCCCCTCGAGTTCCTGGCCAGATCGCTGTCCGGAGCCCCTGGAATTCCTTAGCCAAGCTCGTTACCAATGCGTCCTCGAGGCCCCCCCCGAGCACTCGAGCGTGAGACGCGCGCCCGAGCGTGAAGCACGCACCCGAGCGTGAAGCAGCAGCCCCCGCCCCCCTCCTCCGACGCCAACGGCGACGACAGCGACGCCAGCGGCAAACGACGGCGGCCGCTGGCGGCCTTCGCCCGCAACAGCGCCGCCGCGGGCCCCTGCGGCACCCGTGAGCAGTTCCACCGGCTCACGGCCTGGCTGTACTCGCGCTGCGCGACCTGACGGCGGCGCGCCGAGTGGGACGCAGAAGGAAATACTGGTAATACGTGCCGATGTCGAAAGTGCACGTCCGACGAGACCATACAGTACATGTTAGCCAGCGTGCACCCCAAACAGTGCGTTTCTGGGAATACATATATATATATATGTATAGCAATCTACGTGGTGCAATCGGGGTTGTGCAATCTATGGTGTGGAAAGTATTTGTTGCAAACTATGTGGTGCAATTAATTTCTATTCGCACAGTGTCTCAAGCGGCCTTCAAGGAAGCGGCGGAAACGGGCAAAGCCGACGCACTATCAAGCTGTGGAACTTCGTTTTCAGACATGATGAAGCGTAGATCCATCCACAACGAAGTCAGAGAGAAACTCGAAGCGCTTCGCGTGTGCGTCGGCACACTGTGAAAGAAACCTCCCTCATTAGGGGAGGCACCTCGTCTAAAGAAAGAAGGGTGGCAGGCGGGGACAGGGAGGTGAACAAAAAGGAGCGACTACGGATGCAACAGAAAGCACCGTGTTGTCCGAAGGCCTCCCCTTCTGCGGAAAACGCGTACAAACTCACATTCGCACAGTGTCTCAAGCGGCCTTCAAGGAAGCGGCGGAAACGGGCAAAGCCGACGCACTATCAAGCTGTGGAACTTCGTTTTCAGACATGATGAAGCGTAGATCCATCCACAACGAAGTCAGAGAGAAACTCGAAGCGCTTCGCGTGTGCGTCGGCACACTGTGAAAGAAACCTCCCATACGCATAATAATGTCCAGGGTGGTGGTGGGGTAGCTGGTCGGCACGTTAACGATACTGGCGAAAAGCGTGCTTGAGCAGGTCCGGGAGTTGGCGACCGGCAGCAATAGCCTCCCGCCGCTGGCCGGGTGTCATTTTGTGCAACTGGCGTAGAAGAGTTGCGTGCTTCTCGTATCGCCTCACCGAGGCGGGGCACTTCCATTTACCACGATCTTGAATCTGCTGGATGCTGAGGGCATTGAGATAGGCATCAGTCGAGGGGCCAGTGTGTCGGAAACAATGCGGCACAATCCTCAGGGCATCCAGCTCCAGCGCCTCTGAGGCTTCTTTGATGGACTTCTCGTAAGACGGAAGTGTGAGGTGGCGGAAGACTCGCTCACCATCGTGAGCGGACCCATGCAAGAAAGCGGCTACATCCTTCACAAAGGTGCGGTCGAGGATACCAATGACCAACGTGTCATCTTGCTCGCCAGACTTGGTCTTGCCAGCTCGGGTGCTGGGAGAGAGAACGAAGCCCCAATCGGTGTAGCGTGAGCCACGTTGGCGAATTGGGGGCAGCAGGTCTTCTCGCTTGATGCCCATCAGGGCGCCCGGGCGGACATAGGTATCCACTTGCAACACCACAGCAAGGGCACACCAGAAGTAGAAAGCTTGATTCTTGAGAAGAAGCCATTGAACTATCAACCAGGCCGCCTCGATGGGACAAGGGTCACGAATGCGACCGGGCATCTGGCGAATCCAACCTCGAAGAGCTGCCTTGGCCCTGGGCAGGACGTGCCCTCCGCGGCCCAGATGCGAGAGCCTCAGCAGCGCGTAGCCGTACAGGGCCCACCTGCCAATCTGCGGCTGCTCTCTCTGGGCGTAGAGCCACTCGAAGTAGTCCGACATCGCAGAGTCTGCCGCCTCGTGCGTGCGGAGGCTGCGCACCCTGCCAGCTGCCCAAGCCTCGAACTCGCCGACCTCCGCCTTGTAGGTGTGCAGGGTGGCGGCCGAGACGCTGTTCTCGACCAGGTTCCGAGGCAGAGGGGCAGGCCCGTGTCGTGCAGCAGGCGGACGCGCGAGACGCTGTCGTCGAGCGCCGAGCCTCTGCGCGGGAGCGCGCAAGGTCGCGCCACTGCTGGCCGACGTAAGCGATGAGCCTGCCCGGGACCCTGTCGAGCTCGTCGCCGACGTGCGGGGCCGACTTCCACTGGTCAAAGCCCCTTCGCTGACGACGCCGGAGGTTTGGATTGTGCGCTTGTTGGAGGCTGGCCGAGCTAACGATGTGTCGAGCCGTGGCATCTTGAGAAAAGGGGAAGATATGATGCCGCTGTGCGTGGGCCCGAACCAGCCGTGCTACATTGAAGCAGAACTTTGAGCCGTAGACTCCTGCGGCTCGAGAAGCTTGCGTCCATCGATATGCCTGCTTGTCAGCATTCCAGAGATAGAACTTACCCGTCACAACCGTGTGAACGTGGCCGCCAGGACATCTTTTAGACAACTGCTCCAGGCCAGGAAGAGTGCCAATCAACCGAGTAGGTTTCTTGATGGTCCCCTCAAAACCGCAAGCGTGAAATTCAACAACTGAGACGCGTGAGTAAGACATGATTTCCATGATCGGCTCAAAGCCCCAGAGACGAGACGTGAGAGGATTCTCCAAGACAAAGGCCACGTTGTATTTCAGACATTCACGAATAACTTCTGCCGAAAACCATGCATGTTGGGCCCCCAGCCAGTCCTTTTCCCGAGCAACTTCTGGATTACGAGCGCCTCGCCTCGCTATGCTGAAGGCACTGCAAGGGGTCCCCAACCACACACATAGAACTTTGCCCCGTTGAATGAGACCGATGATGTACTGCCTGATGCCGGGGTCCAAGAGGTCATACTCGGGGCCTTTCGAGAGCTCGATACCTTCTCCACTTGGAACGCCTAGAGAGGCCACGGCCCTGGTGAGGCCCTCGCGGCCCGCGAACAGCTCCAAAAAGATCGCCCCTCTCCTAACGCGCAGCGTACGGTTCAAATCGTAGCCCTTGGGCTTGGAGGCCTCCAAGACTGGGACGTGTGAGCACCTTGATGGAGTCCCCGAGGAGGTCCTGCCGGGAGTCGAAGAACACGCTGAAGCCCTTGGAGTGCCCGTGGGAGGCCCCGTAGAAGTCCTGCGGGGCGCCGTACTCGATGGTGAGGGCCTCCTTGATGAGCCCGGAGAGGGGGCCTGAGTCCCAGAGGGGCAGGTAGAGGAGGATGGACACGCACCCGCGGGGGTGTCTTCAGGCACGACGAAGTGCGTCTTCTTTTTTCTCGAGACAGCGGGCGCCGCTCGTACAGCAGCGACGCCTGGCAAGTGCAAAAGACGGGCCAGCGCGCCTGACGCGCCACCGGAAGGGCGAACCCGGCAGGAGGCGCGAACGATAGCCATGTCATGACCGCCCCGCTCCAAGCCGAGGTTGCGTGCCCTCTCCGTCGGGTCAGCACCTCTGTCAAAACGGCGAGAGCCCGCGTCCGTGGGGTTGCGAACTCCCTCGAGGTGTCGAGTCGCCCACTGGATGTCGCAGGCGATCTGCAGAGCTGCTGCCCGTTGGCCAAGATAGCGAAGGCCCCAGTTGGTCTTCTCCGTGCCTCGCCCACGCCCTCGATCAAAGGCGCAACAGGCGACCAGGCTGTCGGAGAGGGAGAGGAGCCGCTTCTTGTGGCAGCGCGGGTTGCGGCAGGCACGCCGAAGCCCCGCCAGCATCACCCTGCCTTCCTTGGTGTTGATGTGCTCAGTTGGGTCATTCCACTTCCGCTCGAAGAGGGTCTTCCAGCGCTCGGGCGGGTCCCAGTTGGGACCAAGTGCGGGCACCTGACGAGGATCCTCCCGCAGGACGCGCTCTCGAAGTGCTCGGCGAACTCCTCCAGGGGCGAGCCTGTCACTTCCTTCCCGATACTGGCGCTCCAGCTGAGTGGGAGGGCGAGGAGGAGCAGCCACGGCGGATGGCACGTGATCCTCACGCCACGGCTCTGGCGAGCCCCCCAGGGGCGAGAGGCCAGCGCTGTCGCAGAGCTCGAGGTAGGGGACCAGCTCGCACCGCGGGTCCGACCGATCCTCGATGAAACGCCATCGTTCGTGATAAGCTGCCGCCTCCCTGAGCTCCGCATCCGAGGCGCTCGTGACCGCCAAGCAGTACCCCAAGTCAGAGGAGTCAGAGCAGTAGGCCATCCGCAACCGTGGAGCACTCAAGTCGCGCTGGCAGAGGAAGACTAGACCCAGAATCACTTTAATCTCCTGGCGCACAGAGCCCCACACCCGGCACCGCCGCTCGAGTGCATGCTGGATGAACTGGTAGACTGCCCACAGACAGGACAACGCCGGCCTGTTGAGCATGAAGAGGTGCACCACGTGGCCGATCCAGACTCGAAGGACCTCACCTCGAAGTCGCCGACGTCGGAGTAGTTCTTTGCCGGCCAGGTACACCCGCCACACTCGGCGCGGCTGGTGATGCAGAAGACGCCGATGTCCGTCGAAGACGGCGCCCAAGTGCTCTAGCGCAAAGGTGTGCTCTACTATGTCGTGTGTGCGCATGTCACGCGCAGAGAACTGATGAAGAACAGTCTGTAGGTCTGAAGTACTGGTATTAGCAGACAGCAGGGCAGCGTTGTCGACGTAGGTCGAGGTGATCGGGCTTGCAAACGAGGCCCGCGGCGCCCGGTGCTTCTCCCGAGCAGCGCGAGAAGCGCCTCCAGGGACCCCGGCAGCGACGATATGCTCCACAGCTGAGTGACAAAAATAGAGAGCCCACGTAAAACCCATGCTAAGCGCTCTGAAGCAGGGGTACACGATGTCAGTGGGCTGCAGCGGCACCATCTTCTCGAGGTCGTCATCCCAGACCTCGGTGACTCCGTAGACGCCAGCCTCGTCGGGATCATCCATCCCGAACCAGCTCGCCATACGCCAGTTGTCAAACTGGTAGAAGCCGTCGACCACGTCCAGAGAGCTCCCAGAGAAGGGGAGAGAGAAAAGCCCCCCCTGCCCCTTGAGAAGCTCGGCCTCCTCCTCGGTGCTCAGCTCGGCGTCCGCGATATCGGAGAGCTCGGCCAGGCTGAGGTCCACGTCCGCCAAGGCGGCGATCGTGCCCAGATCAGTGTGAGGGGGCATCCGGCACTTCTCGTTGGTCGAGCGGGCGTCCACAATCAGCCTGGTCATACCTGTCTTCTTCCAGACGAAGAAGATTGAGACCCTCGAAAAGATGCGTCGCCTGAAGGTGAGAAGCTGGCGGTCGCACAGCGTGGCGAACAGCTCGCGGCGGCACTGCTTTGAGCGCCGCAGGTCCGGACACCAGTACGGGGTGACAGAGACGCCTCTCAAACGATCTGCCTCAAGCTCACTCTCACTCTTCAACGCGTGTTTCTTGAAGTCCGTCGCCAGTCGCAGAGCGCCGGCAGGGAGCACGGACTCTAAAGGGAGCGGGGTGGTGGCGCCCTTCGTCACCTTCAGCTTGTCAGGAAGGTACGGCGCCATGTGTTGTGGCTCCTGCGTGTACAGGTCTTTCGCTTTGCACACTTCGTTGAGCGCGCTCAGCGGGGTCAGGTCTCGCGGCCGTTCGCCGTAGAGAGAGATGCGGTCATCCAGAGACTTCAGGATGGACATCTGTGAAGAAGAGGCCTTGCCCGAACTGCCACGGTATAGGCAGTTCTCGTCTGAACATACTCTGGTGCGATACAGGAAGTTGAGTGAGCGAACCGACTCGACAAGACGCTGGTCTTGATGTCCAGGTTGCCCACGCATTCCTCGCCACCGGCGTCCGGAGCCCCCGAGGGGGCCCTTCACCAGGCGAACTGGCAAGGGAAGAGGATCACCATGCCGCCGCCGACCATGATCGCGAAGACCACGGCATACAAAACTCGGAGCCCGAAGCAACAGACTGGAGGCTCCTACCTGTACGAAGTTAGCGACGGCAAGACCGACCAGGTACTCGGTCCCGCGTGGGCGGCGAAGGCTGCTAGCCCTGCCCTCCCTTGCCGCCGTCGGCGGCGTCGCCCTTGTTCCCCTTGGAGGCGCCCTTGAAACCTTTCTGGCCGCCACCACGCCTCTTGTCCTCGGCGGCCCGCTCCTCTCGAAGTAGACGCGACTGCTTGAGGGTAAAGGCCCGCTGGTGCTGCTTCTCGGCGACCCACCTGGTGAACTTGGGAACAGCCACGCGCCCCTTGTCCTCAGTCGAGCCCGCCAACATGTAGCCGGGCCCGCTGTAGTCGGGGTGCTTCGCGTCCTTCTCCACCGCAAGCTCATGCTGGATGAGCCTCCTGACGAGCTGCTCACCCATGGCAGAGTTTGCCAGGTTGTACTGATCATAGGTGAGCCCCAAGCGCAGCGCCTCCAAGATGATACGATGGTCATGCGCGATCCCACTATTGGGCGAGACCCCGGCCGCCACGCACCAGTTCTGATGGTAGCTGTCGAACGAGCCATCGGTGGTCTCCAGGATCCCGTCCAGGTACTATTTGACCGCACGCGGGTCAGCAAACGGGAAGTCGTCAA
The DNA here is from genome assembly GCA_963575745.1 of Prorocentrum cordatum. Lineage (NCBI taxonomy): Eukaryota > Dinophyceae > Prorocentrales > Prorocentraceae > Prorocentrum > Prorocentrum cordatum. The sequence continues at coordinate 525,563 of CAUYUJ010016037.1, forward strand.
ACTTCGTCTCCTCGAGCTTGCCCACTGCGTCCTTCGCCTGGAGGAAACGCTTGCCTCCTGCCGTACGGAAGGTGCCGAGGAGCCGCAGGTCGCCTCCACCGCCGACCCGACTCTTCCAGTCCGCCAGGTCGTTCTGGTGAACGCGCTCCACGTGCACCTCCGACGAGGCGTCGTTGGCGTCGAGCTGAACCACCCCCTTGGTGTCCCGGAGCAGGGCCCGCCCAGCGTCATCCAGGATGCCGGGCCCCACCTGCTCCCCGAACCTCGGGTGAGACGTGTCAGAGACCACCCAGACCTCGGCGCCATCCACCTCGATGTCTTCCCCAGCGATGTCGGCCAGCACCTTCGCGCGTGCAATGGCCTCGCTGAGTTCCCTGATAGGGATCGGGTCGAAAAAGAAGCAGTCGTTCCGACACCTCTCTGGCACGGGTCTGCCCCGAGCCAGCGGCTCAAACCTGACCGTGGCGGTGTCCAGGATCTGCAAGTCACCTGTCGGGGTGAGGACCACCCACCTGCCCGAAGAGATCCGAACGAGCAATAGACGATGATGCCAGGTAAAGTGAGCATCGTCATCGTAGCGCACCAGGATTTGCCTTTCTTTGATTTCCAAAGCACTCATTGTTGATCAGCGAGCCGCAAGGATGCTGGGGTCGCCGGACCACTCCTCACACGGGTTGTCGCCTGCTCGAAGATGGGGGCCGATGAAGTGGGCGTCGGAGTGTGTCGCGAGGTGCACCGACCCACGAGAAGTCCGGCCAAGAAAAAGACCAAGCTGAAACTGAAGGCGAGACTGATGCTGAACGTCACCGTCACCGATGCACTGAGCTGGCTCTGGGCTAACTCCAACTGTCGTGTCAGAATGCGTTCGATGTGCTTGCAGCCCGTGTCCGAAATTGGCTCGCACTGATTTCCCTCAAAATGACAATGGCAGACCGGCTCACGGGCCGGGGAGCTGAAGGCAACAATGTCTCGAAGGACGGAGTACAGAAAGTGCAGTCTGTCCTGAGAGAACTGCGTGGCGCCAGAACGAGCGGCCCGGGCGGGCCTTCCTGAACAAAAAGGAGCGACTACGGATGCAACAGAAAGCACCGTGTTGTCCGAAGGCCTCCCCTTCTGCGGAAAACGCGTACAAACTCACATTCGCAGTGAGTTGTCCACTCCACTGCTCGCGCAAACATCCCACCCACCCAACCGCAACTTGGTTGCAAAATCTCGTAAGACCGTGACGGTGGGTACCAAATGGCACTTGGCAACGACAGCGACGCCGACGACGATAGCGACAACGACGACGACGCCGCCGACAACGACTACGACGACACCGACGACGTCTCCAACGACTTCGACGACGACTACGACGACGACACCGACGACGACGACGACGACGACGCCGACGCCGACGACGACGACAACGACGACGACGATGACGACGCCGACGACGACACCGACGACGACGACGTCAACGACGCCGACGACGACGACGACAGCGACGACGACGACGCCGACGTCGACGACGACGCCGACGCCGACGACGACGAAGACGACGACGCCGTCGCAATCGAAGACGACGACGAGGGAGGAGGGAGGACGACGACGGCGACAACGACGACAACGACAACGACGAGGGAGGAGGGAGGACGGCGACGACGCGAACGACGAAGAAGGAGGAAGGACGGCGACGCCGACGACGACAACGACGAGGGAGGAGGGAAGACGACGACGACGAACAACGACGACGCGACGACGACGACGGCGACGAAATAGGAGGGACGACGACGAGACGCCGACGACGGACGACGACGACGACGACGCGGGAGGAGGAGGAAGGACGACCACGGCGACAACGACGACGGAAACGACCACGACGCCAGAGGAGGACGACGACGAACACGAGGAAAGATAGAGGACGACGTAGGCGACGACGACGACGACGCGGGAGGAGGGAGGACGGCGACGACGACGACGACGACGACGCAAGAGCGCGCGCGCACGCTTTTGTGGAAAATCCGTGTTGCGAAACCTTGTGTTTTTGTATGTCATTTGGACACACGATGTTGACATCCTTCCGAAGCCGTTGGGTTTCGAAGGATTTCGGCATACGCGCGCGACGACGCGCGCGTCTGCACTTCGTCCCATCTTTCGCAAAAGACTCTCGCGACGGCACACGCGCAAGGGCGTTCGACAGGTTTCGACATGCGCGCGCGCGAAGCCCGTTTGGGAGCATTGTGTGAAAATCTTGAAAAACCTTTGGTTTTCTTAAGATTTCGCAAGAGCTCGCGCGTAAGTTTTTTTCAGCAAATCAGTGTTGCGAAACCCTGTGGTTTGGTATGTTTTTTGGAAACTCGATTGCGAAATCCTTCCGACACCGAAGGTTTTTGAAGGATTTCGGCATGCGCGCGCGACGACGCGCGCGTGTGCACTTCGTCACATTTTTTGCAAGGGATTCATGAAAAAGTCTTATGTTAGAACAAAAAGATGTCCCCGCGTATTGTTTTTTTATAAGGGGACCTCAGGGGAACTGGTACCGGCCGGCCTGGGATAGTGTAAATTCATATTCAAGATAGACATGTGGTCAGAATCATATATGACTTACATACCGAAAGGGGGGCGGATGACGCCGGGGGGGGCAGAGTCTATTCTCTTTTTAGAAAAGAGAATATACACAGGGGGCTATCTATGTGGTCTATGTGGTGCCATACATGTTGTGCAATCTATGCGTTTGAATATATATACATATATATATATACATTTATAGTGCAAGCTATGTGGCTCAGTCTAAGTAGCGCACTCAAGGTGGTGCAATAATTGTGGTGCAATCGATGTGGTACAATATACGTGTTGCAGCCTATGTGGTGCAAAATACGTGGTGAAGTCTAAGTGGCGCACTCGATGTGGTGCAACGTGTTTCTATATATACACAGATATGTATATACGTTGTGCAATCGATGTGTTGCAAGATATGCGGTGCAATACATGCGGTGCAAGCTATGTAGCGAAATAGATGTGGTGCGATGTAAATTGTGCACCCGCTGTAATGCAACACATGTCGTGCAACCTATGTGTTGCAATAGCTGAAGTATACATGAGATGCGACAGATGTAGTGCAACACATATTGTGCAACCTATGCGGTTCAAATCATGGCTATGTGATTCAATGGAAGTGGCGCAATTTATGTGGTGCAATCCACTCTGCTGAACTTGAAGTCGTCATTTCCACTGCTCGCGCAAACATCCCACCCACCCACCCACAACTTGTTTGCAAAACCTCTTGAGACCGACTACGACGACACCGACGACAACGACTACGACGACACCGACGACGTCTCCGACGACTTCGACGACGACAACGACGCCGACGACGACGAAGACGACGACGACGCCAACGAAGACGACGACGAGGGAGGAGGAAGGACGACGACGGCGACAACGACGACAGCGACGACAACGACGAGGGAGGAGGGAGGACGGCGACGACGCGAACGACGAAAGGAGGAAGGACGGCGACGCCGACGACGACAACGACGAGGGAGGAGGGAAGACGACGACGACGACGACGACGACGAACGCGACGAAATAGGAGGGACGACGACGAGACGCCGACGACGGACGACGACGACGACGAGGGAGGAGGAGAAAGGACGACCACGGCGACAACGACGACGGAAACGACCACGACGCCAAAGAGGACGACGACGGAAACGACCACGACGCCAAAGAGGACGACGACGACGAACACGAGGAAACACAGAGGACGACGTAGACGACGACGACGACGCGGGAGGAGGGAGGACGGCGACGACAACGACGACGACGACGACGCAAGAGCGCGCGCGCACGCTTTTGTTGAAAATCCGTGTTGCAAAACCTTGGGTTTTTGTATGTTTTTTGGGCACACGATTTTGAAATCCTTCCGAAACCGATGGGTTTTGAAGGAATTCGGCATACGTGCGCGACGACGCGCGCGTCTGCACTTCGTCCCATTTTTTGCACAGGATTCTCGCGACGGCACACGCGCAAGGGCGTTCGACAGATTTTGACATGCGCGCGCGAAGCCCGTTTAATAGCATGTTGTGAAAATCTTGAAAAACGCATGGTTTTCTTAAGATTTCGCAAGAGCTCGCGCGGAAGTTTTTTTAGCAAATCAGTGTTGCGAAACCTTGTGTTTTTGTATGTTTTTGGAGACTCCATTGCGAAATCAATCCTTCCAGCTCCGAAGGTTTTTGAAGGATTTCGGCATGCGCGCGCGACGACGCGCGCGTGTGCACTTCGTCCAATTTTTTGCAAGGGATTCGTGAAAAAGTGCTATGTTAGAACAACAAATGTCACCGCATAGTGTTTTTCACAAGGGAACCTCAGGGGAGGGATACCGGCCGGCCTGGGATAGTGTAAATTCATATTTAGAATGGACATGTGGTCAGAATCGTATATGATTTACATACCCGAAAGGGGTACCGATAACGCCGGGGGGGGGTAGATCCTATTTTGTTTTTAGAAAAGAGAATATAGGTTGTGCGAGCTATGTGGCGTAATGGATGTGTTGCACGCCGGCCACATAGCCGCCAGACCGAAGACAGGGCTCAGACGACGGGCGGCGACGAGGCGTCGACGGGGCGGCGACGGCGGCCAAATAGCCGCCAGATCGAGAAGAAGGCCCAGACGACGGGCGGCGACGAGTCGGCGACTGGGCGGCGACTGCAGCCACATAGCCGCCAGATCGAAAACATGGCCCATTTCCTTGGAACTGAAGGAAGAACAAATCTTATAGCATATTGTGTCCCGAGCGGTATACCCAGAAAACGCCTTCTACGGAGCTTCCTGGACATACCGTAATACATGTTTGAGCGCGAGCGTCGCCCTTCTGGGGCAGACGCAAACATAATTTAAGTACGTTTGGGTGATGCCGACCAAGGGGGAAGTTTGGCAGCGTCGGGTTCGAGGTTCGAGGTTTTCGAGCGTATTCGTCGGTTCCCATCGGTTTTCCAGCCTCGGGATTCGTCCAGGCTGACCCATGTGGTCCCGAACGGCCGCTGGAGACCCGAGTTGTGACCCAAAGACCAAATTCGGCGGCGCACCCAGGGGAGGAGTGAAATGGGAAGGCCTCAGAAGGCGGCGGGGCATCTCAGTGGCCCTCTGGCCTTCTGAGAAGCCGCCTCTGTCTTCGGAGAAGTTCAGACCGTTCCTCATTGGGCCAAACGCCCACTGCGTCTTCTGAGAAGGCCCGTCCCCGTGGCCTTCCGCCCTGGGCGCGCTGCGCGACCAGCTCACTGGAGCGCAGCAGCGAAAAGGAAGAGGGCGGCCACCCCGGCGGGGGGGCGGTGTCAACGTCGACGTCGACGACTGTCGACAGACAACAACGACGACCACAACAGCGACGGCGACGAAAACGTCGACGACAACGACGACGACGTCCAGGCCGACAACGACGACGGCGTCGACGTGGACGTCGACGCGGACAACGACGTCGATGTCGACGTCGACGTCGACGAGGACGCGGACGAGGACGACGATGACGATCACGACGTCGACGACAGTCGACATTCGACGGTCAACGGTCGACGACGACGTCTAAGACGGCGACGATGACAACGAACACGACCATGACAACGTCGACGACGACAGCCAATAGTCGACAGTCGTCGTCGACGACGGGGACGACGACGACGACGAGGAAGGAGGAGGGAGAAGGAGGGAGCAGGAGGCAGAAGGGTTGAGGAGGGAGGAGCAGGAGGGGGGAGCAAGAAGGCGAGGGAGGTGGAGAAGGACGAGAGGCGACGACGACGACGCCGTCGACGCTGACACAATCGACGTCGACGACGACGGCGCCGACGTTGACGACGATGGCGACGGTGACGACGACGACGGCGGCACTGCCACGACGGCGACTCACGGCGACGGCGGCCTGGTGGCTGTCCGCCAGCTCCCGCAGAGCGCGCCCCAGCCGCTCGGCGCGCGACCCGTCGTGGGCCGCCGCCAGGCGGCGCACCTCTGGCCGCGGCCGCCGCCGCCGCCGTCCGCCGGCGCCAATCGTTGGCCACCGTCCACGTCGAAGACGCAACGACGAACGAGTGACGACGACGCAACGAAAGGAGGAGGAGGAGGAGGAGGAGGAGGAGGAGGAGGAGGAGGAGGAGGAGGAGGAGGAGGAGGAGGGAGGAGGGAAGAGGAGGGAAGAGGAGGAGGAGGAGGAGGAGGAGGAGGAGGAGGAAGAGGAGGAGGAGGAGGAGGGAGGAGGAGGAGGAGAAGGACGTCGAGGACTCATCGTCGTCCCGTGCTCGATCCTCGTCGTGGGTCGCCGCGGGGCGGCGCACCTCCCCGTGCGCGGTCGCCATCGTCGCCGCCGCCGCCGCCGTCACCAACATGGAGCTCGGACCCGCGGGACCAGCGCGTGGGCGCCAGATCCACGGATCGGAGAACGCACCACCCGAAGCATGAAGTCAACGCCGCCTGACTTGGCGACAAGCCGAATCCGTTTCGTGGCCAGTTTACAGGAACTCTGAAACTGAAAAAATACCTTTCTTCGGGGCGCCACCTTTAATTCCGCCGCCTTCCAGCGAACTTCCGCCGGCGGAGCCGCCCTGGTTTTACTTCCGCCGCCTTCCGCCGCCCTTCCCCCGCCTTTCCGCCGAGGAAAGGATGGCAACTCCTACGACCCTCGAAAGCGAGGCCTCGTATGGAAACGGGACCTGTCGCTTGTCCACGCACCTCGCTCCATGCTCAACGGGGGAAGCGTCGACACTTACAGTCAACTCGAATCATTCGGATGCGCGATAAGGGTGCCAGGGCCTTGGACGCAAATTCTGAAGCTTTTCGAGAGGGGCTCGGCCAACGAAAGTCGCCAAGGATGGACGGCGGAAGCAAGGATGCAGGGGTACCCTTGGGAAGGCTGCCCATCCTTACTGTGCGGGTGGACTGTATGTGTATGTCGTTGTTTGTTCACAGGGTGTAGGTGGCAGAATTGCTTCTTAACTTCGGTGGCGCGAAGAGGGGGGTAGGTGGAGGGCGGAAGGCTTCTGAGAAGCAGGGGGGCTTCTAAGAAGCCTTTCCCCCACTGCGCATGGCCGAGAAGCGTTCCCACTCCTCCGTTGCGGCCGGCTGTAGCCACGTCGTGTCGTTTAGGTCGCCGCGTCCGCGCGGGGTATGGCTGTCCCCGCGCCTGCCGGCGCCAGTGTATCGAACGAAGGCGCTCGGCGGCGGACCCGAAACCAGGTGCACGCGACAGATGTCGTACCCACTCCTCCTCCTCCTCCTCCTCCTCCGCCTCCTCCTCCTCACTATTTACTTACCTGGGGCGAGAATGACGTCGTGATAAGATTGGCTCAGGATACGCTCCAAAATGTCCAGGACATCTAGCGGCGCAGCCGGTGCGGCATATTTGGGAAATCATGGAAACCTGGAACATACTGGAAAGCATCATCATGATCATCATCATCATCATCATCATCATCATCATCATCATCAGCATCAGCATCAGCATCAGCATCATCATCATCATCATCAACAGCATCATCATCAACATCATCATCAGCAACAGCATCATCAACAACATCATCATCATTATCATCTGATCATGATCATCAACAACGACATCATCATCAGCATCACCAGCATCATCAACATCATCAACAACATCAGCATCAGCATCAGCATCAGCATCAGCATCAGCATCAGCATAATCCTCATCATCATCATCCTCCTCATCATCATCAGCAGCATCATCAGCATCATCATACGCACAGTCGTCATCATCATCACCACCATCAGCATCATCACAACATAAGTGTCATCATCATCATCATCATCATCATCATCATCATTATCAGCATCATCATCATCATCATCATGAGCATCATCATTAGCAGCAACAGCATAATCATCAGCACCATCAGCATCATCATCAGCAGCATCATCATCAGCATCATCATCATCATCGTCTTCGTCATCATCATGTTAATCATCCTCATCAACATCTGCATTGTCATCAACATCATCAGCATCCGTATCATCATCATCATCATCAGCATCAGCATCATCAGCATCCTCGTCGTCATCATCATCAGCATCAACATCATCAGCATCCGTATCATCATCACCATTATCATCATCATCATCAGTATCATCGTCATCATCATCGTCGTCAGCATCATCCTCATCATCATCAGCATCGTCCTTCGTATCATCATCATCATCATCATCATCATCATCATCATCATCAGTATCCTCCTCCTGATCATCAGCAGCATCATCACCACCATCATCATCATCATCATCATCATCATCACCATCATCATTATCATCAGCATGCTCCTCATGCACCTCCTCATCATCAGCAGCAGCATCAGTATCATCATCCTCATCATCATAAATCATGATCCATCACTCATCATCAGCAGCAGCATCATCAGCATTCTCCTCCTCATCATCCTCATCATCATGACCTCTTGCTCCTATGTTCCCCCCTTCGCCCGACCCGAGCCTATTTAGCATGGGGGCCAAGCTTGGCCCTCAGCGAAGCGGGTGCTGGACCCTGGGGCCTTCCCCCAGGACGAGATCCACGCCCCGAGCCGTCTCCTGACCCAGGGCCCGTGGAGGGCCCCGAGGGCCCCAAAACGGGGAACAACCTCAGGCCCCGTTTCCCTCAGGACCCGGGGGGGGAATAAGGCTGATCCCAACCACGTCGGGCAGATCCCAACCACTTGGGGCGGATTACAGAACAGGGGTGATCTCAAGGCCCGCGGAGGGCCCTGAGGGCCCAAAACGGAGAACAACCTCAGGACCCGTTTCCCTCAAGACCCGCTTCCCCCATGGCGACCCACATCCTCCATACCAGGTGCCGGACGACGCCAGAAACGTACATCTGCGCCGATCCTGGCCGAGCCCGTCCCAGCTCCAGGATCGTTGTATACATTATGCGCTCTCCCGGCCTGGCCGCGGGTGCGTGTCCACCACTGCATCGGCCCAACCAGGACCGGCACAAGTGAACAATCGGCGCCCTCCGGCGATGCGGGAGGGCCCAAAAACTTCCGACCTCGCGAGTCCCACCCGTCTTGTGGCTGGAGGTCCTCGGTTTGAATTTGCAACGCCCCGCTCCGCCCACCTCCCGTTTCCCGTTACCCGTTTCCCTCTCCCCCCTCCCCCCCCTCATCGTCATCATCGTTACCACGATCACCATCAGCATCAGCATCGGCGCATCAGCAATAATCAGCATCAATCTCACGCGCTTCGTAACCCCACAAGGAGCTCCACCTACAGGTTTTAGCGGGCACAACCGCATGAAGTCCCCAGGACCATCTCGGCACGCTACTCGCTCGTTTCGCGCCTCCGCAAGGAGCTCCGCCCATGTATGGCCTCAGTGGGCGCGACCGCATGGCGTCTCCAAGCCCACGTCGACACAACACTCTTACGTTTCGTGCTCCACCCATGGCCTCAACGGGCGCGCCCGCGGTGCGCCTACGTCGGCACATCCCTCGCACGCCCCCTGCCCCCCACGGAGCTCCTTGTTTCTTCACGCCCTTGAGGACACCAACTATACACCAACACCGATCCTGGCCAGGATTACCCTGGCCCCAGGATCCGCCTGGCCAGGATCGGTGCAGGAGTATCCCTGCGACGCCAACAACTCACCGTATCCTCCCCAATGCCCGCTCAGCGGGCCCCGACCGTAGACCAAGCGCAGGGCCGCGACCCCGCCCAGCGCGGTGCCCGCGGATGCTGGACAGACTGGGGGCCGAAGTCGTCCGCCCCGGCCAACTGCGCCGAGTTGCCGCGCGGCGTCGTCGGCGCCAGAATGGCCGACTCGGCCCGCACCGACGCCTCAGGGCGACGGAGCTCCAATGGCTCCAGCCTGCTGAAGTCGGTCGGCGCCGGCCCTTGACTGGCCTGCTCCAGCTCGTCGTCCCTCGCTTCGTCCGGCCCTTCGGACGCCAGCCAGGCATCCCCAAGCCCATGTCCCCTCACATGCGCTGCGCCCCTCAGGGAGTCCCACCTGCGGCCCCAATGGGCATGTTCGCATGTGTCCTCCCCCTCGTTCTGTCACGCCCCTCACACGCTGCGTGGCTCCACAAGGAGCTCCACCGACGGCCACTGTGACGCCCGCGCCCGCATGATGGGCAAGCCGATGTCGGCACACGCTTCGTGGCCCTGTAGGGAGCTCCACAAAACACCGCAGTGGTATCGCTCACATGCTGGGCAAGCGCTACGTGGCCCCAAAGCGAGCTCCACCAAAGGCCCCAATGGCAACGCCCGCATGCTGGGCAAGTCCATGCCCACACTCCCTTCACACGATTCGTGGCCCTACAAGGAGCTCTATCGAAGGCCCCAGTGACATGGCCCGCATGATTTTGCCACAAGGGATCTTCACCGAAGGCCCCAGTGGCATGGCCCACATGCTAGGCACACCAATGTCGGCACTGCCCACGCTTCGTGGCCCCATAGGGAGCTCCACCGAAGGCCCCAGTGACAACGCCCGCATGATGGGCAAGTCCATTTTGACACACCCCTCACACGCTGCGTGGCTCCACAAGGAGCTCCACCGACGGCCACTGTGACGACCGCATGATGGGCAAGCTGATGTCGGCACACGCTTCGTGGCGCTGTAGGGAGCTCCACACAACACCGCAGCGGTATCGCCCACATGCTGGGCAAGCGCTACGTGGTCCCAAAGCGAGCTCCACCAAACGCCCCAATGGCAACGCCCGCATGCTGGGCAAGTCCATGCCCGCACTTCCTACACACATTTCGTGGCCCTACAGTGAGCTCCACCGAAAACCCCAATGACAACGCCCGCATGATGGGCAAGCCGGTTTGGCCTCACCCCTCACACGATTCGTGGACCCGTAGGGATTTTCACCGAAGCCCTTAGTGGCATGGCCCACATGCTAGGCACGCCAATTTCGGCACTGCCCACGCTTCGTGGCCCCACGGGGAACTCGCCCGAAGGCCCCAAAGGCAACGCCCGCATGCGGGGGCTCACCCCTCATACGTTTCGTGAACCCCTGACACGTGTCGTCGTCCTGTGGGGAGCTCAACCTACGGCCCGAGTGGGCGTGACCGCAGGGCGCATCTGGCTCATCTCGGCGCGCGAATCACACGCTTTGTGGCCTCCGTCCGCAGCGCTGCCCTGGGCTCCGTCCCTGTCGCGGCGCGCTATGTTTGAGGAGAGGGTCTGATCCAGCGTCACTCGCCACTGCACGGGGACGGGTCCTTCACCAGGCGAATTTTGCATGTGAGCAGGGGCGTGCCCTGACATCAAAGTGCAGAAGTGCAGAACAGAACTTCTGGGCAGTAGTGGCAACCAACATATTCAGCAACAGTTGCGCATGAAGCCGACTAGAACAACGAAACAGACCAGCTCTCCACGTGCTCGGCTGAGCGCCCTCGACAATCGGACTGTGCGGTTGTGCAACGGGCACACATAAGACTAAAGCCCGAGCCTCTGACAGGGAGACGGCCCATGACAGTGATGCTGTTCTCCTCCTCCTCCTCCTCCTCCTCCTCTTCATGCACCCTCCACTTCCTCCCCCCCTCCATTCCAGGCCAAGGCTCGAGGCCCATGGCGTAGCAGGTCGAGTCGGACTCCACAAACTCTTCGGATGACTCGAGCCGGTGAGCCAAGAGCGGCAAGAGTGGCCACGGAAGGGCAGGGAAGGAGGGAGGGATGAGTCCTCCTCTCAGGAGGAGGGGGGAGAATGATGACGAAGGATGGAAACGCACGCCCAAAGCAGAAGAGCGGACACGGCAGAAAACCGTTGGCGCACGCTCAGCCTGCAAAACGAACGCGGGTGTGCAGAGGCTGCGCCTCTCTGAAGCATTCGCGGTTGTCCTACTTCGAGGGGAAGAAAGCGGCGACCATGGCCAAGACCGTACAGTGCGGGCGTGGCCGCAAGAAACCCTCGCAAGAAACCCAACCTTGAAAACACGCGGGCGAGGTGCAGCTGAAAGGAAACCTCGAGCACCCTGAACGCAGCAGCTCCTTCAACGGCTGCGGAAAGTCACCGCGCAGCGCGAGGAGCGAAGAAACCCAGTATGCCCTGACGAAAAGCTTTTATGGTTTCTTGGTGCGCGCCCCCACTGTACGCTGAACCGCCCGTGCCGATCTTGGTCAGCGTGCGTACTGGCCAACACCAACTTCTGGACCATCCTCGCGAATTGGCGGCAACCGGCATGGACTGTGGCCACGACCGACGTCGACGAGATCGTGCGACGTCTCGGTCGTGGTCACCGCGCTTCTGCCCTCGATGATCTGGGTCGGGTGCGTGATGGCTACAAAGTGGGAGGCGGTGGCCGAATGCCACGCGCCGTATTCCCAAGACGAGCTGCGCAATCTGCTGTCCACCAGGGGCACTCCGCCGGCCCAACGAGCCAAAGGCGTACTGAATTGCCAAAGGCGTGAGGTTCTCCAGAACTGAATATACTCCTGAGGTCACCGGGCGCAAAATACCGCGGGGAAACCATGCGTCAGAGATTCCAGACGCCCGAACGCAACCTGAAGAGCCGCCAAACAGCCGCCACAACTACCAACGAGGCCTCCAAGACGCGCCCCGCACGGCCACCCGGGCCTTCCAGATCGTCATCCACTGAAACAACAGCAAGGTTTCCATGGTTTTAGCATTCTCGCCTTTTCGCTTCCGATGGCCTTCTGACGCCGCGCGACGGCAGGACTGATCCAGTTGGACACCAGAAGAGATCCGATGAGGGCCCTGGCGAACCCCAGGAGCGCCCAAGAGAGCCCAAGAAGGGCTAACGTCGGACCCAGGCCAGAATAACATACTTCAAGAACATGAGACCCTCCGTCGGCCAAAACAAACAGAACGTCCAAGGGTACCCTCCCCAGGATGCACAAGATAACCAAACAAATACGAAGAACGTCAGGGTACCCTCCCCGAACCGACCACGATATCATACCTCGGTCCGACTGTACAAGAGGGCCCCAAGAGGATTCAAGAGCGGGGACCAACGGTCAGCAGGCCCCCAGGCCCAAAACAAGACCCCGAACCAGATGAGGCACGGCCCAAATGAGGCCCCCAAGAAAGCCAGAGTCGTCGACAACTTACGGTTCCAAATGACTGTTGACTTTCTCGCCTTTTCGCTTCCGATTACCTTCTGGAGCATCGCGATGGCTCGACAGACCCCAGGATGGCTCCAAAGCAACTCCAAGAGACCCTAAGATAGGTCCGACGTGGTCCAAGGCAGCCCCTACTGGGTGAAGACTCGAGCAGGACTCACGGTTACCATTACTTCGGGCTCCAGTGGAGAGTATTCTTCGTCGCTTCGCTTTGACAAGTATCTTACATCTTGGCTGTACGCCCTCACCCACGGCCCTTCTCACCTCAAGCAAATACCAACGATGATACAAGGGCCTTACCCACAGCCCTTCTCACCACAATCAAATGCAAAGGCCTGCGGCATGCTCGAGGCGATCCGCCGCCCTACATGGGAACGGCGTGGAAATCTCCGCAGCACGGTTCTGCCAGAAACGTTTTCCTTCAATTCTCGCATCTACACAACTCTGGTCGAGGCTCCTGGACGCTTCCGAACTCCATCTGGGACCTCTCTGGAAACCGTATTGGCGCTTGTGCTGTCTCGGGGGCCGCTTTTGATCCTCTTGCACTGGCTTGGCCTATTGTTGGGGCACTGTTGGGCCGTCTCGGACCCCACTGAAGCCCACGAGTCGTGTTGAGCCGAGCACCCGAAAGAAGCTAAAACATGCAAATAACTTAATTGCTTTGACGATGTTGCCAAATATCGGGCTCCTCGTTGCGCCTCTTGGATCCCCCTAGTGAAGCCTCTGGTCAGACCCCTGGGACCTCTCTGACCGTCCTGAAAACGTCTTGGAACCATCTTGGGCCGTCTAGACGTCCTCTTGGCACATGAGCCAACTTGGACGCCCCGTCCCCAGAGGCCCTTCTATGGGTCCAGCACTGGTTGGAGCTGCTTCCTTCTTTTCCCTCTGCTTTCCAATATTATCATCACACACTGCTTCCGACTCCATAGCCTGGTGGGCCCTCCTGGGCCGGCCGGTTTCGGCGGTTGTTTGGGCCCTTTTTGACCGTCTGAGACCCCTCTCACGCCCTGTGCTATGTGCGTTGCCCCCTTATTCCTCCACAAAATCTCCCACAGACTGTCCGCAGTTGTCACACCTTGCCTCCTACGTTTCATCAACGCGACCACGTTCCAAAAACGTGGGGCCCTAGAATCTCCCGCACGAAGTGTTCAATACTTCTGTTATCTCTAGCTCGCGCGCGCCTGGCGGCCCCAGGAGGTCGCCTGGGGGGAAAGCTCGGCTACACGCAAGAGCGACTCTGTGCAAGAGTGACCCTTGAAGCGCGGCTTCGGGGAAGGCGGGCCAGCCCCAAGCGCGGAAACCGCTGCGATCGCCTTAGCGATCGGGGAGCCCAGGTGGGCCCGCACCACATGTCACTCGGGCGAAGGACCACTCTTTTCGCGTCTCCTATAAAATACCCCGGGCTCGTCCTGGTGTGAAGCTCCAGTAAAGTTCATCGCGGGATGCTGGAACTCCTGGGCGTGGTCTGTAAAGGTACAGCCGCCGAGCGGCCGCACTGCTTACTCTACCAACGATACCTCCAGGGCGCATCCCACAGGACCACTGGACCTGTAGATTGGCTTGACTCTGGCCGTCGGCGTCTTCGAAGTTCTGGCGGGGGAGTTTCGGGCTTCTTGGCTTTTCTGGTGCGGGGTCATGCCTCAGCAGTTCCAAACAGCCAAACCTCCCTGACGATGCGGTTGCAAGCCGAAGGCGACGCAGAGTGGAGCCGAGCAGCGCCGAGCACGAATGGAGGCGGCTCAAGGTCCCAGATCGGCCTTTGAAATCTGACCAAGCATCTCCTCCTTTCCCCCCTCCTCCTCCTCCTCCTCCTCCTCCGCCTCCTCCTCCTCCTCCTCTTCCTCCTCCTCCTCCTCCTCCTCCTCCTCCACAATTACTCAATATGAAAAGACTCTCCCTCTTCCCCTGATGGCGTCCGGGTGATGGCCGCGCACCCTCCGCGTACTGTTTTTTACACACAGGATTCCCGGGAAACCCCGGGAAACGACTCTCGCTGAGGCGCCGGCGTCATTTTTTCCCAAAATGCTGCTCTCGTTGAGGCGCCGGCCTCATTTCTGCTCCCGAATCGTTCCGAATCGTGCTCCCGCTGCAGCGTGGGCCTCATTTTCGGATCGGTGTTTGGCCTCCGTCGTTCAGGATGGCGTTCTCGCCCCAGCGCGGGCCTTTTTCTCGCGCGCCCATCCGCCCGCCACCACCGCGCCGCACCACCACCACCACCACCACCACCACCACCACCACCACCACCACCACCACCACCACCACCACCACCACCAACCACCACCAGCACCAGCACCAGTACCACACCACCACCACCACCACCACCACAGCACCACCACCACCACCACACCACCACCACCACCACCACCACCACGACAACCACGCACACACGCACGCACGCACGCACGTGCACCACCACCCACTACGCACGCGCGCGCGGAGCCACAGGTCCGCTACGACACGCGTCCGCGGATAGAGAAAATCAGCGCCATGGTAAGGGATGGGAGGGAGGGGTAGGACGTCAGATATGACGCGAGCGCACCTAGCTTGTCCTCCTCCCCCTCCCCCTCCCCCTCCCCCTGCCCCCCTCCGCCTCCTCCTCCTCCTCCCCCTCCCCCTCCACCTCCTCCTCCTCCTCCTCCTCCTCCTCCTCCTGCACGGGAACAAGAGCAGGGGCGCGGAGATGTCCTGGGTCGGCGCTGCACCCCCTGCTCTCTTGGCGCGCTAAAGCGGCGCCAGAGGCGGCGCCAGAGGCGTCACGAGGGGGCGGGAGGTCAGCGCCGACCCTAGAAATTCGCGCGGCCCTCCAATTAAGTGTTCCCCCGAACAGTGCCTGCACTCAGGGGCTCTCCTCTTGTCCCTACGTCCCCCAAAACCCATTGGTTTGCATTGCTGTTCATTGCTGTGCATTGCGTTGTATTGCTTCGCATCGCGTTGCATTATGTTGGCTTGCTCTGTTTTGCACTGCGTTGCGCCCCATAGTTGCACCACATGGATTGCACCACATGGATTGCACAACCTTTACTGCACCACATTGATTAAACCACCTATATTGCGCCGCATGGATTGCAAATCACTGCCTGGGGCCTACGCTGGCTAATATGTATGTTCATGCAGTATTTTGAATTATAAACTACTTCTTACTCCGCCCCAATCAACAACCAACCCTCCAACAAGCATAAGCGCAAGCTGGACAAGCCGAATACTGCAAGCACCAAGGGTTGGCACGTCTACAGAAACCGAGCGGTCAGTGGTATACAGTAGCCCTACCAGCAGAACAGGGGCCCACTTCGCGAGCCCGCTTCGAGCGGAGAACACATGCGGACCGACCGCAGTTCTGCCAGAACCGCCGACTGCATCTGCAGTCAGCCCATATAGTAAGAATGCGCGGCAAGGATACCGAGGGCCTTGGAAGGCCAAGTTGGTGTTTTCGAGTGGGGCTGGTCAGCGAAAGCGTCCAAGGATGAGCCGAAGGCGAAGGATGCAAGGGTAACCTTGGAAAGTCGCTCACCCTCACTATGCGGGTACACCTCAAAACCTACTCCACCAACGGCAGATCTCGTAATGACCTCGACTGAAGCGAGGACTCCACGCAAGCCGAGAGGACCTGGAGCGAGGCCGTGACGGAGAATATGTGGGACAGCCCAACCAAGCTGTCACTGCTCATCTCGGGAAATTTCGCGGTGGGCAGTGCACCATCCGCGAGAGGGAGAGTATGAGGGGCAACGTAAATTAGGGGGCATAGGTCCAGGGGGGAAAATCTCGAAAAACATCGACCTTGAATCGGCGATAGATCGCCGATAGATCGGCAATATGCCCCGATGATGAAACCCCACGTTCCTGGGTGGAGTAGACTATCGGGCCCCTGTCGGCGATGAAGGGGCGATTCGAGGTCGATGCATCCCCCACTTGAGCCCATCCCCTGGGCGATCGTTGCCCCCGAGCGTATAGAGAAGAAGGAAGAGGACAAGCTGCTCCAACCCGCAGGAGAGAGGACGCGCACCGTCGTTGGCGTCAAGAGCACGTGCCGCCATGCCTGTCACAACTGTCAGGCCGCAGGCCGAAGGAACTGATGAGAAGGAGCTGGGGAACAAACAATGACATAGGCATACAAACTCGGAGCTCCGAGCGGATTTCTTGGATCGGCGCTTGAGTCCCCTGGCAGCGCCTCCGGCGCCGCCTCTGGCATGCTCTGCGCGCCAGGGAGGGGGGTACAGCGCCAGTCCAAGAAATCCGCATGGATCTTCGAGCTTTTATGCTCATGTCATTGTCCGAGGGGAGTGGCCGAGTGGACCACTGACGCCTACAGTTTCGGCAGTCCACTGGCGACCACTGGTCCGAGGGGAGGGCCGCGCAGAAGGCCCAGTGAAGTTGTATGCACACATGGCGCAGCGACGGGAGAGGCGCGGCCAAGACGTGGCGCGCCATCCGATCGGACCGGCCGCGATCATGGCCTGGATCGACTGGGGCGTGGTGCAGTGATGCAACCCACAGCCGCGGATCCCAAGGATACCAGGATCTGCTGCCAGGATGTTGCGCCGTCCCTCTCGGGCGCGCGGGGAGGAGGAGGAGGAGGAGGAGGAGGAGGAGGAGGAGGAGGAGGAGGAGGAGGAGGAGGAGGAGGAGGAGGATGGAGGAGGGGCAGCCTGCAGGGGGGGTGATCCAGGGGGGAGCACTCAGCTGGACTCGGCGATGCATCGCCGATAGATCGGCGATGGGCCTCCGGTGGGGAACCCGCACGTTCTCGGGCGCGTTGGGCCATCGTCCCAAATCGGTGAGGAATGGGCGCTCGGGTTAGGTCGGGCATGTTCTCCTACAAGCAAATTTTGGAGGACAAATAAAATAATGATGCACAGAAAATACTCCTGCATTGTCAAACATGGTAAAACAAATTTCCCCTGACTATTTTGTTGACTATTTTTTGACCTTCCTCCTGTGGAGGGACGTGCCCGACTTAAGCGTTGGGCCATCGGGCCAAAAATCGGCGAGGAAGGGGCGCTCGGGGGGGTCGACGCGCTCCCCCCCCCCCCCCGAGCCTGGGCTCCGCAGCGCTGCCCCCTGGAGGCAAGAAGAGCTCGTCTGTCTATAGACGGTAGCGGCGCAGCACGACCCACTCGATGCCGCCAGCGCAGATGGTCGGGTGTTGCTGGAAGTGCCCCTGGCCCAAGGTGTCCCTAGGATCCTCGGGGTGGCCCAGACGGCCTCCAGAGCACCCCTCACGAGGCCCAGAGGGCCCCAGTGGCTCCAAAATGGTGCGAAAAGCTGGGGGGCACCTTAGGCCAGGGGCACTTCTTGCAAAGCCCGAAATGTTCATCGTGGGCGACCAGCACCGTCCCTGGATTTTGTACTGCTCACCTCGCGGCCACTCGCCTTGATCGTTGCCTTGGCGGCGCGCAGAGGGGGGCAGGGGGAGGGGGAAGGCTTCTTAGAAGGAGGCCAGTTCTTAGAAGGCGCCGGCCCTGCATCTACAGGGTAAGGCCCGCGCCCTCTCAGGACCAGGGGTGCTTCTGAGAAGCCTTCCAGCCTCCCCCTCCCCCCTCTGCGCGTGGCCAGTCGCCTTGGAGGTGAAGCTGGAACTCGCGGTCGCCTGTGCGCCAGGCCCACCGCCGCGAGCGGCGTCGCAAGACGTCGGCGCGCCCGCGGGCCGGCCCGGCAGGGCCGCCCCGTGCAGGCAGGTCCACGCGGCTGGCACCGGGACCTCACTGCACTGCGGCGACGCGGCCGCAGCCGGCACTGCCTCGGCGGGGTGGGCCACTCCCGACCCGTCGAGCGGGCGCACGTAGGGCAGGACCTCGGCGTCCCGGATGCGCCTGGAGCGCGCGCGGACCCACCTCGACATGTTGGCCTCCAGGCCCTGCGTCGTCGACAGCTGCACCCTCAGGGCGCGGCCGGCCCCGAAATCGGAAGCTTTCACAGCCTCGACGAACGCGTCGATCACATCCATGACGAAGAAGTTGATGAACATCTGGCCCGTGCTCTTCCGCGTGTGGAAGCACCGAGGGACATAGAGGTAGTCGTAAGTGTCCTGGAAGCCGCTCGAGTCGAGCCAGCGCAGCAGCTGCGACTTCGTGCAGTCGGGACCAACGTTGTCAATGAAGAGCGTCATCTCGCTCTGGTGGGACACCTGGGCAGCGAAGTACTGGATGCGCTGAACCCTGACGGTGTAATCCGTCATCGCTAGTAGAGGCCGCCCAAAAGGGGCCAGACTAGCTGGGATGGGAGGATCGTGCAGCACCGCCAATGCATCGGCGACGCATCGCCGACGTCCGTCGCGTGTCGGCGATACATCGGCGACGTCTGACGTGTACAAAAACGGGTTCGAAATCGAGTTGTATCGCCCATGCATCGGCGATGCGGCGCGATCCTCCGACCCCACCTGCCCTGGCCACACCTGGGTGGCCTGGAGCTTGAGGGGTGGCTGGGAGGATCTCCTCCGACTGATTGCGCGCGGCTATGCCTGGTGCGACGCCTGCGAGCAATCAAGGCTGGCGCTGGCGCGCGGCTCGTGGATGCCCAAACGACCGTCGGTCGGAAGGGCCTCGACCGGAACTCGGCCGTCCACCTCCGTCCCCGCGTTCCTCCTCCACGTTCAAGGCTCCTCTTGCCTGCCCCCTCCATCTCGCTCCCCCAAGCCTCCCTCCCTGCACGTCCCCCATCCCCTGCCCTGCCCCCCTCCCCCTCCTCTTCCCCCAGCTGCCCACCCGATCCCCCTCGCACGAATGGGCACGCTCGCGAGGGAGCGCGCCTGCAAGGTGGGCTTGGGAGGGAGCGGCGGAGGCAGAGGCGGAGAAGGGGGAGAGAGGGTTTTTGGGGGGGGGCCCGACGGCCCCATAGCAGAGCACGGCTGGCCTGGCAGGCTCCCTCCGCTGTGCAACCTGAAGCTTGCGGGGAATTATGGATCACGAGTTCCTTCTCGTCACCAGCCCCCGAGAAAGAAAGACAAAATAATGATGCATCACGCTGAAAAGCGGCACCAGCTCGCTCAACTGCGGCTGCAAAGCGGCGCGCTGGACCGAGAGTGGGTATACAGCCAGACCAAGTACATAATAACATCCTTCAAGAGCATGAGACCCTGCGCTGGCCAAACACCCCAACCCGTAAGATCACCGAGGATACCCCTCCCCCAGGATGCAAACGAGCATCCAACAAACGCGCAGAACATCAGGGCACCCTCCCCGAGCCGACCTCGGTCTCATGCCTCGGGCCTACCGCAGTGGGTATGCTTCAAAGACGAGGTCGCGACCGCGGCGGCTCTCAAACGGCGCGGCTCCGGGTCTTCGCAGGTCATGCTACGCAGATCGCCCCGCTTCCCCGTGCGAACGCCCCGCCCGCGCTGGCAGGCGCGCGTAGATCAAGGGGCCTAGGGACACGCAAATGAATACACACAAATCCCAAGATTCCCCTTTTTTCTGGGGAATCGACGATTAATTGTGTCTGTGTTTTCTGCCCCTCCTGAGTAGATGCTGGGATTCCAGGAGCACTCGCTGGAATGACAGGGCAGGCGGCACAGAGAGCAGAGAAGAGCCCCACAGGGGAGCAAGGCGGCGCCCGAAAGGCACGCGCATGTGCCGCGGAACGGCACGTCTGTCCCGTCCCGGCCCGCAGGAGTCTTGAGGACAAGCCGGCGCCCAAGCTGCATGAGGAGGGGGTGGAGGGAAGGATGCGACGGGTCCCGGATGCGCCGGACACCGACGCAGCAAGAGGGAGGGGCACCAGGTCCTGAACGGGGGGGGGAGGGGGCATCGGAGAGGCAGGGCATGGTAGGGCTGCCTGCCGCGGGGGCAGACCCTGAGACTCCTGCGTCAACCACGCCGACGCGCGAGCACAGAACAAGCCTTACACTTGGACGCCCGAAATGCGTATGAGCAAATGGCTACGATACCCCCATGTCCAAAGCCGAGAGCGGGTTGACAGACGAGCTTGTGTTTCAAATGGAAAACGTCTGCGGCGACGCCGACAGCGAGTCCTCTTCAAAACGAACAGCAACTGCTGTCGAGCTTCGTAAACATTCTCTCCGTACCCATTTTGGTCGTACCGACCTGAGACTGCTGCGTCAACCACGCCGGCGCGCGAGCGCAGAAAAGCCTCAACACAAAGGCAAATACGCAGAGGCATGAGAGGGAGGCCGGCAGAGCGCCTCGGCCGTCAGGCTGAAATGCCGAAATGGGGATGTACCCAGCGCGGCTGCGTGTCTCCGCGAGTGCGGGGGAGGAGAACGCGTGGAATTTTGGTGCTGCGTATGGGACGCCGAAGGGCATACTGTAGAGGCTTCCATGTTGGGGTCCGAGTACGTAGATGGGGTCAGGGGATTGCACCAGATTGTCGATGTATCGCCGATGCGTCGGCGATGCATCGGCGACGTCGGCGTGGCGAAATAGGGCTCCGCATCGAGCCGCATCGCCGACGCATCGGCGATGCGGCTCGATCCTCCGACCCCGTCTGCTCGGACCCCACCTGGGAGGCCTGTAGATACCGGTGCTGTGCCCCCCCTCTGGAGGCGTACGTCCGAGCCGAGTAGAGGGTGCACAGGCATGTCGTACAGTGGATGCCAGCCCACAAGAGGCCTTCCACAGGGAACCCAACCCTGAGACTCCAGGACGTCCCTGGATTTTTGGTGCGGGAACGTCACGCTCCCCATCGCAAAACCATCGAAACCCAAGAAACCCAGGGCACCCGGAGGCAAGCAGTGTGCTTCTTGGCATGGGCCTCCACTGTATCGTTACCAAGGCGACGTGGCCATAAAACGCCCGCCACCGAGCATGCACTACAGGACGCCTGCGCACGCGCCGTCCCTGCGGGCCGAGGTACACATCGTACAGTCGGACCCTTGGATAGGAAAACATCCTTCCAGAACATGCGGCCCTCCGCCAACCCAAACCCAAGAACATGTTCGAGGGTGCCCCCCCAGGATGCACAAGAACATACAGCCAGCACGAAGAACACGAGGGTACCATCCCCGAACCGACCTCGATCTTTTACTTCGGCCCGATTGTCGCGTGAGACCCCCCGCCGACCCAAACACCCCAAACCAGAAGATCAACGACGGTACCCTTCCCTAGGACGCACAAGAACGTACGACAAGCACGAAGAACACTAGGGTACTCTCCCCGAGCCGACCTCGGTTTTGTACTTCAGTCCGACCGTACGCGCACGCAAATTAAAGACACGAAACGCCAACCACACGCTGCAGGTATGGGATGGGCTTTGCCAGGTTAGGTATAACTGCTGCAGGAGTCGGCAGTTCTACCTCGTAATGGCTGCACTGGCAACGCATCGCGCGCTGCTGCCACGGCTGTTGGCGACAGAACGGAAGCCATTGCATCGAGGCAGACTTCGCGAGAACAGAAGTCAGCACAAGTGGCACAACAGCATCCACTAAGTTGGCCGCGCCAGAACCCATCAAAGTAGCACGCGATTCCAACGCAGATGGCCATGGCAATCGAACACATCCCGCCACCTGGCCCCAGAATCTCTGGGCTTAGCTACCGTCCGTCGGGCATACAAAACCAACTACTGGGCCTTGCGCCTGGCTGCTTTCCGAGGCGCTGCTCTCATTCACCGTGGGCATCGGACAAGATGGCTGCGCGCGTGACAACTGACGCTGTCGCGGCCGCTGCGCTGGCAGAGTCGCTCAGGTTGCTGCCGAGCCTGGCTATTTTTTGTCGGGGAACACGCACATGCAGAAGCAAGCAACACAGTACCAGGGAGAGGACAGGAGAGCGGTCCTTGAGAGCAATGCTGCGGATACAGGGGGCGTCCCAAGGATGTGGGGAAAAGGCAAAGAGGTGAGCAAGGAGACGCCAGGAAAACAACCGTTGACCAAATGCAGTACCCCAATGACTTGAAGCCCTTGAGGCTCAGAGTCGCATCGCGGGTGGCTGGCATGCGAGAGAGCACCACTGCTTTTTTTGTTTGCAGACGTGCATTGCGAACGCTGGATGGTAGGCTGTTGTGCCGCAGTCTGCGGCTAAATCTTCTGAAGAGGTTGCCGTTGCTACTGGTCCTGTAGCAAAAGCTGGCATGGCAATCTGGGCCTGTGACCAGGGTGGGCGACCCGCTTTCACCGCATCCTGCTCCTGGTGCGGCATGCCACGGCCTCTCGCCGCAGCCACGCCCCGAGACACTCCCTCTCAAAGGTCCTAAGCTCGTTGTTTAAAAGGAAATGAAGGAATGGGGGGAGAGGGAGGGAGGGAGGGGGGGGAGGAAGGGGAGGAATGACGAGAAGGAGGAGGGGGAGGAGGAGGGCGAGGGAGGGAGGGAGAGAGGCGGGAGGGAGGGAGGGAGGGCGGGAGGCAGGGAGGGAGGGAAGGGAGGGAGGACGAGGAGGCAGAGGAGGGAGGAGGAGGAGGAGGAGGAGGGCGAGGAGGAGGAGGAGCAGCAGCAGCGAGCACATGAAGCGACGCGCCGAATCGAGATGATGGACGGGCAAGACGACTTGGAAAGGGTGATAAGCACAATCGCACACATAACGACGAGGGCATACCCTGCATTAGCCCAGCAAAACATCACGGCCACAGGGCACACGCTCACTCACCAACCAGAGGCCTGGCCAGGAGCAGCGCAGGAACTGGAGGGCAAAACCTTGAGCAAACACGTGCAACGCACCGACGAACAATCACAAGGCAATGCACTACACGCGGGAAGGTAACATAACGAGTTATGAATGTGTGTTAGATCCTGATGCAACCCCAACCACTGCGCCGCAGGATCGGGAACCTGAAGCCTACGGGGCGTGGGGATGGGGTGCTTTCTGCCTTTGCTGGGATGACGACCCGACGCGAAGTTATCTCTGCGCCACCTCCGCTGTGGATTGGCCACGAGGGCCTGAGGCTCGCAGGCTCCGAACAAATCAGAACGGGCGGCCTTCGCAGAGAACGAACCACACCTCGTGCAACCTATGATCTCCCCCGCCCTGCACAGAATGTGACCCCTGGCCGCCTTGGGCGGCGCGAGCGCTGCCCCATCCGAAGGGGGCGCCGCGCTGGAAGGGGCAGCCGTGGCTCTGCTCGGGGCCGCCGACAGGCGGGAGCGCTTCTTCGAGCCATCCAGGGCGGACGCCGCCTCGCGGACCACCCCCTGGGGGCGCGGCTCTAGCCGAACCCGAGGCTTCACCTGCCTCGCGAAAGGCTCCGCCAACTCCCCTATATCGGCCTGGCCTGGCCCCTGGGCGCCTGGGCCACCTCGCTGAGAGGAGGAGGGGGCGGACGGGGAGAAGGGCCCTCGAAGCCCAAAGGAGGCGGAGGGGGAGGAGGAAGCTCCTCGGGGCCCGCCGGGGCCGGCCAGGCCTCCAACCTCGGGCGCGCCACCTTGACCCGCGAGGCCTCCTCGGGGCCCCTAGGGCGCTTGCTCCTCAAGAGCTCAGGCCCCGTTGGGGCTGGCGGGGGCCTTGAGTCCACGCTCTGAGGCTGCGGGGGGGCCCACTAAACAAACTTGCGCCACCATGCGCTTCTTGCCTGCGGCGGATCGCGCGAGCGGAGCGGAGCGGAGCGGCCAATAATCCGCCCGGCGGAACGGCTCCGCAGTGCGCTTCGCGCACGGAGAGGCCGCGCATGCGCGCGGCACTGCGAGACCGTGAAACATTGAAACGTCAGACGCTGGAGGACACGCGCACGAAGGCAGAGAGGGGCGCACGACAAGCGAGGACGGGGGGCGGAAGCAAAGGAGCGCGAGGGCGGGCGGCGGATCGCGCGAAGCGCAGACAATTAGCGCATTTCCAGCAGCGCAGCGCGCGCTCCAGGAGCGCGCCCCTGCTGGTGGCGCAGGAGCGGCTCAGGAGGGCGCCGCTCGCGCCGTGCACGACCCCGTCGTAGTCGCTGACGTCGAGGCCGGCGGGAGGTCGTCGGCATCCTGTCGGGCCCGTGCTCCACCAGCTCCTGCGCGCTGCCGATCCACGCCGCGATCTGTCGCGCTCGGCCCACGAGCTCACGATGCCGAACGCGCGCTGCAGGTGGGGCGTCGTGCTTGGCCAACCCCTTCTCGACGGCCACATCTGCATAATCTTGCCTTTCTTGCCGTGGTAGTGCCTGCTGTCCTCCAGCGTCTGGTGGCCCATGACATACTCGATGGTGAGCATGTCGGCGAGGCCTCCATGATCTTCCCGCGCATGCCAAAGGAGTCTCCATAGATCGACGCGCGCGCGACGAGGGTGCAGGCACCACAACTTGCCATTGTTTATCCCGTCGACCGTCGTCACGCAGTCGGTGCGATTGTGGAGCGGGAGAATGCTGTTCCTGAGCATCATCCTGATGGCATATCGTTCCGCTCTTGGTACCGAGTGCCGAGCTCCAGGTAATGGTCCGAAAGCACGTCCTTCCAACCTCTGATCGTCCATGAGGGCCAGTCCCCACCCTGCGCGCGCACCCTCAGGCCAGCCAATGTGAGTGCGGCCTGCGCCATCGGTGTAGACCTCGCCCGTGATCTGATGATGTTGGCCACTGTGCGCGTAGTGCCAGATCTCATCAGCAGCTGGTGGAGGCGCGACTGGTAGTTGATCTCGCTCCAGCAAGGCTCTCGTGAAAAGCACGTCATTCTCAGGGGCGCAACGCGCCTCTTCAATGATATCCTGATCAACTGCCAGCGCTCGTTCCTCAGCCAGGTTGGGACAGCACCAAAGTCCATGATGAAGCGCCCCCTTGCAAGCATGGCAGCACATGCATTCAGCAGTGGTCGAGTATCCGAACTTGCGCAGCCGCGCCTGTGACCACTGACCTCCGATGACGGTGCTGCGAAGCGCTGCCCGTGCACGTGCAGAGAGCCTCCATCTGCGAACTTGGTCGCTCGTGGTGAGCAGAGGTTGGAGAGGGGCGAGCCACTGGCCACATGCCTTTCGCGCAGGAGCGGCTGTCTCTGGGGCATGATCCCTGCGCGTAGCCCACTCCTCCCATTTCTAGTTGGCAACGGACCTCCTGGCAAGCGTACGGACCCAGTCAGGTGGGTCGTCTCTGGGATCCAGTTGCACTCCTTGCGCCGTGGCCCACTGAAATGCCGACTGCGCGCGCCAACCGAGTTGATGGAGTACGTTCCATGCAGCACCTGCAGGGCCAGCGACATCAGTCCAAGGCGGCACAGGCCCCAATCTACTTCGTCGGCTCTGAAAAGCCTGCTCATGACGTCCCACGGTAGCGCCCGATTCGAAGCCATCTGCGCCCATGTGTAGACTGGTTCAACTGCTGCAGAGATCTCTGGTTCCCGCCGGGGCGCGGTGCCATCCCGCGCGCGCCATCTTGGTCATGGAGCGCGCGATGGAGCGAGACGCGCCGACCACCTGCATGCCGTGCAACATGGCTGGACCAATCGCTGGCTGAACAATGGCTCTGCCGATCCTTGCCATGGCCGCCATTCGCTTGAATCTAGGAGGACGTCGCTTGAGCTTGGCCATGCGGTGTCGTATCGCCGCGTAGCGAACCTTGACTCCATCTCTGGCTTCCATCGCCAAGACCTCGAACACCGAGCATGCCTGAAACCCATGATGCTTGACCCGACCAACTGCTTGACGAGCAACTCCTGGAGCCGAGGGCATGGTTTTCGCCTTGTCCTTGGCGATGTGCAGGTCCATCGCGCGCAGCACTACCGCCAGGCGCTGGATGATGCGCGCTGACTCCTCCACAATGTGTTGAGGCGCAGCGACCACCTGCAGGGTGATATCATCAGCGTCGATGTCCAGCGTGTGGCCCGCCTCCATGGTGTCGAACGACGCCTCGAATCCATCGAAGGGCAAAATCATGACCAGCGGCAAGAGAAACACAGCCACCGAGCAGCCTGGCAGCACTCCCCATTTGCACCTGCACCGCGTACGAGTACGACGATCCCCATGTAATGCGTCTCGGTGCGCACAACATCGCTAGGCAGAGCTGGACAAAGGGCGCAGGGGAAATCCATCCTTGCCGCCGCCTGCAAGACGCGACGCCAGCAAACCCTGTCGAAGCACTTGCTGATGTCAATCAAAGTGGTGGGCACTGCCTTGGATTGGCTGCCTTGGTGGTCTTCTGAGTAAATCATTGTTCTGGCACCCGCATCCACGGTCGACTTGCCTTCCAAGGGAAAATATGGTCGGGCAGATCTGACCGCCCATGCTCGACCGTGGGAGATTCTCACCTTGGTGCACACGTGAGACACGGGCGGCAATAGAGCGGTTGGTCGAAACCCTCCTGGAACTTTCGTGAACAACATTATGTGGACCGATAGCAAGGATGCCGGCCACCCCGCCCACGATTCTGCTGCCCAGAAAATGTAGAGCATCATTGCCAGCGCAGAGTCAATGAGGAGGGATGACGCCCTCGGCGACATGGCGTCCTGACCCAGGCCTGCGCGCCAACAAAATGTCCGCGCTGCTCGTTGTACCGCGGAAACCGTGGGAACAGGTAGTGATCCTGGCGGCAGGCGCGCAGACTCCGCTAGTATGTCATCGTCGGCTGAGTCCAAGAAAGGCGCCGCTGGCGGTGGATCCTCCTCCTGCTGCGCATCGCCGTCGTCGTCCATGTAGTACTGTGCCACGGCTGACTGACACGTGATCGGCGAGCCGTCCCAGATGGCATTCCACATATCCATCTGACTGTCCGCAATGGCCTGCGGGTGGGAGGTCACAGCACCATGTCGTGATGCCTGAGTATGCGTCCATGTGCGCAGCCTCGTCACATTGACGAGCGGCGCTGGTCCAGAGGCCAGCGTTTCTCTGGCCCGTGTGAAACCCATCGAGCCACTTCTTGGCTATAGCGCGTTCCTGCACATCAGCATGGGCATGACATCGGTTGGCCAAGTCCTGCATGCATGGGTGCGCGACAGCTGGTGGGCGGCTCGTGGCAGCGTGCAGAATCGGCCAGATCATCTAGAGCAAGAAGATGCCAGCTGGTGTGTGCACATCCTGTCGGTGACCAGGCCGCGGGTAGTCGCCCAAGGCGATGTCGCCTTGAACTGGCATTCGGGAAGCTCATCGCTGGCCTCGCGTCGGCGTGTCCTGATCGATATTTGTTTTGTTTCGTAGCCGCGCGCAGCGCAAGGTGGGGGCGAGGCAGGTCCTGCTGCAGAACCTGCTTGACGAGAGTCGCGTGAGCTTCCTGCGCTCACTGGGGCAACAAGGGTGCCCCCATCCCCGTGGGGGCGTCGACGAGGTGCTTGATCCTGTCGCGATAAATCTGGCGGGCTGCCAACGCCCGCTGGGGCACTAGTGGTGCCCCCCTCCCCGCCCCTTGACCTGGCAGGGGGTGCTCCAGCCGGCCTTCAGGTGAATGCTGAGGTTGCTAGTCGGTGTCGTCGCAGTACTCCTCCCGCGCAGGCGTCGGGACCACGTCGCCAATGAGCGCCATCATAGCAGGCTGGATGTCGCGCAACTCTCGCCAAGGTTGACTATGCGCCTGCCGCCCGCGAGCAGCGCCATGAATGGCCAGCCAGTCAAAGTGCTCGAGAATGTTTCGCTTTGGATCTCTGGCGGCGCCACGCGTCGAGGGCCAGCACGTCGGCGGTGGAGTCGGCGAGGGCGATGGCCGCGCGTGCAGCGCGCTGTTGAAGCCTGAAGCGCTGCACGGCGCAAGGCACGCACCACTCGAACCAGGTCGAAGCTCCAGACTCCGCCTCCGAAACGTCTGGAGTCCATCGGGCGGCCCCCGCTGCTGCAGCCTCTCGAAATTCCCCCTCTGGGCCGTCAGGATCAGGCTCATCGTGCAGTGGCGACCTGCCCATAGCAGTGGGCGACTGGATGAGCTCCCAGAGGCCTCGCAGCAGATCCATCGCGGCAGCGCTGGCACCTCCCTGACGGGCAATGGCGCTGCCCAGTCCACGCCGCTGCGCTCTGGGGAGGGCCCCCCCCAGAGCGCGGGGCCCTCCCCGGGGCTGTGAGGGCGGCGCAGGGGGGCGCCAGCCCGAGTCTCCCAGGAAACGCGCCCTCGGGGGAGCTGGGCGCGCTTCGCCATTAGTGCGTGGAACTGGCTGCTCTAGGCAGCCGCGTTGCGCCTGCAGGAAGACGTCTTGAATGGCGATGGCCGCCGCGCGGAAGTTGCGCGCCTCGCTGCCAGTAGCTGGGCGAGCACCTCGCTTAGGTCCACCAATCGGTCGCCAGACATACTTGGCCCCCGCAGCGCGCCCCTGATGCTCAGCGGGGCTGTCCACCTGGTAGATGCGCGCCAAGTCCTGCCCCGCATTGCGCAAGAGAGACGCGTGCAAACCATCGAGTCTGAGCTGCGCCTGTTCAGCGTCCCCAGGCGGCCCAAGCGCCGCACCTTGCTCGGCGCGACCCAGATAAGGTCGATCAGGTGGCGGCCCATGGAGAGGACGGCGCCCGACACCCTCGCGGGAAAGCCATCGGCGTGCTCATGGTGAGCTGTCGAAGCCGCCGAGGTTGAGCAATCAACTTAAATTGCGCGGGCGAACGCGGGCGCGCCGGCCAGGAACCCAAGATCTTCGGGGTCCGGCACGCCGCGTAGATGTCAGGAGATGTGAGCCAATAGTCAATCATTGAGTAGCGTCCTGCAGCAGATCGGCACGTTCCCTCTCCTTTGCCATGCAAGGGCACCCCTGGGATCATGTCTGCGAAGACGTTGGTGACGAAGTCTTCTGGCGACTGGTCCCAGCCGCCCCCCCCAATGGTGAACGGCAAGCCATAGTAGCACAGGTACTCCGCGAGCTGGTCGTATCGCATGAGATTCGCGCCTGCGTAGTTGGCGCTGCAGCAAGACTCCATCTAGACCGAGCCGATGAGGGTGCGACCTGGTAGGCCGATGTCAACGTGAACCAAGCACGACCATGACCGAAGTACCTCAAAGCCTGTGCCCAGACGGTCCTGGAAGCAAAGTGGTCTGCACATTCGCTCTGGCGAAGATGCCAACCCCTGCGCTCGGTGACCCCGTGCTGAATCGTCGGCAAGGTGAGATGCATGGAATCCAGCCGTTGGAGATCGTCCACTATCGAGCTCGTGCCAGCTGTTCTCCATCGAGGCGTAGTTCTTGCGCCGCCACTATCTTGGCACCCCCAGCACCTTCGCTCAAAAACGCTTGACTCGTAGTCCAGCACGACCCACTGAAGGTGACAAAGCCAAGTGCCTGTCGGCGTGATCCTCTCTTGTCTCGAACTCTAGTGCGTCCCCGCCAACTCCCACGCATTGGCGTCAGCACCGTGTGGGGGACGAGCAGGAGCGGCTTGCCCTGGTGGCTGTGCGGGCGTGGCCACAATTGCTGAAGGCGCTGTTGCAAGAACTGAGCCAACTGGAGCTGGTGTCGGAACAGCGCCCAAGCTGCGCGCCAGGGTGTCCATGAAGTGGGTGGCGATCGTCTGCTTGTCGCCTCTGTCCTGCGCTGCCTGCTGGGCCAGCGCGAACATCTGTTGCAGCTGGCCGCGGGGCGCTTCTTGGCGTCGCTGGGTTTGGCCTCCATGTCGTTGACGGCCTGCTGCTGCTGCTCGCGATCCGCCTCCTTCGCCACGTAGCGGTCTTTGGCGCTGCGAAAGGGGGTCGTCTGGGGCCATGCTGGCTCGCGCCTTGGCCTCCGCGGCCGCGAGCTCGGTGCGCGCCAGCTGGACCATGCGGCGGTCGCCGTCGTACAGGCGTCGCAGCTGGGCGAGGGCCTTCTTGCACTTGACCACTTCTGAGGAAGGCTGTGCTGCAGTCTTGGTGCCGTCGTCCATGGCTGCGTCGTCGTGCCAACGAGCCCCACGGGCAGCAGCAGGAGCGCGAGTGCGCCAAGGCTGCCGACTGCGGCGCCTCGGCGGCTCCTGCTGGTGACCTCTGTCGGGAGTTGGTCGGCCATCTCGATCGCGACCGCATCCCCAGCATGACGTTCGAGACGGGTAGTTGTTCTTGAAGCCACATACCCTCGTGGCCTTGTACGCCCAGACCGCTTCGCCGAGAGAGCCCATGACGCCACCTGCTGGATGATCGCCGTGGTGCCTGGCGAGAAATCGGCGAGCCTCGGCCTCTGCCAAGACCTGACGGGCGCTGGCCCGCCTCCGCCGCAGTCGTCTGTGCCAGGCAGGGGAGGGATCACGGCGCGCAGCGATCCTGGTTGCGCCTCCGCCCCTGGGCTGGGCGGGAGGCTGGGGGCACGGGAAACCGGGCGCCCAAAATCGCCCGAGCCCAATGCCACCTGGAGGAGGAGGAGGTGGGGGGGAGAGGAGGAGGAGGAGGAGGAGGAGGAGGAGCAGGAGGAGGAGGAGGAGGAGGAGGAGGAGGAGGAGGAGGAGGAGGAGGAGGAGGAGGTGGGGGGAGAGGAGGGGAGGGGCAGGAGGAGGGGAGGAGGAGGAGGAGGCGGAGGAGGAGGAGGAGCAAGGCAGGAGGAGGAGGATGAGGAGGAGGAGGAGGAGGAGGAGGAGGAGGAGGAGGAGGAGGAAGGAGGGAAGAGGAGGAGGAGGGAGGAGGGAGGAGGAGGAGGAGGAGGAGGAGGGAGGAGGAGGAGGAGGAGGAGGAGGAGGAGGAGGAGGAGGAGGAGGAAGGAGGAGGAGGAGGAGGGAGGAGCGGGTGGGGGGCTAGAACGCCACAGGGAAACCTGAGGGTCGGGCAATCGTAAAAAGGAGGAGGGGGAGGTAGGGAGGGAGGGAGGGAGGGCGGAAGGGAGGGAAGAAGGGGGAGGAGGGAGGGCGGGAGGGAACGAAAGAGGGGGAAGAGGGAGGGCGGGAGGGTGGGAGGGAGGAGGGAGGGTGGGAGGGCGGGAGGGAGGGAGGAATGGTAGAATGGACCAGCCCCTCCCCCGCCGCCCTCGCAGCAGGCGCTGCGCAGGGCGCTGCGCGGCGGGGCGCGGCGATCTTCGCGCCTCCCGCGCCGCACCTCCCGAGGGGCGGCGCTCCCGCCCGGGCCGCGGGCTGCGGGTCCACCTCCGCGCCCCTGCGGGGGTGGGGCCTGCGGTCGTAGTGCTGCCAGAAGGAACCTCGGCCCTCAACCTACCCCTCCCTCCTCCTCCTCTTCCTCCTCCTCCTCCTCCTCTTCCTCTTCCTCTCCCCCTTTCTCCTCCCTCCATCCACCCCTCCCTCCCCCCCCCATACTCCCTCCTCCTCCTCCTACTCTCCTCCTCCTCCTCATCCTCCTCCTCCTCCTACCCCCTCCTCCTCCTCTCCCCCTCCTCCTCCTCCCCCTCCTCCATCCCCCTCCCTCCCTACCTCCTCCTCCTCCTCCTCCCTCCTCCCTCCCTCCCTCCTCCCTCCTCCCTTCCTCCCTCCATCCCTCCTCCATCCTCCCTCTCCCCTCCTCCCGCCTCCCTACCCCCTCCTCCTCTCCTCCTCCTCCTCCTCCTCCCTCCTCCTCCTCCCTCCTCCTCCTCCTCCTACCTCCCTCCTCCTCCTCCTCCTCCTCCTCCTCCTCCTCCTCCTCCTCCTCCTCTCCTCCTCCTCCTCCTCCTCCTCCTCCTCTCCTCCTCCTCTCTCCTCTCCTCCTCCTCCTCCTCCCTCCTCTCTCCTCCTCCCTCCCCTCCTCCTCCTCTCCTCCTCCTCTCCTGCCTCCTCCTCTCCTCCTCCTTCCTCTCCTCTCCTCTCCTCTCCCCTCCCCCCCCCCCGACTCCCCCTGCTCCTCCTCCTAACCACGGAGCGCGAGCACCACTCTATCATGTGCTAGAAGAAGTACATCTAGCCGTCCCGATAGCGAGGTTGCGACAGTTCGTGGACGACATCACCGTGAGGGTCGAGGGCCCTGACGACGTGGTAGGTGCAGCGGTGTCGAAAGCAGCGAGCGTCCTGGTTGGAGGCTGCCTCAAGGCGAGGCTCAGGATCTCCGACAAGTCAACCATCCTTGCCCAAAACCCCCAGGACGCCCTGGAGGTGGAGAGGTCCCTGGCAGAGTTAAATGTTTCCATCAAGAAAGGCAAGGAGATGAAGGACCTGGGGACCGACAACACCATGGGGATGCGTAGATCCAGGAAAACGGCAACAAGAAGGAGTAGACTCGGCAAAATTCGGGCCACCAGGGCCGGTTTATTCGCCAGTTTGGGACGGGCCCGACGAAAGAAAAGCAAGCTCCTATTTAATGCTAGCGTGCGGGCTAAGATGTCCTACGATAGCCCTCTCTTCGGCCTCCCCCCGACCGAAATCCGAAAGCGGAGAGCTCTGGCAACGGACTTAGCTGGTTTTGGAAAGAAAGGCCGCTGCACCGCGATGGTCATGCTGCTGATGTATGGGGAGGGGGACCCTTGGGCTGCGTGCGTGAAGCGCCAGGCCAAAGAGTGGCTCATTTTCTGGGCCAACAACCCCACCCTCAGGCAGCAGGTTCGGAGGGGTTGGACGGCCACTAAGTTTAAGCTTGCTAGGTTGAAGCCCCGATCCCGATGGCGAGCAGTAACGGGGCCTATGGGGGCCTTGTTGCTCACCCTTCGTTCCCTGGGATGGGTTGGGGTTGAGCCTGACGTTTGGGAGGACCCCGACGGTGCTCAGTGGCGTTTCAACCCCGACCTGTCCGAGGATGTGACTGAAATTTGTGATGCCCTGGCCCAGTCAGTTCAGAAGCAGTTGTGGAAGCAAGTCTCCCTGCACAGTGAAGGAGCCTGCCTCAAGGACGGGGGGGACCTCACCATGTTGCAACTTAGTGTCAAGCGCATGCATAAGAAAGCTATGTGCCAGGAAGCTGGCGCCCTGGAGGGGATAGCGTGTGCCACAATTTGGAATGGAGATCGCCAGAAGCGAGCTGGCTATCAGACAGACGGCTTGTGCACTAGGTGTGATCTAGGGGCCCCAGATACCACGCGTCATAGGACTTACGAGTGCCCCTGTCTGGCCCAGTTGGAGCACCCTTGGATTGCCAGAACGGGACACTTGTGCGAGCGAGCGATCCGCGACCTCGACCGAGGGGTTAATGAATCGCTTTGGCTCCGAGGGATCGTTCCCCTGTCATGGAACCCTGTGCCTCCCCCACCAGAGTGGGGGGATGTGAATGCCTGGCGTGTTAGAGCTGTTGACACCCCACCACCCGCCATCGGTCCCAATGGAGAAGTGACGCCAGCCCGAAGGCTGGAGGCGAGGGCCGGCTTCTTGGATGGATCTGGCACGTCGTCGGACCTGCGGGTGGCGCGTGTGGGGTGGGGCGTCTATCTCCAGATGGGACTGCATGGCCCTCCCGTCCCTGGAGCCTCGGACCCTTCCCCTCCCCTCCCTGGGTGGTATGGGGGAGCCGACGGCCGCCAGACCGTCCCAGCAACAGAGCTCGCTGCCGTGTGGTGGTGTTTGGAGCTCACGACTGGGGATATAATTATATATACTGATAACCAGGCAGTCTTTGATGGGTGGCACGGGGGTAAGCTTGATGACCCCAGCGGTGTGCTCAGGGGGTGGTGGCAGAGAGTCAGTGCCGCTGCCCAAGCCCGCCCTGGGGTTGTCACCCTCCGAAAGTGTTTTCCCCACCTCGATACCCAGTCCCACCTCCTGTCCTCCCAGCCTCCCTCCGTCTCCCGTGGGAATGAGTTGGCCGACGCCTATGCCCAGAGAGGGGCTGAGGAGGCGAGTGCGGCCATCAGAGGAGAGATCAAGGCCTTAGGCGTCGCGGACGCCTGCGCGACCCTCGCCCAACAGCGCCTGGCCGCGGTGACCAGGGAGCTCGCGTCGCAGGACCGCGAGCAGTGTGCACGGACTCCCGAGGGGGGAGGGGGGGCTGCTTCCAGGCGGGTAGTCGAGCTCGAGCGTGTGTCGGGCCACAACTTGGGGCGGTTGGCCAATGGGGCGTGGCTGTGCCGTCGGTGCCGTCTTGGGCCGCCTCCTGGGTCGTCGCTTGTGGACTGGCTCGGGCTCGAAGGTAACCGCTGTAAGGGGGACCCCACCCAAAGGCACTTGAGCGAGAATGATAATGTTGTGCTTGTGCCCCGCCCTGTGACCACGGAGTTGAGGACGGCCAACAGGCAGGTCCACCCCTCCCATTGCGTGGCCATGCGTAACGGGCAAGTGTGGTGTTGGAAATGCGCCAGTCTGGGCACCGTGGTGAACGGGGGGGGCCGTCTCTTGCTCTTGGCGAAGCCGTGCCGTGGTTGGACCACCCCCTCGGGAGATAATTATCTCAGCAGATTGCGCAAGGGGCTCCCACCAAAGGGCGACAAGTGGCCCAATGACAAGGGAGCGGGGCGCCTCCGAGTTGAGGCAGGCTCGAGCGTAATCAAGTCATTTTTGAAACCCAAGTCTCGGAGATAGATTGCTATCGAGAGCCGCCCCCCGAGGGGGGGGTGTAATTGTCCAGCTGTGGCTTCGCTGCTGACTGGCACCCTTCAGCATTCTCCCAGCATTCTCCCCCTGCTCCTCCTCCTCCTCCATCCATCCATCCATCCATCCATCCATCCATCCATCCATCCATCCATCCATCCATCCATCCATCCATCCATCCATCATCATCAGCATCATCATCAGCATCAGCATCATCATCATCGTCGTCATCATCGTCATCATCATCAGCAGCATCATCAGCAACATCATCATCATCATCATCTGCACCATCACCATCATCATGATCCGCCGGCCCCCTTGTGGGGCCACCAGGCTGTAGGCGCGAGGTTCGCAGTTTCCTGTACCAGTTGTAGCTTGTAGTTTCCAGTGTTACAATTCTGCTTCTTGCTGGTTACTGTAACTAGTTGACTTATTGCTGCTTACTGTAACTAGTTGATTGACCGCGCGAGGGGGGGGAGGCCCAAACCACATTTTTAGCACCCCCAGGGCGCGTTGTCTGAATTGCTGGGGGGGCTCGAAATCGTCACCCCTCACGCAGATCCGCGGGGTCAGGGTCCAAAAACACAGGGATTTGCCACATTTCTGAAATTCGGTGCCACCCCTCACGCAGATCTGCGGGGTCAGGGTCCAAAAACACATGGGATTTGCCACATTTCTGAAATTCGGTGCCACCCCTCACGCAGATCCGCGGGGTCAGGGTCCAAAAACACAGGGGATTTGCCACATTTCTGAAATTCGGTGCCACCCCTCACGCAGATCCGCGGGGTCAGGGTCCAAAAACACATGGGATTTGCCACATTTCTGAAATTCGGTGCCACCCCTCACGCAGATCCGCGGGGTCAGGGTCCAAAAACATAGCGGATTTGCCACATTTCTGAAATTCGGCGCCACTCCTTACGCAGATCCGCGGGGTCAGGGTCCGAAAACACAGGGCATTTGCCACATTTCTGAAATTCGGTGCCACCCTTCACGCACATCCATCGCAAGGCGTGGTAACCCAAACTGCGAGAACTCCCTCGGCCCTTTAATCGCAAGGTGTGGTAACCAAGCCCGTAAACCATACACGTCTTACCAATCGCCAGGTGTGGTAACCCCTCTTGTGATCAGTTGGTTTTGCTGATTGCGAATCGGCTTCGCATGAAGTTTCGATACTGCTTCACGACAGCGCCAAGGCCTCATGACTTAGCTCTTCCATGGCCCATTCTCCGAGAGAGGGGGCCGGCGGCAGGGGGCGAAGCCCTTACGGATAATCATCAGCATCACCATCATCTGCATCATCATCGTCATAGCATCGTCATCATCATCAGCCGCATCATCATCATCATCATCATCATCATCATCATCATCATCATCAGCCGCATCATCATCAGCATCAGCATCAGCATCAGCACCATTATCATCATCATCAGCATCGTCGTGATCATCAGCATTGCCATCATCATCAGCATCATCATAATCATCGCCATCAGCATAAGCAGCATCATCATCACCATCTTCAGCAGCATCATCATGATCGTCATCGTCAGCAGCATCATCGTCAACAGCATCAAAACCACCATCATCATCATCAGCATCATCAGCATCATCATCCTTACCATCATCATCATCAGCATCATCAGCCTCATCATCATTAGCATCATCATCAGCAGCATCATCATCAGCATCATCAGTATCGTCAGCATTATCAGCAACAGCATCATCATCAGCAGCAGTAACATCATCAGTATCAGCATCATCCGCATCATCATCGGCATCATACTCGTCAGCAGCATCATCAGCAGCATCAGCAGCAGCATCATCAGCATATTCATCATCAGCAGCATCAGCATCATCACCATTAGCATCCCTCGTCCTCCTCCTCTTCTTCTTACTAGTGTTATTACTCATTAGCCTGCTTACTATTCGCAGTCTTGTTCTGGTCATGATTAGTCTTATTATTATGGTGATTCGGCTTATGCGTCTT
The DNA here is from genome assembly GCA_963575745.1 of Prorocentrum cordatum. Taxonomy (NCBI): domain Eukaryota; class Dinophyceae; order Prorocentrales; family Prorocentraceae; genus Prorocentrum; species Prorocentrum cordatum. The sequence continues at coordinate 562,687 of CAUYUJ010016037.1, forward strand.
ATGTTTGTTATTATCAGCATGCTTCTTATGTTCCTTAGTCTTAAGATCATTACTATTCTGATTCGACTTCGCACTATTAACACGAATACTAATATGATTAAGAACAATGTGTTTCGTCTTCTTCTTCTTCCTCCTCCCCTTCCTCCTCGTCCTGCTCCTCATCCTCCTCCTCCTCCTCCGCCTCCGCCTCCGCCTCCGCCTCCGCCTCCTCCTCCTCATCATCCTCCGCCTCCTGCTCCTCCTTCTCATCCCTCCTCCGCCTCCTCCTCCTCCTCCTCTTCCTCCTCCTCCCTCCTCTGCCTCCTCCTACTCCTGCTCCTCCTCCTCCTCCTCCGCCTCCTCATCCTCCATCCCTCCTCCCTCCTCCTCCTCCTCGATCCCTCCTTCTCCTCCTCCTCCTCCTCCTCCTTTTCCTTATAAGTGACTTCTCCCTGTCGCACTCCGAGGCCAGTTTAAAGGCGGGCCGGGCGTTTCGCCTGAGACATCCTCACAATGTATGACTCTGAAGCTTAAGAAATTGGCAACAGCTTCACAGATGGAGGGCGGGTGGTTTTCAGAATGTGGCTCTCGCCTTAGCGCCGCGCACATTCGTTCTAAAAACATGCAAGAGTTCAACGGATTGAAGGCGACCCGTTTTCAATATGTGGTGCTCGCCGTAGCGCCGCGCACATTCGTTCTAAACATCTGCAAAAACTGAACGGGTTGAGGACAACCCGTTTTCAAAATGTAGCTCTCGCCGTAGCGCCGCGCACATTCGTTGTAACAAATTGCCAGCGTTTCACGGATTGAAGGCGGTTCATTTTAAAAATGTGGCTCTCGTCTTAACGCCGCGCGCATTCATTTAAAACATTTGAAAGAATTTCACGGGTTCCCCTGATCAGCGTGCCAGAATTTGTGTTTTGGAATGGTTCTACGTTGATTCGCGGTGTTGACATCACAAGAATGGCGTTCTGGCACGATCCAAGATCGTCAAGGCGAAGCAATCAGGTTGACCCGTGGCGTTGGAATCCCGAGAACAATGTGTTGGTATGCTTCAAGGTCTTCAAGCGGTTGTCTTTCAACGAGGCAGCTCCCTCAACGGAAATGAACCGTTGTAGGGGCCTATGAAGAGGGAGCTTGGAGGGAGGGTGTATTCCAACATCGTTGATGGCTCTTGGGCTTACACTGGCCCTCCTCCTCCTCCTCATATGTTTCCTCTGTTTCGTTTTTTTTTTTTTTTTGTAAAAAAAATCATTTTTAGTTGTCATATTCGTATTATCATTAATGTTGTTATCATTATTCCTCCTCCATCCCGCCTCCATCCCTTCTCCATCCCTCCTCCTCCTCCTCCTCCTTCACCTCATCATCATCGTCATCATCATGATCATAAGCATCACCACCATCACCACCATCACCATCATCACTATGATGATGATCATCATCAGCAGCATCATCGTCGTCATCATCATCATCATCAGCATCATCATCACCATCACCATCACCATCAGCATCACCACCATCATCATCATCATCATCATCAACAACATCATCACCATCATCATCCTCTCCCCCTCCCCCACTCTCGGTACGGGCTTAACGACTTCTGCCGTCCCTCGACCCGCGCTGGATCGGCAACGATTTGCTCCAACTTCCCTTAGTGTGATCCCTTGAACTATGTGTAATTTCAAAGGGGTGTATCAGGATTTACTTGGATGTACCTCGATGTATCTGCATTTGCATTGACTGATCTGGCTTGATCCCCACAAGTCGATTGGCGAAAAGTCGTCAAGCCCTATGAGACCTTCCTCCTCAACCTGGATCAACAAACGATGTCATAAGCGTACACTGTCGGAGGTCAGTATGAAATGCTTGGGTCTGCGCCGAACCCCCTCCTGCCCTGGCGCGCGAGGACTGCGCCAATGGGCGACGCCAGAGACGCCGCCAGGCTGGGGGATGCGCAGCGCCGGCCCTAACAACTCTGTGCGGATTTCAGAGCGTTGCCGTCTATGTTGGAGGCCTCCCAATTGGGGTCCGAGTGGATGGGGTCGGAAGATCTCGAAGACGATAAAACGGCATATGCATAAACTTTCGGCGCTACGCGCGGACCTCCTAAACTTTATGCTTATGCCGTTTTTCCCAATCATCCTGTGGTGTTGGGCCCTCGCTTTGGAGAGACAGCGCCCCGCGTCCCACCTTGATTTCCTTCCTCCTTCCTCCTTCCTCCTCCTTCCTCCTTCCTCCGTCCTCCTCCTCCTCCTCCTCCTCCTCCTCCTCCCCCTCCTCCTCCTCCCTTTCTTGCCTTTGCTCTCGGCACACCTCTCAAACGTTTCGTAGCCCCAAAGGGAGCTCCACCGAAGGCTCCAGTGGCGCAGTTCGCATGCGCTTCCCCCACCCAGGGCAGCGCTTCGTGGCCCCATAGGGAGCTCCACCGAAGGCCCCACTGGGGGTGTTCGCATGCGGTTCCCTCACCCAGGGCAGCTCTTCGTAGCCCCATGGAGAGCCCCGCCGAAGGCCCCAGTGGGATTGTTCGCATGCGGTTCCCCCACCTAGGGCAGCGTTTCGTGGCACCATAGGGACCTCCGCCGATGGCCCCAGTGGGGGGGGTCGCATGCGGCCCCCCCACCCACGGCAGCGCTTCGTGACCCCATAGGACGCTCCACCGAAGGCCCCACTGCCCTATAGGGGGCTCCACCGAAGGCCCCATTGGGGGTATTCGCATGCGCTGCCCCCGCCCAGGGCAACGCTTCGTGGCCCCATGAGGAGCTCCGCCGATGGCCCCAGTGGGGGTGTTCGCGTGCGGGTCCCCCACCCTGGACAGCGCTTCGTGGCCCCATAGGGAGCTCCACCGAAGGCCCCACGGGCGCAGTTCGCATGCGGTTTTCCCACCCAGGGCAGCGTTTCGTGGCTCCATCGGGAGCTCCACCGAAAGCCTTCGTGGGGGTGTTCGCACGCGTCTTCCCACCCAGGACAACGTTTCGTGGCTCCATCGGGAACTTCACCGAAGGCCCCAGTGGCGCAGTTCGCATGCCGTTCCCCCACCCAGGCCAGCGCTTCGTGGCCCCATAGGGAACCCCACCGAAGGCTCCAGTGGCGCAGTTCGCATGCGGTTCCCGTACCCAGGGCAGCGTTTCGTGGCCCCATAGGGAGGCCCACCGAATGCACCAGTAGCGCAGTTCGCACGCGGACCCCCACCCAGGGCAGCACTTCGTGGCCCCATGGGGAGCTCCACCGAAGGCCCCAGTGGCGCAGTTCGCATGCGGACTTCGTGGCCCCATAGGGAGCCCCACCGAAGGCCCCAGTGGCGCAGTTCGCATGCGCTTCCCGTACTCAGGGCAGCGCTTCGTGACCCCATAGGGAGCTCCACCGAAGGCCCGCCCCGGTTGCGCAGTTCGCATGCGGTTCCCCCACCCAAGGCAGCGTTTCGTGGCCCCCTAGGGAACCCCACCGAAGGCGGCACCCACAATGCGTCACGAACAATTGCTTATGGTTGGATTCTCCGCAAACATAATTGTTCTTCGAGAGTCGCGCCGCATCGCCAATGCATTGCCGATGCATCGGCGATGCATCGGCGAGGAATCGGTGGCGTCAGCGCGGCGAAAATTAGGCTGCACATCGAACAGCATCGCCGATGCATCAGCGATGCGGGGCGACCCGCCGATGCCATATACCCGGGCCCCATCTTGGAGACCTCGATCTGTCGTTCCCCACCGGACAGGTTGGGGTCGTCAGCTTTTAAGAGCAGACCTCCCAGCCACTCCCACCCTGCATACTGCGGCCGCCAGACCCCAAGTTGCCCCGTGCCTCGTTTATGCCGCCTTGCGGCCTCGACAAACACGACAAAACACACCCTGTGTACCGCGGCCGCCAGACCCCAAACTATGCCGAAAATCCACGGTATCCCGCCTCGCGCCGTCGACAAACACGACACAACACACTCTGCAGACCGCGGCCGCCAGACCCCAAATTGTCCCGAGAATCCAGGGTATCCCGCCTCGAACCCTCGACAAACACGACAAAACACACCCTGCATACCGCGGCCGCCAGACCCCAAGTTGTGCCGAAAATCCACGGTATCCCGCCTCGCGCCCTCGACAAACACGACAGGACACAATATGGCGCAGCAGAACATGACAAAACAGAACTATAGCATGACAGAACATGGCATAATATAACATATAAGCCCCATGACACAACAGAGGACACCAACATATCACGTAACATACCAAAGCAAACCATGACAACACAGAAAACGACAAAACGCCATGTAACATAACATAACCGGTCATAGCATAAGACCCGATGACAACACATGGCATTAAATGACACAGCGTCACCAAACATATCATACGACGACAACATAGCATAGCGGCGAACACACCAAACCACAACATGCCACACCAGAAGATATCATGACATAGCACGATGCCATAAAACTGCCATGTCATAAAAATTGATACATCATGACAAAAAAGGAGCATGATGTTACATCACACAACGCATGATATCATATCAAGGTATATCGGAAGGCGGCATTGCACGCCATAACATAGCATAACCGAAAAAAACATCAGACACCTCGGCATACCATCCCACGCCATTGCGCTTCACCGAAGAACACATCGTAACACTACAGAATAACATATCGCCACATACTAACATAACAAGTCATAACATACTATACTGCGCCGGGTCGTCCACCAATACAACATCACATCACATACCAGATCATATCATGACATAACCGAAGACGACATAACACAACATAACATGAGATATCCTACCGTACCATGACACGATATGACAAGACACATCATATCATGAGACGCCATCAACAAATAACATATCATAGCACGGCACCAGTGCACTGCGAATCATACTAGCAACACAAATCATCACATGGTATACTGGGCCGAGCCGCCGAAAACATCACGGAATACAGCATGCGATAACATAAGGTGTCAGCATCGCTTGCAATAACATTGTGCCGTAACGCAGATCATACCACCGAATTTCGAACCATATGGTGACAGACACGAACCAACGTGCACCCATGGATGTCGGATACCCACTTGCCGGGGGGGCTCCGCCCAGGGCCGCCGCGCGCCTTGCGCATGCACGGGGGAGCGAAGAAGACGAGGGCGAGGGGGAAAAGGGTGGGGGCGAGGCGCACGATGAGGGAAAAGGACGAAGAACAGGGCGAGGAAAAGGGAACGGAGGAGGAGGAGGAGGGGGAGGAACGAGGACGATGAGGAGGAACAGGAGGAGGAAGGAAAGGTCCGCCTCACCTCCCTTTTCCTCTTCCTCGTCCTTCGTCGTCCGTCTCCTCCTCGTGTTGCTGCTGCTGTTCCTCTTCTTCCTCTTTCCGGAGGTTGATCTCATCTCAGAACAAATTTTGGGGTATCACAAAAAGCGTTTTGGGTTTGGTTTTGTCCTCGTCTGGGGCCTTGGGGTTGTTAGAATTCGGACTACCCCGGCAAAGCAACCTAACAGCGATGTGTATAAGCATACCTGGAAGCATTCCCCTTAAGATTCAGGTGAGAATCCAGTTGTAGAACTCTGCTGTTCTCGCAGTCGCAGTCGCATTCGCAATGACAGTCGCAGTGGCAACGGCCTTAGGACCCAATGGAATCCTAAGGATTCCTATGGATTCCTAAGGCATCCTTAGGAATCCATAGGAATCCTTAGGAAACCTTAGGAATCCTGATTCCTAGGGATTCCTAAGGATTCCTAGGTAATCCCAAGGATTCCTAAGGATTCCTGAGGATGTTTAACTATGCATACGGATTCCTAAGGATGCCTACGGATTCCAAAGGATTCATCGGGATTCCTAAGGATTCCTATGTATTCCTACGGATGCCTCAGCCTGCCTCAGTGTCAGCCTCAGCCTCAGCCTGCCCCGGCTTGCCTCAGCCTCAGCCTCAGCCTGCTTCGGCCTCAGCCTCAGCCTGCCTCAGCCTCAGCCTCAGCCTGCCTCGGCCTCAGCCTGCGTCAGCCTCAGCCTCAGCCTCAGCCTGCCTCAGCCTCAGCCTGCCTCAGCCCTAGTTTTTGACAGGCGCGATGAACCCGAGTCAGCTCGGGTTGAATGAAAGAATGCACGGATTCGCACACCCGCAAAGCGCGGGGTCAGTCCGAGCTGTCTGAAAATAAATGCTGGTCAGGAGCGTGCTCACCCTCCTCCCGAAGCGACCTGCGGGCATGAGCCCCGAAGTCGGGCACGGCCCGATCCCCGGGATCAGACTCGCACGCTTCAGCAACAGGGTCGAACACTTCGCAAGCAACTCCGGCCAGCCTGGGGTGCCTCCCCTTCTTGAGAGCCCTCAAGACCGAGGACGCATACTTGGACTTCCTGGCCCCTTCGGGCTCGGGAACGCACACCTTGCGAAGCTTCCTGAATTGACCGCCACAGCTGCGCCCGCAGCAGAGATGACAAAAATACAACATGCTTTGATTGGAACAAAAAGGGCCGCGATCGAGTGGCCCTTCTCGCGTATGGAAAGGGCCGCCTCAGGGAGCTGGCCCGAACACCCTGAGGAACGCGGTCTATCAAACTGGCGGCGGCATCGGAGACACGCGCTGCATCTCCAGAAGGTGGCACACCACGCCCACTCATGATGGCACTGCTCCGAAGGGAGGGGCGGCGGCGCCACCTCGCGGCCAGGGGCGACGAACTCCACACCGTCGAGGTTGAGCCTTGGCCAAGACGGCAGAAGGCGGGCCGCCAGCAGGCCGACATTCTTGACAACTTTTAGTTGCCAGTCTACGAAATCAAGTTCAGCACTGGGGCCCTTGGGGTGCATGTCCGCACCACGCTTGGCCGCTCTGTCGGCTTCGTCGCTTCCTAATTTGAAATACCTCTGGTCGGCCATTAAATCTGGGGAATCCACTGCATGCGCCTTCACCTTGTGAAGGTTGGTTAATTTGGACTGAAGCGTATTAATCATCAGCCCTGAGTAGGGCCTCTTGTAGGAGAGGCGCTTGGGTCTCTCCATGCTAAAAGCTCTGCAAACATCGAGGCAACCGCTGAAACCTTCCGAGGGCCCAAGAGACACAGCGACCCGTAGGCCAGGCTGCTGCACTCCGCAGCTTGGGAGGTCTGGGGGAACCTGTCCCACAGAGGGGCCCACGTAGCACACTGTAAATTTCTGTGGTTAGCATATACAGCTAAGCCCCAGCCTGCCCTGCACAATTCATTAATTACATGTTTCCTACAAGATCCGTCGAAGAAGACGTCCCCTGAGAAGAGCTGTTCATCAAACTCGTCATGCTGAGGAACTCCCCAGTGGACCATTGGGGGGCATTCCTTGGAGGGCATCGGTAGGTGCTCGCTGGGGCGGGGGAAGATCCCTTTAGTGAACAGCACGAGCTGGTCGTTCGAGACGGTGGCGAGGTCCACATCGGAACTGGCCTGCAACACTTCGGGATCACAAAGCTCCTTCCTGAGATCGTCAACCGCTGGGCACACCCACAGCCTGTGCCACGTGGAGTCTGAAGGGCCACCACACAGAGAACGGCGGACCTCAGGGATTTTATATCCGAGGGAAACAGCTTTCTCCTGGGTCCAGCAGGCCCCACAGGCATTGGCACGAATGCATCCCTTCTCAAAATAGGTGTATTTCGAGCTGCGCAAGTCTCTGATCACAGCGTCGTAACATGCGCGGCCTTGAAGTCCGAGCTTCTGCCCCGAAATTCTACAAAGCATCCCGACTACTCCTTCATGCAGCAACTGCTTGATAAGCTGGGGGGAGTAGGTAGTCAGGGAATACGCGACCCCGAGATCGTTCTTCAGCTGCGCGAAGGGCGTCATGGACCAGCCTACGCGGCTGAGCGAAAGAAACATGGCACCGATCGGGCCGCGTACTCTGCGCCACGAGCCTGGCGGACTGGCCCAGGTGTCATCCCGGGCAGCACGAAGCTCACGAAGTCCTAAAGCGAAAGGGGTCTGCTGCACCTGGGCGTCCCAAATCTCTCTGGAATACCGAGCGATGGGTGCAATAGACGCGTGGTATATCGGGTCGTTCTCGATAATACAAAGGGCCGTGGGGGACCTCGTACCAGCCGATTGTTTGACAGCCTTGCCGGAACCCGACCTCCGGATCCCCAATTCGTGGTCAGGCGCCCCAAAGACAGCCGCCCCATACGTCATCGACGCCACCGGCCCAGACACGAATATTTTGCGGGAATGACGCCCAAGTGCCTGCCTACATGCGAAGGCTCCCTTGACTCTCTGTCGAAAAACACGGAGGCGAGCAGCAGCTTTACGACCTCGTCCTCTGGCACGACGCGCCTGACCAGCGCCGTCGTCGATGCCTAGATTGATGGCGGTGCGGCAGTCATCGGAAGGCCCGCCGCGCCTCCCCAAGAAAGACTTCACTGCCAGACCAACCCATTTGACGGAGGAAATCACTGCTGCCTTGTCTACCGAGATCTGCGACTCCATGTCCTCTTCGAGGGCAATCAGGAGCTCTCCCGAGGCCACCTTCAGCGAAGACACTACCGATTTCCCAGACCCGCTGCTAGAAATACCGTAGTCGTCTATGTAGATGTCGAGCTGAACCTGATAGGGGAGCCTCAGGAGGTCCATCGTGGGGATAACGTAGGCCCTAATGAACGCAGTGGCGAAACTGCACCCTGCAACGGTTCCGTGCTCACTGAAACGCGGGCCGTGCAAAAGGCCCCCCAGAGATATAAAACGAGCTCCACCGTAGGCCTTGATCGAGACCCTGTAAATCTGCTTGAGGAACCCGTGCTTCACAACGCTCCACGAGCTTGGGAAGCCGAATAGATTCGTAAAACTTGTAGAGGTCCCAGAGGATCTTAGCAACAACCTTGCCTTTACCCACAGACTGTTCATTTCTGACAGCTTGCCTGTAGACTACGTCGAGAGCTGAGTTGAAGGACCCAGCTGCGAGGTAGGTCCGCTGATGTTCGGCTTCCCATCGCTCGGCGTAGGGGCGGCGAACTCTCGCCCAAAGCCTATAGCACGCAGAAAAGAATCCGATCGGCCGATATCCTCCTGCTGGTTTGGCTAGGAGGAGAGTGACCAATACCTGCGTCTGGTGGGCCATGAGCCCCGTGCACTCCATCATGAAGTAGAGCGCGCACAAGGCTGACAGCAGGCCTGGTTGCAACATGCGCATGCGAAAGCCGTCCACACTCGTAGCTGTACCTACTGCGTAGGACTTACTCACAGCAATCAAGTCGTCTGGCGTGAGGGGGCTTAGGCCTTCCAGGTGCTCGATGGGGCCCTTGCAAGCCTCAGGAGGGTGGGACTTCGAATTCCACAACTCACCGAACCTGATTCCCTCAGCCTGTAAAAGCGACAGGGGGCCGGAGAGGACGAGCCCTTCGGCCGAGAGCGTGGTGGTCGCCACCCAAGGCTTCAGCTCCTTGGTCCACCTATGGGCATTGCGCCCTCCCTTGTCGATACCGCCTAAAAGCCAACTGCGCCACGCCTTCAAAGATCGCTGCGAGGAAGCCCTAGCATACTCATCTAATCTGGGTCCAAGAAGAGCTTGGCATTCAAGAAGACCTCCCGAATCAGCATGAATATCCTCAAGCCCCAAGACCAAAGCCGAACACTTACGATATACCTCCAGGAAGTCTCCCAAAGCTTCGAAGATGTCTTGGGGCGCCTCCAGGATGCGATGCTTGTAATTGTTGAACGTAACGACGTCTCCGTCGCCCATCGCCCCCAAGAGAAACCGAATGGAGCGAGATAACCATCTGCCAGCGAACATCATGGGATCCTCGTAGGAGGCCTTGGAGTAGCTGTCGAGCGCCGAGACCCAGGCCAGCCGAGGCCTTTCATCCCCTGGTACCCCAGATACGCAGGTCCTTCTGGAGGACCTGGGATAACTCCCACTCGGCGGAATCAGCCCAGATACGGTACAGCGTGTCGAGATGCCGCTGCACTGGGCCTCTGGGGGCCTTCCGCGAAACAGGATCCATGCCATAGTTGGCGCAGTCCAAAACCTCTGAGATGTCAGGTGGCCGAGGCTGAGGGCCGACTGGCCGCTCGGCAGGAAGCTTCGGGGGCTTCAGGAACTGGAGGGCCTTGAGCTCAGCCAACTGCGGGTGGAAGAGGATGCGCGCGGGGGTGTGCGTCTTGATATCGGTGCCGAGCACCGTCTCGACCGACTGCAAGCAACGGCTCAGGCCGGCAGACAAAATGAAGAAGTCTAGCGTCCGCACTCCTCCCGTGCTGGTACATGTCCCTTCCTTCGTGAAAATGATGTTAGATTTCAACCAGCCTGGCACTGCCGACTCGGCCACCACTTCAGGCGTCATGTTGAAATCACCTCCGATACAATGTGGGCCAGCAAACTCGCTGTGCCGAGATCCGACTGCTGCAAGGATTGCGAGGTTCCTGTCAGAGAGGTCCTCACTGTCATGAAGGTATAGGGCCGTGAATAGGGTTTGAGGAGCTCCAGGGAACGAAACGATTCCACTCAGGGCTCTGTGGGGGGCGACGACAGCTTCAAAATCGGGATCGTGAAATCCAAGATACTGCCGAACCAAAATCGCCACCCCTCCAGAGGACCCCCCCCTCGCTGGTTCGTAACGCTGGAGCGAATCTAGCTTTCCATCCCCTCTTTAGTGCCCATTGTCCTGCCTTCGCGATGTCATCAGTACTAACCAAACGATGTTCCTGAACCAGGAGCACGTGCGCAGCCGAAGATTCAACCCAGGACTCAATCGATGACCACGCCGTACAATTTATCGTCTCAACTGCTAACTGAAACGCGCAGGGCTGGGGGGGGGCACATATAAAAACTTGGAGGGGTCAGATGGAAGGGCTCCTTCAGAGGGGAGCCTTAAACATTTGCTGGCCGGCTGGCTGGCCGACGAGCTGCGCTGGCTGTCAGAACTCCTCGAAGCCCGTGCAGCCGATGCAGCCGACGAGGGAGCCCTCGCCGATGAACTTCCTGACATAATATTTCTGAACGAATCTGACGCCGGTGGGGATGAGGAAATGGCCGCTGGGCCACTTAGGAGAACAACTGATCCGTGCACATGAAAGCCCCCCTGCCGCCTACGCGACGGCAGGGGGGGCTGCCTGCTGAGGAAGTGGACCCAAGGGCTTCTCTGCAGACTCCAGGAGTGCCGAGGCCGATGAGGTCGCTGACCCTTGGCCCGCACTGCCGTGCTCCTTCGCTGCCGTATGTTCAGGAGCCGCTCCCCCAGTTCCATCACTAGATGCTGCTCCACCGCCAGCTCTTGGATCAGAGGATCCGCTTGTAGCTTCACCTTTGGTGTTCTTGCGCTTCTTGCCGAGGCGCAAGACGTGAGCTTTGTGGGCCTTCTTGAGCTCCTCGAACTTTTCCGACGCCTGGCCGAAGAGGTCTTTGGCCGCGTTGGAGATCTGTTCACGTAGTTGCTGCGACCTGGCCGCAAGCTCCTCCCGATCAGAATCTGGAATATCGTAGACGTCGGCGTCGACCCCGAAAGCGCTCTCCACGCTGGAGAGGTCGAGGAACTCGCCGTTGCCGCTGAGCAACTCCTGGAGCGTGACCTGGGTCTTCTTCTGGGATGGAGCTGGCGAGCAAAATTGGCTGGACAACTGCTCCACCAAGCCTTTGTACTTAGCAATCTCGTCACGCAGCTCGATTCTAGTCTTGGCGATGGATTCCTTCTTAGCATCGAGCCACTCTTTCCAACGCTCATACTGGCCCATGCCGGCGTTGAGCTTCTTCTCGAGCTGTTTGATGTGACGGTCCACGGTCGAGGCCTGCGCCTGGAGCGAAATGGGCCCCCCTGCCTGTCGACGCTGGTCGAGGCGGAGTTGGTGCGCCGTGGCCACACTCTGATTGCCGATCTTCTTGTTGAGTTCGATGAGCTGCTGGATCTCGCTGTCCGACAAAGCCTCCTGGTTCCCGACGATGGCAGCAGCTGGTGGGGGCCCTCGCCCTTGAAGCCCCACGGGCGCAGGGTCTGGCGGTCCGCCACCATGTGGCCGCTCCCATTCGGACCATGGCTCTCCAGCATCTCGGAGTAGTACGTCGCAATCCCTCTTCTTGCCACCGCACTGCTTACAATGCCAAAATCTCCCCAAGTTCTTGCCGCAGCCGCAGCGACCGCACTTCCAAGGAGAGACCTGATCATGATCAGCACGATGGCCATACCAACCCATCCAGCCGCCGCCCTTGCGACGAGGAGGAGACATGGCGAGGGAGATACTGATCTGGTAGCGATTGCCTCTGGTTCGGCGCTCTCCCTCGGGAGACGCGACCTCAAGCACCACGAGACGGTGCAGAGGCAGGCCCAAAAAAACTTGAGCCCCAATTGCTTGAGCAGCCTCAGCCTCAGCCTCAGCCTCAGCCTGCCTCGGCTTGCCTCAGCCTCAGCCTCAGCCTGCCTCGGCCTCAGCCTGCCTCGGCCTCAGCCTGTCTCAGCCTCCCCTCCTCCCCCACCCCTTCCCCCCCCCCCATTCAGCCTCACCTTGTCTCAGCTTCGGCCTGCCTCGGCCTCGTCCTCAGCCTCAGCCTCAGTCTCAGCCTCAGCCTGTCTCGGCCTGAGCCTGCCTCGGCCTCAGCCTCAGCCTGCCTCAGCCCCAGCCTGCCTCAGCCCCAGCCTGCCTCAGCCTCAGCCTGCCTCAGCATCAGCCTCAGCCTCAGCCTCAGCCTGCCTCGGCTTGCCTCGGCCTCAGCCTCAGCCTGCCTCGGCCTCAGCCTCAGCCTCAGCCTGCCTCAGCCTCAGCCTGCCTCAGCCCTAGTTTTTGACAGGCGCGATGAACCCGAGTCAGCTCGGGTTGAATGAAAGAATGCACGGATTCGCACACCCGCAAAGCGCGGGGTCAGTCCGAGCTGTCTGAAAATAAATGCTGGTCAGGAGCGTGCTCACCCTCCTCCCGAAGCGACCTGCGGGCATGAGCCCCAAAGTCGGGCACGGCCCGATCCCCGGGATCAGACTCGCACGCTTCAGCAACAGGGTCGAACACTTCGCAAGCAACTCCGGCCAGCCTGGGGTGCCTCCCCTTCTTGAGAGCCCTCAAGACCGAGGACGCATACTTGGACTTCCTGGCCCCTTCGGGCTCGGGAACGCACACCTTGCGAAGCTTCCTGAATTGACCGCCACAGCTGCGCCCGCAGCAGAGATGACAAAAATACAACATGCTTTGATTGGAACAAAAAGGGCCGCGATCGAGTGGCCCTTCTCGCGTATGGAAAGGGCCGCCTCAGGGAGCTGGCCCGAACACCCTGAGGAACGCGGTCTATCAAACTGGCGGCGGCATCGGAGACACGCGCTGCATCTCCAGAAGGTGGCACACCACACCCACTCATGATGGCACTGCTCCGAAGGGAGGGGCGGCGGCGCCACCTCGCGGCCAGGGGCGACGAACTCCACACCGTCGAGGTTGAGCCTTGGCCAAGACGGCAGAAGGCGGGCCGCCAGCAGGCCGACATTCTTGACAACTTTTAGTTGCCAGTCTACGAAATCAAGTTCAGCACTGGAGCCCTTGGGGTGCATGTCCGCACCACGCTTGGCCGCTCTGTCGGCTTCGTCGCTTCCTAATTTGAAATACCTCTGGTCGGCCATTAAATCTGGGGAATCCACTACATGCGCCTTCACCTTGTGAAGGTTGGTTAATTTGGACTGAAGCGTATTAATCATCAGCCCTGAGTAGGGCCTCTTGTAGGAGAGGCGCTTGGGTCTCTCCATGCTAAAAGCTCTGCAAACATCGAGGCAACCGCTGAAACCTTCCGAGGGCCCAAGAGACACAGCGACCCGTAGGCCAGGCTGCTGCACTCCGCAGCTTGGGAGGTCTGGGGGAACCTGTCCCACAGAGGGGCCCACGTAGCACACTGTAAATTTCTGTGGTTAGCATATACAGCTAAGCCCCAGCCTGCCCCGCACAATTCATTAATTACATGTTTCCTACAAGATCCGTCGAAGAAGATGTCCCCTGAGAAGAGCTGTTCATCAAACTCGTCATGCTGAGGAACTCCCCAGTGGACCATTGGGGGGCATTCCTTGGAGGGCATCGGTAGGTGCTCGCTGGGGCGGGGGAAGATCCCTTTAGTGAACAGCACGAGCTGGTCGTTCGAGACGGTGGCGAGGTCCACATCGGAACTGGCCTGCAACACTTCGGGATCACAAAGCTCCTTCCTGAGATCGTCAACCGCTGGGCACACCCACAGCCTGTGCCACGTGGAGTCTGAAGGGCCACCACACAGAGAACGGCGGACCTCAGGGATTTTATATCCGAGGGAAACAGCTTTCTCCTGGGTCCAGCAGGCCCCACAGGCATTGGCACGAATGCATCCCTTCTCAAAATAGGTGTATTTCGAGCTGCGCAAGTCTCTGATCACAGCGTCGTAACATGCGCGGCCTTGAAGTCCGAGCTTCTGCCCCGAAATTCTACAAAGCATCCCGACTACTCCTTCATGCAGCAACTGCTTGATAAGCTGGGGGGAGTAGGTAGTCAGGGAATACGCGACCCCGAGATCGTTCTTCAGCTGCGCGAAGGGCGTCATGGACCAGCCTACGCGGCTGAGCGAAAGAAACATGGCACCGATCGGGCCGCGTACTCTGCGCCACGAGCCCGGCGGACTGGCCCAGGTGTCATCCCGGGCAGCACGAAGCTCACGAAGTCCTAAAGCGAAAGGGGTCTGCTGCACCTGGGCGCCCCAAATCTCTCTGGAATACCGAGCGATGGGTGCAATAGACGCGTGGTATATCGGGTCGTTCTCGATAATACAAAGGGCCGTGGGGGACCTCGTACCAGCCGATTGTTTGACAGCCTTGCCGGAACCCGACCTCCGGATCCCCAATTCGTGGTCAGGCGCCCCAAAGACAGCCGCCCCATACGTCATCGACGCCACCGGCCCAGACACGAATATTTTGCGGGAATGACGCCCAAGTGCCTGCCTACATGCGAAGGCTCCCTTGACTCTCTGTCGAAAAACACGGAGGCGAGCAGCAGCTTTACGACCTCGTCCTCTGGCACGACGCGCCTGACCAGCGCCGTCGTCGATGCCTAGATTGATGGCGGTGCGGCAGTCATCGGAAGGCCCGCCGCGCCTCCCCAAGAAAGACTTCACTGCCAGACCAACCCATTTGACGGAGGAAATCACTGCTGCCTTGTCTACCGAGATCTGCGACTCCATGTCCTCTTCGAGGGCAATCAGGAGCTCTCCCGAGGCCACCTTCAGCGAAGACACTACCGATTTCCCAGACCCGCTGCTAGAAATACCGTAGTCGTCTATGTAGATGTCGAGCTGAACCTGATAGGGGAGCCTCAGGAGGTCCATCGTGGGGATAACGTAGGCCCTAATGAACGCAGTGGCGAAACTGCACCCTGCAACGGTTCCGTGCTCACTGAAACGCGGGCCGTGCAAAAGGCCCCCCAGAGATATAAAACGAGCTCCACCGTAGGCCTTGATCGAGACCCTGTAAATCTGCTTGAGGAACCCGTGCTTCACAACGCTCCACGAGCTTGGGAAGCCGAATAGATTCGTAAAACTTGTAGAGGTCCCAGAGGATCTTAGCAACAACCTTGCCTTTACCCACAGACTGCTCATTTCTGACAGCTTGCCTGTAGACTACGTCGAGAGCTGAGTTGAAGGACCCAGCTGCGAGGTAGGTCCGCTGATGTTCGGCTTCCCATCGCTCGGCGTAGGGGCGGCGAACTCTCGCCCAAAGCCTATAGCACGCAGAAAAGAATCCGATCGGCCGATATCCTCCTGCTGGTTTGGCTAGGAGGAGAGTGACCAATACCTGCGTCTGGTGGGCCATGAGCCCCGTGCACTCCATCATGAAGTAGAGCGCGCACAAGGCTGACAGCAGGCCTGGTTGCAACATGCGCATGCGAAAGCCGTCCACACTCGTAGCTGTACCTACTGCGTAGGACTTACTCACAGCAATCAAGTCGTCTGGCGTGAGGGGGCTTAGGCCTTCCAGGTGCTCGATGGGGCCCTTGCAAGCCTCAGGAGGGTGGGACTTCGAATTCCACAACTCACCGAACCTGATTCCCTCAGCCTGTAAAAGCGACAGGGGGCCGGAGAGGACGAGCCCTTCGGCCGAGAGCGTGGTGGTCGCCACCCAAGGCTTCAGCTCCTTGGTCCACCTATGGGCATTGCGCCCTCCCTTGTCGATACCGTCTAAAAGCCAACTGCGCCACGCCTTCAAAGATCGCTGCGAGGAAGCCCTAGCATACTCATCTAATCTGGGTCCAAGAAGAGCTTGGCATTCAAGAAGACCTCCCGAATCAGCATGAATATCCTCAAGCCCCAAGACCAAAGCCGAACACTTACGATATACCTCCAGGAAGTCTCCCAAAGCTTCGAAGATGTCTTGGGGCGCCTCCAGGATGCGATGCTTGTAATTGTTGAACGTAACGACGTCTCCGTCGCCCATCGCCCCCAAGAGAAACCGAATGGAGCGAGATAACCATCTGCCAGCGAACATCATGGGATCCTCGTAGGAGGCCTTGGAGTAGCTGTCGAGCGCCGAGACCCAGGCCAGCCGAGGCCTTTCATCCCCTGGTACCCCAGATACGCAGGTCCTTCTGGAGGACCTGGGATAACTCCCACTCGGCGGAATCAGCCCAGATACGGTACAGCGTGTCGAGATGCCGCTGCACTGGGCCTCTGGGGGCCTTCCGCGAAACAGGATCCATACCATAGTTGGCGCAGTCCAAAACCTCTGAGATGTCAGGTGGCCGAGGCTGAGGGCCGACTGGCCGCTCGGCAGGAAGCTTCGGGGGCTTCAGGAACTGGAGGGCCTTGAGCTCAGCCAACTGCGGGTGGAAGAGGATGCGCGCGGGGGTGTGCGTCTTGATATCGGTGCCGAGCACCGTCTCGACCGACTGCAAGCAACGGCTCAGGCCGGCAGACAAAATGAAGAAGTCTAGCGTCCGCACTCCTCCCGTGCTGGTACATGTCCCTTCCTTCGTGAAAATGATGTTAGATTTCAACCAGCCTGGCACTGCCGACTCGGCCACCACTTCAGGCGTCATGTTGAAATCACCTCCGATACAATGTGGGCCAGCAAACTCGCTGTGCCGAGATCCGACTGCTGCAAGGATTGCGAGGTTCCTGTCAGAGAGGTCCTCACTGTCATGAAGGTATAGGGCCGTGAATAGGGTTTGAGGAGCTCCAGGGAACGAAACGATTCCACTCAGGGCTCTGTGGGGGGCGACGACAGCTTCAAAATCGGGATCGTGAAATCCAAGATACTGCCGAACCAAAATCGCCACCCCTCCAGAGGACCCCCCCCTCGCTGGTTCGTAACGCTGAAGCGAATCTAGCTTTCCATCCCCTCTTTAGTGCCCATTGTCCTGCCTTCGCGATGTCATCAGTACTAACCAAACGATGTTCCTGAACCAGGAGCACGTGCGCAGCCGAAGATTCAACCCAGGACTCAATCGATGACCACGCCGTACAATTTATCGTCTCAACTGCTAACTGAAACGCGCAGGGCTGGGGGGGGGCACATATAAAAACTTGGAGGGGTCAGATGGAAGGGCTCCTTCAGAGGGGAGCCTTAAACATTTGCTGGCCGGCTGGCTGGCCGACGAGCTGCGCTGGCTGTCAGAACTCCTCGAAGCCCGTGCAGCCGATGCAGCCGACGAGGGAGCCCTCGCCGATGAACTTCCTGACATAGTATTTCTGAACGAATCTGACGCCGGTGGGGATGAGGAAATGGCCGCTGGGCCACTTAGGAGAACAACTGATCCGTGCACATGAAAGCCCCCCTGCCGCCTACGCGACGGCAGGGGGGGCTGCCTGCTGAGGAAGTGGACCCAAGGGCTTCTCTGCAGACTCCAGGAGTGCCGAGGCCGATGAGGTCGCTGACCCTTGGCCCGCACTGCCGTGCTCCTTCGCTGCCGTATGTTCAGGAGCCGCTCCCCCAGTTCCATCACTAGATGCTGCTCCACCGCCAGCTCTTGGATCAGAGGATCCGCTTGTAGCTTCACCTTTGGTGTTCTTGCGCTTCTTGCCGAGGCGCAAGACGTGAGCTTTGTGGGCCTTCTTGAGCTCCTCGAACTTTTCCGACGCCTGGCCGAAGAGGTCTTTGGCCGCGTTGGAGATCTGCTCACGTAGTTGCTGCGACCTGGCCGCAAGCTCCTCCCGATCAGAATCTGGAATATCGTAGACGTCGGCGTCGACCCCGAAAGCGCTCTCCACGCTGGAGAGGTCGAGGAACTCGCCGTTGCCGCTGAGCAACTCCTGGAGCGTGACCTGGGTCTTCTTCTGGGATGGAGCTGGCGAGCAAAATTGGCTGGACAACTGCTCCACCAAGCCTTTGTACTTAGCAATCTCGTCACGCAGCTCGATTCTAGTCTTGGCGATGGATTCCTTCTTAGCATCGAGCCACTCTTTCCAACGCTCATACTGGCCCATGCCGGCGTTGAGCTTCTTCTCGAGCTGTTTGATGTGACGGTCCACGGTCGAGGCCTGCGCCTGGAGCGAAATGGGCTCCCCTGCCTGTCGACGCTGGTCGAGGCGGAGTTGGTGCGCCGTGGCCACACTCTGATTGCCGATCTTCTTGTTGAGTTCGATGAGCTGCTGGATCTCGCTGTCCGACAAAGCCTCCTGGTTCCCGACGATGGCAGCAGCTGGTGGGGGCCCTCGCCCTTGAAGCCCCACGGGCGCAGGGTCTGGCGGTCCGCCACCATGTGGCCGCTCCCATTCGGACCATGGCTCTCCAGCATCTCGGAGTAGTACGTCGCAATCCCTCTTCTTGCCACCGCACTGCTTACAATGCCAAAATCTCCCCAAGTTCTTGCCGCAGCCGCAGCGACCGCACTTCCAAGGAGAGACCTGATCATGATCAGCACGATGGCCATACCAACCCATCCAGCCGCCGCCCTTGCGACGAGGAGGAGACATGGCGAGGGAGATACTGATCTGGTAGCGATTGCCTCTGGTTTGGCGCTCTCCCTCGGGAGACGTGACCTCAAGCACCACGAGACGGTACAGAGGCAGGCCCAAAAAAACTTGAGCCCCAATTGCTTGAGCAGCCTCAGCCTCAGCCTCAGCCTCAGCCTGCCTCGGCTTGCCTCAGCCTCAGCCTCAGCCTGCCTCGGCCTCAGCCTGCCTCGGCCTCAGCCTGTCTCAGCCTCCCCTCCTCCCCCACCCCTTCCCCCCCCCCCATTCAGCCTCACCTTGTCTCAGCTTCGGCCTGCCTCGGCCTCGTCCTCAGCCTCAGCCTCAGTCTCAGCCTCAGCCTGTCTCGGCCTGAGCCTGCCTCGGCCTCAGCCTCAGCCTGCCTCAGCCCCAGCCTGCCTCAGCCCCAGCCTGCCTCAGCCTCAGCCTCAGCCTCAGCCTCAGCCTCAGCCTGCCTCGGCTTGCCTCGGCCTCAGCCTCAGCCTGCCTCGGCCTCAGCCTCAGCCTCAGCCTGCCTCAGCCTCAGCCTGCATCAGCCTCAGCCTCAGCCAGCCTCAGCCTCATCAGCCTCAGCCTCAGCCTCAGCCTCAGCCTCAGCCTCAGCCTGCCTCAGCTTCAGCCTCAGCCTCAGCCTGCCTCGGCCTCAGCCTCAGCCTCAGCCTCAGCCTGCCTCGGCCTCAGCCTCAGCCTGCCTCGGCCTCAGCGTCAGCCTCTCAGCCTCAGCCTGCATCAGCCTAAGCCTCAGCCTCAGCCTGCCTCAGCCTCAGTCTCAGCCTGCCTCAGCCTCAGCCTCAGCCTGCCTCGGCCTCAGCCTGCGTCAGCCTCAGCCTCAGCCTGCCTCAGCCTCAGCCTGCCTCAGCCTCAGCCTCAGCCTGCCTCGGCGTGCCTCAGCCTCAGCCTCGGCCTCAGCCTGCCTCAGCCTCAGCCTGCCCCAGCTCGGGCATTCAAAATATGGCACAGGACTTGTGTTCTGGGAACACGAAGATCACGAAGTGGCCCACAACTGGCTCCGGACAATCAAAATGTGGTACAGGAATGGTGTTCTGGGAACACGAAGAACACGAAGTGTCCTAAGGCTTGCTCCGGGTATTCAAAATGTGGCCTGGGAATGGTGTTCTTGGAACACGAAGAACACGAAGTGGCCTACAGCTGGCTCCGGGCACTCAAAATGTGGCCTGGGAGTGGTGTTCTGGGAACACGAAGAACACGAAGTGGCCTACAGTTGGCTCCGGGCATTCAAAATATGGCCTGGGAATGGTGTTCTGGGAAGACGAAGAACACGAAGTGGCCTACAGCTGGCTCCAGGCATTCATAATGTGGCCCGGGAATGGTGTTCTGGGAACACGAAGGGTAGGAATCCATAGGAAACTATAAAAATCTATAGGAGTCCTGGGGAGTCCCCGGGTTCCCCGGCTTCTCCCGGCACCCGCCCAGACCCTTGGGGAGTCAAGATGCTCTGTTTTGAGCCCACTAGAAACTTATCAGTCTTCGCTGTTAGGTAAAAACATCAAGTTGCGACCTGGCCCGGCCGCCGCGCTGGCCGACGCCGCTGGGCATTGCGCACATCCTTCCAGTAGGCGCGCGCACCGTTGGGACCAAACGCCGTAGGTTTCGGTGCGGATCGCTCCAAGCAAAATAATTTGTTACAAGTCGATTCCCCCCACTTTCGCGGTGCACTTAACCCCCTCCTCCACAACACCCCTGTGGCGATTTTTACACGACGTGACGCCCAGAGACCTGGACCCCTGCACCTGGACCGGCTTTTCATGCTGGGTACCCGTCGGTCGGAAGAAGTACGTAGAACCATGAAGTGGGAAGGCGTCGGAAGCAGATTGGATTTATGCCCACCCCCTGAAGAGGAGGGACGAGGGACAACCACTCGACTCTTAAAGTAGGAAGGCGGCTAAAATTCGGGGCGGGTTTAACGACTTCTGTCGTCCCTCGACTCACGCTGGATCGTCAACGATTTGCTCC
Source organism: Prorocentrum cordatum (assembly GCA_963575745.1). Lineage (NCBI taxonomy): Eukaryota > Dinophyceae > Prorocentrales > Prorocentraceae > Prorocentrum > Prorocentrum cordatum. The sequence continues at coordinate 583,470 of CAUYUJ010016037.1, forward strand.
AAGCTCCCCAGGTGATCTCTTGATTGATGTGCATGTTCAAAGGGGTGTGTCAGGATTTACCTGGATGTACCTCGATGTAGCTGCCCTTACCTGAACTTGTCTGCCTTGATCCCCATAAGTCGACTGGCGAAAATTCGTCAAGCCCAACACGAAAAGTAGGCTGGGACCTGGAAATCCCAAAATGCCTACTTGCAACGAGCGGCGTTTCATTTTGCGGCGGCCCCCAGGGCGGGAAACGGCCCCCCGGGAGCCCTCCGCCGAGGGAGGGATGCCGACTCCTTCCAAGAGAGGCCAAATCCTTTCCTTCGCCCCTCGAGGGCACGGCCCTCTCTGGAACGCCTCCCAAACCCAGACATGCGATGTCTCGAACTGTCCCATACACGGTCCCGGGGAACCTGGACCTCGTCCCTCCTCCTCCTCCTCCTGAACCTCCTCCTCCTCCTCCTCCTCCCTCCTCCTCCTCCCTCCTCCCTCCTCCTCCCCCCTCCTCCCAGCTCGCTCTCTGACGGTCCTGGGGCCCGGCGACGGGCCCCCCCGAAGGTCGAAGACGACCAACCAACACTGGCCCGACGAAGGACACAACCGCATGCAGCCGCGAATACCGCGAAGGAGACGAGACGGAGGGGGGGGGCCCACGGTGGCCCGGGCCCCCCCCCGTGCGCGGCCGCTCTGTCTTCATGTTCTTCCCATCGTAGAATCATCTCTCTCTCTCTCTCTCTGCTTCCGTTGCGCGTTGCACGCTTGTTTTCTTGATTTGGCCTGAGCCCCCTGCGTGGCCGTTTTGTCTCCAAGTTCTTCCCAGTCTATCCTCCTCTCTGTCCCTGTTTCCGTTGCGCGTTGCATTATTGTTTTCTTGCTTTAGCCTGAGCCCCGTGCGCGGCCGTTTTGTATCCATTGTGTTTCCAACTCATTCTCCTCCCTCCCTGTTTCCGTTGCGTGGGCATTCTTGGTTTCTTGCTTTGGTCTGAGCCCCGTGCGCGGCCGTTTTGTCTCCATTTTCTTCTCGTCTCATTCTCCTCTCTCCCTGTTTCCGCAGCGTGCTGCCGTCCTAACCACCTACACGGAGACAGAGAGAGAGAGAGGGATGACGACGGGAAGAAAATGGAGACAAAGCTGCGGCGCAGAGGGCTCGTCCCCTTTCAGGCCGGGCGGGCAAACGCGCGACGGAAACACAGAGAGAGAGAGAGAGAAAGAAAGAGAGAGAGAGAGAGAGAGAGAGAGAGAGAAAGAGAGAAGGATGAAGGCGGGAAGGCCAAAGTGGGCGGGGGGACGCATGCGGACCCTGCCACTGGGGCCTTTGGTAGAGCTCCTCATAACGCGCGTGGGGTGTGCCAAAATGGGCGGGGGGACGCATGCGGACCCTGCCACTGGGGCCTTCGGTGGAGCTTCCTGTGGGGCCGCGAACAGTGCAAGGGGTGTGCCAAAGTGGACGGGGGGACGCATGCGGATCCTGCCGCTGGGGCCTTCGGTGGAACTCCCCCGTGGGCCACGAACCGTGTGAGGGGTGTGCCAAAGTGGACGGGGGGACGCA
>CAUYUJ010016037.1:595000-597500 GCA_963575745.1 Prorocentrum cordatum
TTACTAATAGTTTTACTACTACTTGTACTACTACTACTACTACTACAACTACTACTACTACTACTACTACTACTGCTGCCACTACGACTACGACTACGACTACGACTACGACTACTACGACTACTACTACTACTACTACTACTACTACAACTACTACTACTACTACTACTACTACTACTACTACTGGTCTCGTGCACCACATCACCACGGCTCAACCACCTAGGGAAGAGCGTCCTTGTGGCTGCCTCATTGCCAGTATGTAGCGCGCACCTCTTCTGGGTGAAAGGGCGGGTCTGACATGCTTGCAGCGTCAGGCGCTTGTGCTGTGGGCAGTTGGACCAACGGCCCAAAGTGAAGCGCCAGCGACGGCACCGCAGCACACGGGGCGACCCCAGTACCGCCACCCAGGCCAACTAGCGCGAGAAGACGCGAGGCAAGGCCTGGATGGCAAGCCAAGGGCGGGTCTGACGTGCATGCAGCAGCAGGCGCCTGGCCGAGGACAGCTGGCCCCTACAGCAAAAAGTAAGGCGCCGGCGGCGGCATAGCAGCGCACGGGGCGACCCCAGTACCGCCATCATGGCCTAAAGGCGCAAGCAGGCGCGAGAGGAGGCCAGGATGGCAGGCCAAAATGGCCAGGCGCCCAACGGCGACGCTGCAGTACACGGGGCTGCCCCAGCACCGCCAGCGGGGCCAACGAGCGCAAGTGAACGTGAGGAGGCCGAGATGGCAAGCCAGTTGGCGAGCCAAGGTGGCTGGGCGCACATGTAGTCATGCGCCGAGCCGAGGCAAAAGCCACAGGTGCAGCCACGCGAGGGGGGCGCCGCTGTGGGCACGCCGCACTACAGAAAGTGGCAAGTTAGACAACTTGGCATGGACTCACGTGGCCTGCCGAGGCCCTGGAACCTACTGGGCATTATCATTCAGGCCTGCTGGCCTGCCCCCTGCGCAATGGCCGCAAAGACCTGCGACGGCAGCGCCCGCACCTCCCCGCCGAGGTCGCCACTGCCCCCCGCCTGCCCTGAGGGCCCAAAGATCTGGCGCTCAAGGTCTTCACCAAGGGCCACGTTCAGGGCTGCAGCGCTTGGGATCTGCTGCGGGAGCGGGCCCGTCTCCGGCGGCGGGTGCGTCGGCGGCGGCGGCGCATCAGGGGGCGCCGTCGGCGGCGGCGGCGGGGGGCCCACGATGGCCGCGGCCTCTGGCGGGACTCCAGCTGGCGGCGGTGGCGGGCCCCGGCTGCCGCGGGCCCCGCTCGCTGGCGGGGCGCCGGCGTTGCGGGCGGGGGCCGCGCGCGGGGCGACCCCTGGGCCACTCCCGCCGCCCGAGAGGCTGCCCTCCTTCAGGTTGTGGCGGCGCTCGTGGAGCGCCAACTCCCTGCGCGCCATCTCCAGGCGCTCCCTCTAAGCTTTGGTCCGCGCCTTCTTGCTGTAGCCCGCCCACTCTGGGTCGTTGAGTCCCCAGGCGACCTGCGCGTAGAGGCCGGCCCACTCGAACTTGGTCAAGCTTTCCCAGGTGAGCCCCTCCATCAGCACGTAGTGGCCCCCCCACTGCGCCTGGTGTGGAGCGTGGCGCTTGAAGACGGCGCCAACCGCCAGCGGCTCAACCTTGGGCAGGTACCTCAGGAGGTCCACCGCGTTGACCACTGAGATCCCCTCCTTCTTGAGCTTGTCGTAGCGCAGCAGGGCCTTCAGGTCGCGCATGTCCTCCTCGGGATGCCCCGCGTGCATGTAGTACGCGTGTGGCGGGTCCGCCTCTTCCTCTATGAACTCGATGCAGACTCCGTAGGAGGTCGAGTAGCGCGCGCCGCAGTGGCAGTACCAGCGCTGGCCCTTCTCTCCCGCTGCCTCCTGCGCGCGCGAGAGCAGCTGTGACCAGCGATCCGAGCGGATCACCGAGCAGCACCCCCTGGGATTATCCCAGGTCTTGTTGGCCGCGCACTTGTTTGTAATACATGTTGAACGCGAAGCCCTTGCCACGGTAGAACTGGCCCGTGTAGTCGCCCACGCGGCGGTAGGCCTCCCGCGCCGCGGCGTTGCCCTGGCACTCCTCCTTCCAGGCACGTTTGCGTCCCAGGTGGGCATCTGCGATCCCCGAGGCTTCCAGGACACCCCTCTTCAGCCTTCCCACATCCACCTCCGCCTCCTCGTTCAGCGCGTCGAGCCACTTCTGGACTCCGCCCTGCGCCTCGGTGCCCCTCGCCACGTCCTCCTTCTTTTCCAGGATGGGCCCCAGGCCGCCCAGCACGTGGGCGCGCATGGTCTCGAATTTGAGGACGCCATAGGCCCGCGCCATGCGCTTCAGCGACTTCTTGGATAGGCCGAGCCGCAGCAGGGGCTCGATGTCCGTGACCTCCTTCACGGCCTTGACCTCGGTCAGCTGGAGCTCCTGGCCCTCCGCGTCTATGTCGGGCTGAGGGTCGTTCTCCTCATCACTGGGAGGTTCTTCCTCGAGAGGCGGGGGTGGCGCACGGGGCGGCCCTGGCACCACCCCCGCCTCCCTCGCC
>CAUYUJ010016037.1:607500-875000 GCA_963575745.1 Prorocentrum cordatum
AATGACAGTCACGGGCGGCGCAAATTCCGACGGCGCGCGATGCCCACGCATGCGCCCATGCCGGCCGCGGCTGACGGAATCTGATGGGCCCCGTTCTGCGGCCGCCCAGCCGGCGCGGGCGCCATCGCGAGCCGGCGGCCATCGAAAAGAGCGCGCGCGCGGCCGAGACAGCGCCGCAAGCGCGATCTTCTGGCGCGCCCCTTGACGACCCCATGACTAGGATCAACAATCCCCAACAGGTGCTGACCGACATTCGAAGCAGCGCGCGACGAATGGCCAGACAGAGGCCCCCCCAGACAAGACGTTGGCCCCGCTGGATCTGGGCGGCCGCGGAAGGCCGGCACGACGGACAGTCGGCAACCTCGGCGGGAAGCTCCTCAGTCAATATCCCGGAGCTTCTTGGCCCCGCGACGTTCGGGCCAGGCTCTGCGGCGGAGGCCCTCGCGCGAGCGCTTAATGTCGCCGATAGAGCTCGCCAGGGCGCGTCTAAGGTCTCGCTGAGGCCCATTGCCTCGGGGCCGCGGCCTTATTTGGGTAGACGCGGCTGGTCGCGGCTCCAGCAGCTAGAGGTGCATCCCCCTTTGCTGCCTGCACTCCGCGGACGATCCGCGTGCGAGTGGGCGCTGGCGAGCTGCCGGGGCACGGGCGACTCTAAATCGCCGGCGCTTTGGAAAAAGGGCGCACCGGGCGACCGACGCAGCCTCCCCGCCGGCGCCGGGCGACGCCAAGCCAGATCGGAACGCGTCGCTGCTAGAGATCGCGCCGCGCCACGGGGCCGCGAGGTCTGCCTGCGGCGCAGGGGGCAGGTCTCGAACTACTGCCAGCCGCCGGGCAGCGGAGGCCCGCGGCCGCCCAGGGCGGCCATCAAAGACGCCAGCGCAGGCGCAGCAGGCGCGCAAGGTCGCAAGGGCGACGTGCCCGAGGAGGGCGCGCAGCGCGTAGCCCGTGGATCCAGCGGTTAAGCGGCGCGCTGGCGAGGGCGCCCCGCAACTGCTACATGTTCTTGGACTTGGTGGCGAGCGCCCTGCCGCCGCTGCAGCTGTGGCCCCGCGAACGCTGCGTCGGCGGGCGCCTCTGCAACCTCCAGCGCGACGAGGCGCGACTTCTCGCGGCCCGCCGCCAAGTCGCGGAGCAAGGATTTGGCCGCCGCCGCCGTCGCGCCCACTGCGAATGCGTTGCCGACGCAGGCGCTAGAAACGACAGGACGAACTTGCCCGAGGCTGACGCCGCCCTGCCCGTCGATGACGATGCTCGAAAGGCCCGCGCCGCGCCCCGGCAGGCAGGCGGCGGCCGCGTCCTTGGGCGAGCGGGGCGCCCGCGAGAAGCCCGCGGGAAACGCCGGCATTTGGGCGGCGACCATCTCGCCCAGCGAGAAAGGCAGGTCGACGAGCCCCGCCTGCAGCGAGAAGGTCGCGCCCAGCGCTGGACGAAACGCCGCGGGGCATCCGCGCGCATCGGGCGGCGCGCTCCAAGTCGGCGGCGGCGACGAAGGCCCCCGAAACAGGAACTCCCATATAGCCCCGCGCAGCCGTTATCGGACGCCTCGGGGGAGCTCTGAAGAAACCATTTGCGACGCGCTCATCAAAAATGGCGCGCTGGCTCTGCTCTACCTCGGGGCGAGGGAATGGCCGACCGATCGCCTCAAGTCCGCGGCGCGAGAAAGTGGGCCACCCCCGTCGCCGTCGAACTCGCCGGAAGAGCTTTGCGCGCGCCCGAGGATCGCCGAGAAGAGCCCGATCAAAGCGTGGCACTCCGGGGCAAGCCGTCGCCGCCCGCTCTCCAGCTTCCCTCGCAGGTCGCGGCGCGTAGCCCCGCCGGCCCCGCAGGCGAGCCGCCTCCGCGTCGCCCGCCAAATCGGACCTGAGGAGCTGGACGAGGGCCCCGCCCCCGCGCCAACGCGTCTCTGCGAGCTGCTCTGGCGGGCGGCCAAGACGATGCAAAGCGGCGCTCGCGCTATGCATGGCTACGCGCTGGCCCTGGCCAGCGGGTTCGCCGACGACGCATAAGACGCCGCACGGTGAATGAGAATGCGCGATGGCGTCGCCCAAACGAGATTGATGGCGAGAGCGAAAGCCAACGCGACGACGGGGGCGGCGGCCGAGATCGGGGCGCACAGCAGCCCCTGCGCCACCGATGAGAGGCAAAATAACAAGATCACGCTGTCGCACCGCCTCTGGCGACGCAACTCGCCCCGCAAGGCTGGCAGCACCTTCGAGATGAGCGGCCAGCTGGCCGCCCAAGCCGACCGCGCGCAAATTGCCGATCCGTCCGCAGCGAGCGCAACACCGAGCCCGCCGCACTTCGCCCTGCCGCGCCCGCGGCCGCCGCCGCCTACGCCGTCTGGGCCACCGCCGTCAGCGGGCGCATGCTCCTCTCGAGCCTTGCGCCGTTCCTTACTGATGGCGGCCCCCTTCTGCAGCCGTGCCGCCACGCGGTCGCGTAAGAGCGGGCACGTTATAGGTTGCTCCCCCCGTGCGCAATCCCAACCGTGGGCTTTTCATGCGCAGCGACGCCGGAGAACCTCTCGAGGCGACGCACGCACTCTCTATTCCGCCTGGGTCGACCGCGCCACGAACTCGACCATCCCCAGGCTCGAGCCGCGCAGCTGACCGCAGCACAGCCCCGCCTCCAGCAGGCGGCACATCATTTCACGATTCGACACACCTGGCTCCTCGTCGCTAAGCTGGCCGCCCACGCGAGACTTGCGATGCCAGGCGGGAGGCGTGCCAGCTACCCGCGCGATGAAGATGGCGACCCACTGCAGCGTCCGCGGCCCGGCAACGGGCAGTCTGCGAAAGGCACTTCCGCCAGCAAGCGGGCCGCCACGGCGCATGGGCGACGACGCCCACCACGTTCATCCAGCTGCACGGCCGCGATCCCCAGGTCACTTCCGAGAGCCCCAGCTGCGGCGCCAGCCGCTGGCGCTGCCAGCGCGGGCGCGGCTGCAGGAGCCGCCGCGGCGCCTGCAGGGCCCCCCCCAGAGCCAGCCAGGGCAGGGCAGCTGCGCCCGCGGGCACGGGCACCGCCGCGCCCGGGCTGGCGGCCGCCGCTGCTGGCGGGGGGGCCGGCACAAGGGCCCCCGCCGCGGGGGCAGCGCCGCCGCCAGCCAGTGCTGCAACGAGCCCGGCAACGCCGCCACTTTGTTGGGTGCGGCTTCTTAAACACTATATATAGCTAATGTGCACTATAAGATCCTACCAACATGCACAAAAAATCCAAATAATGAAAAATAAAGAAAACAATCATGTTAAGTAGTGAAAATACGGAAAATACTGAAAATAGTGAAACAAATAGTGGACATGAAGAAATAGCCAATTATAAAAAAAAATCACAAACCAGCTTGCTTCTCTTCCTTTCTCTCCTGACTTTCCGCAGCGGCAGACCGCTTTTACATTGCAAGTTGTACAGGTTCTGTTAAACGATGCTCATCACCGAAGCTCGCTCGGCAATTCCGAGCGCACTGCAGGCAGCAGCGATGCCACCAGGAGCCGTCCTGCGCGAAGTGCCACGAGTCCATGTTGGCTGCGGGGCCGAGGGCGCCGCACGTGGCGCAGAGAGCATCCCAGGCAGCCATTCAACGAATTCTTGAATTCGGTTGGGCGAATTCAAAAAACTTGAAGGCAAAAGCGGCTGCGACGAAATCGTTATCCTGTCCTCCTCCTCCTCCTCCTCCTCCTCCTCCTCCTCCTCCTCCTCCTCCTCCTCCTCCTCCTCCTCCTCCTCCCCTCCTCCTCCCATGCAAAGCGGTTGGGCCGCTGAGGAGCAGAATGGGGAGGCAGGAGGGAAGCGAACGCAAAGCGGTTGGCCCGCTGAGGAGGGAGGAGGAAACGGATGAGGGAGGTGACGGAGGGCAGGGGGGGAGTAACAGTCGCCAGAAAAAATGAGAACAAAACGAAAACAGAGAAGACAACACCAGACAACAAAAAACAACACAACAACAACACACAACAACATAAATCAACACAACAACACCAAAAAAACAACATGTTGGTTGTTGTTGTTTTTGTTGTGTTTATATTGTTTTTGTGTTGTCTGGTGTTGTCTGGCGCCCGCTCTACAAGACAACACAAGAACAACAAACCACCACATAAAAAACAACATAAAACAACACAAACATTTAATAATAATAAAAACACAATGAAAACAACACCAAGACAACATCCAGCTAACATCCAGCCTGCTGCCAATGGGAAGGGGAGGAGGGGGGGGAGGAGGGGGGGGGGGAGGGGGGAGGAGGAGGAGGGGGAGGAGGAGGAGGGGCAAGAGGATAGAGGAGGAGGGGGGGGGGAGGAAGAGGAAGAGGGGGAGAGGGAGGACGAGGGGGAGGAGGAGGGGGAGAAGGAGGAGGGGGAGGAGGAGGAGGGGAAAGATGATAGAGGAGGAGAGGTAGGAGGAGGAGAAGGAGGAGGGGGAGGAGGAGGAGGGGGAGGAGGAGGGGAAAGAGGATAGAGGAGGAGGGGTAGGAGGAGGAGAAGGGGGAGGAAGAGGAGGAGGAGGAGGGGGAATGGGAGGAGCTTCGGAGCTTCGGATTTGGGGGTGCCGAGGCCCAGGAGTGCCAGCACCAAGGGGGTGCCGAGGCCCCAAGAGGGGCGCCGAGGAGGAATGGGGAGGAGGGGGCAGAGGAGGAGGAGGAGGAGGAGGAGGAGGGGGACGAGGAAGAGGAGGAGGAGGAGGTGAAAGCGGAAAAGAATGAAAGCGGACAGACCGCTATAACAAGCAAATCTGGCAAACCCATGCAAGCGGCCAGGCCGCTGTTTCAATGTCTGAATTTTGAAAAGTAATGAAAAAGAGAAAAATAGTGAAAACAGAATAAACAATTAGTGATAAATAGTGAAATAGTGAAAATAGTTATTAAAAATGAAAAATGAAAAAAATAGTGAAACAATACATAAGTTTAGGGATTCCAAGTGTTGCTGATGATAGGACGCTGTAAGCTCCTATAGATCCTATAGTGAAACATAGGGGGGGGGCTATGGGGCACTACACTATCGGCATTCCTATAAAACTTTATAGGCCATCCGAACCAATCCTAACTCATCCAAACCTCTCTTAAAATAGATACACTTACCTAACCTATAACTACTTATAAGGTCGCACCCAACAAAGCAGCCGCGCCGCCGCTTCCAGCGGGCGCCGCTGCTTCTGCCACCGCGCCGCCGGCCGCTCCCGCGATGACCTGGCCCCCGACGTTGGACCGGCAAGGCAGGGAGGCAGAGCAGCGTGGCGACGTCCTGCGCAGGGCCTGGGCGATCACGCCCGCGACGGGGATGGCCCTGAAGCGGTACGCGGCGTCACCGCCGAGCCCAGAGGCGCCCCCGCCAGCCGCGCCGCTGTCGCACACCAGGCAGCCGGCGATGTCGGCCCCGCCGAGGACAATCTCTACCTATGCATCGGCATCTGGCGTGAGAAGCCGACTCTTCGAAGATGGGCGGGCGCGAGGCACAGCACGAGCCGCTCGCACCAGAGCCGTTGGCCGCCAACGTTGTACCGTATGAGGATGGAGTCACTGGGGTGCGCCCCGAGGTTCGCCGAGGGATGTATGGCAGCCATCAGAGCTGCGGGCCAGTCGACATGCGAGCCCTTGCTGCTGCGGTCTGCTCCCTCGCGAGGTCCTCACGCGACAGTGGAGCCGCGGCCACCTTAGATGAAGGAGCAGCGCCCACACGCGGCCAGACCAGCAGCTGCAAAGCTGCCCCGACGATGAGTCCCGCGATGATGACGGCCAACAGCAAAGCGAAGCTCTGCGCCGCCTTCAGTCAGAAGACTTCCTGACAGATGGTCGGGACCATGCCGCCGCCGCAAATGACCGCAGGCTTGCAGACACACGCTGGGCAGTCGGCCCGTGCCGCCAACACTATCGCCGCAGTGCTATCATAATGCAGCGTCTCCCCAAAAAAAGACTGGATGAGCGCACGCATCGACTCATGCACTCTGAGCCCTAACGCCGTCTGAAGACGCCGACGTGTGCCCCTCTCAGGCTTCTACATTGCAAACTGTTGTGAATACTGTGGCTATTTTAAAATACATAGGTATAATTATAGAAATATATGAATATATATATATATACATACATACATACATACATACATACATACATACATACATACATACATACATACATACATAGAGAGAAGGAGAGAGAGAGAGAGAGAAAAACAAAAAAACAAAGAGAGAGAGAGAGAGAGAGCGAGAGAAAGAACAAAAAAACGAGAGAAAGATGAGGCCGAGGAAGCGAAGGGTACAAGGGGAATCCGCCGATGCGACCACCGAATGCCGCCGGTGCCACCGCTGCCGCCACTGCAGATGCCGCTGCCAGCGCTTTTTTCACATTTGTTCCTTCCTCCCGCCAGCCCGCTTGGCCGCGGCTGGTCTCTGGCCACTTACGCCCTGCGAGAGCCACCCGTCCTCCTCCTCCTCCCCTCCCCCCTCCGCGAGCGGCTGCCAGCCGGCCTGGCCCGACCACGGGGGGGTCCTTCCACTTCGAGCGAGATCGCGGCTTCCTGAGAAAGGCTGCACTTAGGTCGGGCGTGTCCTCTTACAGGGGGACTTGGGACGAAAAGTAGAAAATAGTAACAAACAAAAAAATGCGCAAAAAATAATCAAAATGTCGTCCCCGTCGTATTTTAAATTACGCTACCGAGGAACCCCACATACTTAACTTAAAGATTGAGTGTTTGCTTAAGTTTATAATATATTTGCAATTCTGCGTTCTCAGCCCTCGTCGCGAATGTTCCCCCATGTGTCATCCAACGCCATATTGCTTGAACCTCCTCCCTCTTCCTAGCCTTCTATCCTCCGTCGAGGACAGATTCGAGCCAGCCAGCGGCCGCGGTGAGGGACCACCCCCTGCGCAGCCTCTATGGTGTCGAGAAAATGCCGCGCCTGCTATGCCCTGGACGACCGTCGTGCATAGCAGCCGCGGTGAGGGACCACCCCCTGCGCAGCCTCTATGGTGTCGAGAAAGTGCCACGCCTGCTATGCCCTGGACGACCGTCGTGCATAGCGGCCGCGCTGAGGGACCACCCTCTGCGCACCTCCTGTGGTGTCGAGAAAGTGCCACTCCTGCCACGATCTGCGAGCGTGTCACGGATAGAGGCCGCGCTGAGGGACCACCCTCTGCGCACCCCCTGTGGTGTCGAGAAAGTGCCACTCCTGCCACGATCTGCGAGCGTGTCACGGATAGAGGCCGCGCTGAGGGACCACCCTCTGCGCACCCCCTGTGGTGTCGAGCAAGTGCCACTCATGCCACGATCTGCGAGCGTGTCACGGATACAGGCCGCGCTGAGGGACCACCACCCTCTGCGCACCCCCTGTGTCGAGAAAGTGCCACTCCTGCCACGATCTGCGAGCGTGTCACGGATAGAGGCCGCGCTGAGGGACCACCCTCTGCGCACCCCTGTGGCGTCGAGAAAGTGCCACTCCTGCCACGATCTGCGAGCGTGTCACGGATAGAGGCCGCGCTGAGGGACCACCCTCTGCGCACCCCCTGTGGTGTCGAGAAAGTGCCACTCCTGCCACGATCTGCGAGCGTGTCACGGATAGAGGCCGCGCTGAGGGACCACCCTCTGCGCACCCCCTGTGGCGTCGAGAAAGTGCCACTCCTGCCACGATCTGCGAGCGTGTCACGGATAGAGGCCGCGCTGAGGGACCACCCTCTGCGCACCCCCTGTGGCGTCGAGAAAGTGCCACTCCTGCCACGATCTGCGAGCGTGTCACGGATAGAGGCCGCGCTGAGGGACCACCCTCTGCGCACCCCCTGTGGTGTCGAGAAAGTGCCACTCCTGCCACGATCTGCGAGCGTGTCACGGATAGAGGCCGCGCTGAGGGACCACCCTCTGCGCACCCCCTGTGGTGTCGAGAAAGTGCCACTCCTGCCACGATCTGCGAGCGTGTCACGGATAGAGGCCGCGCTGAGGGACCACCCTCTGCGCACCCCCTGTGGTGTCGAGAAAGTGCCACTCCTGCCACGATCTGCGAGCGTGTCACGGATAGAGGCCGCGCTGAGGGACCACCCTCTGCGCACCCCCTGTGGTGTCGAGAAAGTGCCACTCCTGCCACGATCTGCGAGCGTGTCACGGATAGAGGCCGCGCTGAGGGACGCTCTCGCGCCACGATCTGCGAGCGTGTCACGGATAGTCTGTGAGAAAGTGCCACGCCTGCCACGATCTGCGAGCGTGTCACGGATAGAGGCCGCGCTGAGGGACCACCCTCTGCGCACCCCCACCCCCTGTGGCGTCGAAGGAATGCCCTGTGTGGTATGCTGTGCTGTGCTGTGCTGTGCTGTGCTGCTGTGCGGTGAGCTGTGCTGTGCCGTGCCGTGCCGTGCCGTGCTGTGCTGTGCTGTGCTGTGCGAGAAGGAGAAGGGGAGGGGGGAGGTGTGAGACGCGGGTGCGGCGCGGCAGGGAAGAAAACCATAACCCCACGAAACATGTGGGGAACTATTGTTGAAGATTCCTCCTGTAGAGGGACAGGCCCGACTGAAGGCTACACGCACGAGCGACCCTGGGTGAGAGTGCCCTTTGGTGCGCGGCTCTTCGGGGGCCGCGGGGGGAACCGAACACAAGCGCGCAGGACGCTGCTATCGCATCGTTTTCGGCGATCGGGGGGCCCCAATGGGCCCGCACCAAAGGTCACTCCGGCGAAGCGCCACTCCTACGTGTAGTCTTAGGTCAGGCGTGTCCCCATACAGGCGGATTTGGGGCGAAAAACTAAAAATACCCCCAAATACCCTAACATAATCAAAACAAATCAAAAAAATGTTCCCACACTATCTTTGACAACTTTTGAATATTCCTCCTGTAGAGGGACAGGCCCGACTTAAATGTAGTCGGTGATAACGCAGATCGTTCGATGTCGGCCGATTCTGGGCCGCGGCGTTCCATCTGGACTGCCCGCGCCGGGGTTGCCGCTGCATCGGCACGGCACGAACCCGCCGCACTCCCTGCGATGCATGACTTGCAGACGGAAGGGGGTTACTGCCGAGAGAAATCTGGCGGGGGGACACCTTTTCTGCGAGGCGGGGATTTATCCATAATATCCACCGCCTGGGAAACGACGTCCTGGTGCCCTAGCGGGCGGTGGATATGGATATGGATATGGATATGGATATTCCTCTTCTTATATTTTTATAAGCCCGCGCGGGGGGAAAACTCGTTCCCCCCCCCCCCCTCAAAAACGGGACTCCCGGGATCTGGGGCTTTGGGACCCTCCGGACGGGCCTCGAAGCGGCCCCCCTGGCCTCGCAGGGCGTTTTGCCAAGCCTTCCCAGCACACTTTGGGCGATCAGGGGGGTCATCGGAGACGTCTCAGAGACCCCATGACAGCGCAAGAGCGCTCCAAGAGTGACCGACGTGACCTCAAGATGGCCCAAGAGGCCTCCAGGACGGCCCCAAAGAGGCCTCCAGGTGCACTCCCAAGAGGCAAAAATCATAGAGTTTCTGGTAGATGTTTGTGAATTTTGGGGTTCTCATCTTTTTGGCTTCCCGACGCTCCAAGACGGCGGTCTTCTGGGCGTCCGAAGCCACCTGGGAAGCTCCAAAATCGCCCCACAACCATCCGAAAGGGCTTCCAGGCAATCCAAGAGAGCCCCAAAACGGCACAACACGGCTCCAAGATGGCCCTCAGAGAGCCCCATGGCGGCCCAAGAAGGCCCCAAGACACCCTCCGAAGCATTCCAAATCGTGACCCGGTCGTTCAGGGAGACCGTGGTTGGAGGCAGGGTGGCCCGAGGAAGCCCCCAGGCCCCCAGAATACGCCCAGGAGGCCTCCAGAAGGCCTTAAGAAAGCCTGAGACAATTTGTTTTAGGCCCCCAGAGGCTCTCCCAGGAGGAGCCTCCGCAAAAACAAAAACTGAGGAGGATAGGGAGAATGAGCAGGGCATGGCCAACATGAGGAAAAAGAAGCATGGAGGAAGGATAACGAATATTATTATCATAGCGGCGATGCCAGAAAAGGCAACAAGGAATTATCGCTAAATTGTCGCTTGATCTTCCTGCTATTCCGCCTGCAAACCAAATTTCAAGGACCAAGGTGCATGGCGCGAAGCGCCACTGCAGTCCTGTATGTTTATATATATATATATATAATGTATACACATATGTATCTAGATATAGGTGTGTATATATATAGGCCCAATGTCCATATACCCACTGCCGAGGCTCCGAAAACTGACCCTCCGGGCGGTGGTTATGTATGAATACCCACCTCGAACTTTCTTGTCAAAATCGAGAGCCCGGCGTGAGCGAACACATCTGTAGATCCCTCGAAGCCGTCGGCGAACATGATTCTTAATATCGTAGGGGTCCTCGGAAAATAGGTCCTGGATCCCACGCCACTCCGCAGGGCCAACTCTTGATGTATGTCGGGCACGTCCCTCTAAAGGAGGAATATTCAAACATTATATAAACAATACTCTGGGGACGATGTTTTGAGTATGAGCATTTTCCGGATATGTTTGGTTATTTCGCCCAACATCCGCCTGTAAAGGGACATGCCCGACCCAATGTTTGATCTCTACCGACTCTTTGACAGCCCTGGGCCCAGGAACGGCCCCCTGCGAGACGAGAACGGAAGCCAAAGGGCACCATTCCCTCAGGCAGACGAGTGCGTTCCACTGCTCGCAGGGTAACTACTCGCAAATGGCCTGAGGGAGGAGGAGAAGGAGGAGGAGGAGGAGGAGGGGGAGGAGGGGGAGGAGGAGGAGGAGAGGAGGAGGAGGAGGGCGAGGAGGAAGGGGAGGAGGAGGAGGAGGAGGAGGAGGAGGAGGAGGAGGAGGAGGAGGGCGAGGAGGAAGGAGGAGGAGGAGGAGAGGAGGAGGAGGAGGGAGGAGGAGGAGGAGGAGGAGGGGGAGGAGGAGGAGGAGGAGGAGGAGGAGGAGGAGGAGGAGGAGGAGGGGGACGAGGAGGAGGAGGAGGAGGGACCTCTGGGGCTGCGGAGGAAGCAGGCTGCATCTTCAGATGTCCCGGGCACGCTCCGGGGGCCTGCCTGGAGAGGGGGCCAAGACAGACCACGGAGCTCGAGCTGCACAGTGCCCTGTGGCGACGTCGCGGAGTGCCGCGACGATCTGCCGCGGGGGATCTACGACAAATTACACGTCGTTCATTTCTAATCGTGCTCATTTCGAATTGTGCTCGTTTCTAAGTGTTGCTGGCCCCCTTGGGCCAGGAAGAGGTCCAGGATAGAACAATCAGGAATGCAAGGACCTTGCCCCCAACAGAATCAAACAACTTTCGAAGAATTGGAAGAGAACGACGTGTACGACAAATCACATCGAAGCAGACGTGTGCTTTTCGGACGCTTGCGAGCAGGCACTTTGCGAGCAGTGGAACGCGCTCGGCGGTCAGGACTTCCCTTCCCTCTGAACATCCCGCTGGGGCGCCTGGCGGCCGGACGGGCTCCCACTTGACGAGCCGACTGCACTGCAAACACGCTGTGCTCGCAAGGCCCCCCCCCGATCCACCCCCGTGCGAGAACTTGGCCTGGTCGGGTCGGCATGGTAAGCACCAACTCTCGCCCTGACGAAAAAGAAGCAACTACGGAAACACGAACCCTCGGAGGTCTGGGGGCATTTTCTTGGATCCGTGCTGACGCGCCAGGAGCGGCGCCGGAGGCGCTGCCAGGGGGGTCCAGCGCCGACTCGAGAACTCCGCGCGGACCTCCGAAAGCTTCTGCTTCTGCATGCTCCTCATATTCGGCTCCCTCCCTCTCCAGGTAAGCTAACAGCAGGGGAGGGCACAGACAGAGGGCGTCGCGAAAACCCACACGCGTGCGGCACGCGAGCCCAACACTACGACGGAGCCAGGACCGAGACGCTCTAGAACGATTTATCCCAGTCCTACTACCCTCGGCAAAATCAAGATCAGGCATGTGTCACGCTGTTTCCTCGTCGCGCGCGCGCGCCAGGAACCTGTTGGCGCCGCCTCTCCGGGGTCCGTCATCGTGGGACTGCCGAGTCGCACCCGCCCAGACCGCGTCCCGCTCTGCCTCGACAGTGAAGGGGGCGACACCGAACGGGCGAAGAGGTGCGACATTGAAACGGCGCGCCAGCCACTGCTGAAGCTGATTTCGCCGAGGGTCCCAGCCCCCTCCGACAGACAGCCGGCGACCTCCGCCCGAGGCCCACTCGTGGCGGCGCGCCCGGGGGGGATAGGGATGGGTGCAAGGCTTCTCGGAAGGACGCTGCTTCTCAGAGGGCGCCGGCCCTACATCAACAGAGAAGGCCCGCGCCTCCTGAGAAGCAGGGTGCTTCCAAGAAGCCGTTCCCCCTCCCCCATGCCCCCCTCCGCGCGTGGCTGACACTCCTCTGCGCCGAGATGCCCGTGCGGGGCAACAGGAGCAGGGCGCCGAGCCAAGCGACGGCGCGCCCGCGGCGGGCCAGACAGCGCCTTGCCCCGCGTCTGGCGCGCGCGGCCGCGAAAACACGACCACCGTCCCGCTTCCGCCCACCGCCCCTGCCGCCATCGCTTGCGCGCCTCCTCCCTAGAGGAACAAAAAACAGCACAAACATGCACCTTTGACGGTCCGCGCGGATTCCTTGCATCTGAGCTGGACACCCCTCCCTGCAGGGAGTCCCAGCGCAGATCAAAGAACTCCGCGCGGACCGCCAACAGTGTATGCTTATGCAATTGTGTGTTCTCCGACTCCCGCCGCCCACGAATCAGGCGCGCACTTACACCGACTGCGAGCCCGAGGATCTGGCGCGCGGGCGCCAGATCCACGGATCCGCCAGTTCCACGGATCGGGGAGAGCACCCCCCGACACTTGCCGCCAGTGCCCCGCCTCGTTCGGCGCCGCTGGGCCTGCTCACGACCTCCTCAGCCGCGGCCGCAGGCAGTCTGGCGCACAGAGGGCGAAGAGGCACCACCACGGCGGGCCCCCGCGTCTCGAGGCGAGAGGGGATGCGGAAGCAGGCAGGAGGGCCCTGGAGGAGGGAGATATAGGAGGGGAGAGAACGGCGGGTTCGTGTCGCGGCGGCTCTCGTGCTGGTTTCAGACACCGCGCAGGCCGTGCACCGCACCGATGTGCCGATCAGGGCAGATCGTCGCCCTCCTCCTCCTCCTCCTCCTCCTCCTCCTCCTCCTCCTCCTCCCCCTCCTCCTCCCCCTCCTCCTCCCCCTCCTCATCCTCCTCCTCCGCCTCCTCCCTCCTCCTCCTCCCCCTCCTCCTCCCCCTCCTCCTCCTATCCTCTCATCATCATCATCATCATCATCATCATCATCAGCAGCTTCATCGTCATCATAAGCATCATCATCATCATCATCATCATCATCACCATCATCATCATCATCATCATCATCATCATCATCATCATCGTCATCGTCATCGTCATCGTCGTCGTCATCATCATCATTATCATCATCATCATCCTCATCATCATCAGCATCATCATCACCAGCAGCATCATCAGTCATGATGATCATCATCATCACCATCATCATCATCATCATCATCGCCATCGTCATCGTCATCGTCATCATCATCCTCATCATCATCCTCCTCATCATCAGCATCATCATCAGCATCAGCATCAGCATCATCAGCAGCATCATCCTCATCCTTATCATCATCCTCATCATCATAAACATCACCATCATCGTCATCATCATCATCGTCAACGCCATCGTCATCAGCATCAGCATCGTCATCCTCCTCATCCCCATCATCATCATCATCAGCAGCATCCGCATCAGCATCAGCGCCAGCATCAGCATCATCATCATCATCAGCATCATTCTCATCCTCATCCACATCCTCATCATCATCATCGTCATCATCATCGTCACCATCACCATCGTCATCATCAGCATCATCATCATCATCATCGTCATGGCCATCGTCATCATAATCATCCTCGTCCTCCTCCCCATCATCATCGGCATCATCATCAGCAGCAGCAGCATCGGCATCAGCATCACCGGCATCATCAGCATCATCAGAATCATCCTCCTCATCCTCATCCTCATTATCATCATCGTTATCACCATCATCGTCATCATCATCGCCATCGTCATCGTGATCGGCATCGTCATCATCATCGTCATCATCATCATCGTCATCATCATCATCAGCAACATCATCAGCAGCATCACCAGCAGCATCATCATCATCGTCATCATCATCGTCACCATCATCATCGTCATCATCAGCATCATCATCATCATCATCGTCATGGCCATCGTCATCATAATCATCCTCGTCCTCCTCCCCATCATCATCATCGGCATCATCATCAGCAGCAGCAGCATCGGCATCAGCATCACCGGCATCATCAGCATCATCAGAATCATCCTCCTCATCCTCATCCTCATTATCATCATCGTTATCACCATCATCGTCATCATCATCGCCATCGTCATCGTGATCGGCATCGTCATCATCATCGTCATCATCATCATCGTCATCATCATCATCAGCAACATCATCAGCAGCATCACCAGCAGCATCAGCATCAGCATCATCATCAGCATCATCAGCATCATCCTCATCCTCATCCTCATCATCATCATCATCATCGTCATCATCATCATCATCATCATCACCATCATCATCATCATCATCGTCATCGTCAGCATCACCACAATCATGATCGTCATCGTCGTCATCGTCATCATCATCATCCTCGTCCTCCTCATCATCATCAGCATCATCATCAGCAGCATCAGCATCAACATCAGCATTAGCATCATCATCATCATCAGCATCATCAGCATCAGCAGCATCCTCATCCTCATCCTCATCCTCATCAACATCATCATCACCATCACCATCATCGTCATCATCGTCATCGTCATCGTCATCAGCATCAACATCATCAGCAGCAGCATCATAATCATCATCATGATCCTTATCATCATCCTCATCATTATCACCATCACCATCATCGGCATCGTCCTCATCGTCATCGTCATCGTCATCAGCATCAGCATCGTCATCCTCCTCCTCCCCATTATCATCATTATCAGCATCATCATCATGACCAGCAGAATCAGCATCAGCATCAGCATCAGCATCATCATCATCATCATCATCATCTTTATCATGAGCATCATCATCATCATCCTCATCATCAGCATCAGCATCAGCATCATCAACATCATCAGCAGCATCCGCATCCTTATCATCATCCTCATCATCACCGTCGCCATCATCGTCCCCATCATCATCATCCTCATCGGCATCGTCATCGTCATCATCTTCGTCATCATCCTCCTCCTCATCATCATCATCAGCATCATCATCATCAGCAGCATCAGCATCAGCATCAGCATCATCATCATCAGCATCATCATCATTATCATCATCAGCATCCATCATCATGCTCATCCTCATCCTCATCATCATCAACATCATCACCATCATCGTCATGATCGTCATCGTCATCATCATCGTCATCATCATCGTCATCATCCTCCTCCTCATCATCATCATCAGCAGCAGCATCAGCATCAGCGCCAGCATCAGCATCATCATCATCATCAGCATGATCATCATCAGCAGCATCCTCATCCTCATCATCATCAGCATCACCATCATCGTCATCATCGTCATCATCGTCGTCGCAGTCAGCATGAGCATCGTCATCATCATCATCATCATCCTCATCATCATCAGCATCATCACCATCAGCAGCATCAGCATCAGCATCAGCATCATCATCATCAGCATCATCATCAGCAGCATCACCCGCATCCTGATTCTCAGCATCATCATCATCACCGTCGTCATCATCGTCCCCATCAGCATCATCATCGTCATCGTCATCGTCATCGTCATCATCATCATCATCCTCCTCCTCCTCCTCCTCAACATCATCAGCTTCAGCATCATCAGCATCAGCAGCATCAGCATCAGCATCAGCCTCATCATCATCACTAGCATCAGCATCATCATCAGCAGCAGCATCAGCATCATCATCATCATCCTCAGGATCATCATCACCATCATCGTCAGCATCATCATCATCATCGTCATCGTCGTCATCATCAGCCTCATCATCATCATCGTCATCATCATCATGAGCAGCAGCATCAGCATCCTCATCAGCATCAGCATCATCATCACCAGTATCATCATCATCATCATCCTCCTCATCAGCATCATCATCACCATCACCGTCATTATCATCATCATCGTCATCGCCATGGTCATCATCATCATCATCACCATCACCTTCTTCATCATCACCATCAGCATCATCATCAGCAGCATCAGCATCCGCATCAGCATCATCATCAGCATCGTCATCATCAGCATTATCCTCGTCCTCATCCTCATCCTCATCATCATCATCATCATCATCATCATCAGCACCATCATCGTCATCGTCATTGTTATCATCGTCATCGTCATCGTCATCGTCATCGTCATCGTCATCATCCTCATCATCCTCCGCATCATCAACATCGTCATCATCATCAGCAGCATTAGTATCAGCATCAGCATCATCATCATCACTATCATCATCATCATCATCACCAGCATCATCCCCATCCTCATCCTCAGCATCGTCATCAGCATCATCATCGTTATCGTCACCGTCATCGTCATCGTCATCGTCATCATCAACATCATCCTAATCATCATCAGCATTATCTTCATCAGCAGCATCAGCATCAGCATCAGCATCATTATCATCAGCAGCATCATCATCAGCATCATCCTCATCCTCATCCTCATCATCATCAGCAGCACCATCACCATCATCGTCATCATCATGATCGTCATCGGCATCGTCATCGTCATCATCATCCTCGTTATCATCAGTATCAGCATCGTCATCATCAGCAGCATCAGCATCAGCATCAGCATCAGCATCAACATCATCATCATCAGCATCATCAGCATCAGCATCATCCTCATCCTCATCCTCATCATCATCGTCATCATCATCGCCACCATCATCGTCATCATCGTCATCGTCAGTATCATCGTCATCAGCATCCTCCTTCTCATCATCATCAGCAGCATCATCATCAACAGCATCAGCATCAGCATCATCATCATCATCATCATCGACATCAGCATCAACCGCATCATCAGCATCACCATCACCATCACCGTCATAATCATCATCGTCATCGTCATCGTCATCGTCATCATCCTCCTCCTCATCATCATCAGCAGCATTAGCATCCGCATCAGCATCATCATCAGCATCATAAGCATCATCATCATCATCATCACCATCATCATCACCATGACCATCATCGGCATCATCAGCATCATCGTCATCGTCATCGTTCTCGTCATCATCATGCTCCTCCTCCTCCTCCTCCTCAGTATCATCAGCATCATCATCATCAGCAGCATGAGCATCAGCATCGGCATCATCATCATCAGCATCATCGCCATCACCATCATCGTCATCATCATCGTCATCGCAATTGTCATGATCATCATCCTCATCATTATCAGCATCATCATCACCATCATCAGCATCGTAAGCATCCGCATCAGCATCAGCATCATCAGCATCATCACCATCAGCATCCTCATCCTCATCGTCACCACCATCACGATCACCATCATCATCATCGTCAGCATCATCATTATCCCCCTCCTCATCATCAGCATCAGCATCATCAGCATCATAAGCATCAGCTTCAGCATCATCATCAGCATCATCATCACCATCACCATCACCATCCATCATCATCATCATCATCATCATCGTCATCGTCATCGTCATCGGCATCAGCATCATCCTCCTCATCATCTGCAGCAGCATCATCATCACCATCATCAGCAGAAGAAGCATTAGCAAAAGCCTCATCATCATCAGCATGCATCATCAATATCAGCAGCATGATCATCATCACAATCACCATCACCATCATCATCATCATCATCATCATGATCATCGTCATCATCATCGTCATCGTCATCGTTATCGTCATCATCATCACCATCACCATCATCGTCATCATCATCAGCATCAGCATAAGCAACAGCATCGACATCATCATCATCAGCATCATCATCAGCATCAACATCAACATCATCATCATCATCATCATCATCATCATCATTACCATCACCATCACCAGCATCGTCATCATCATCATCATCATCATCATCATCGTCATGGTCATCGTCATCATCATCCTCCTCCTGATCATCAGCATCAGCAGCATCAGCATCATAAGCATCAGCATCAGCATCATGACCAGAATCATCATCGTCATCAGCATCATCATCAGCATCAGCATCGTCACCAGAACCATCACCATCATCGTCATCATCATCATCAGCATCATCATCCTCCTCCTCCTGATCATCATCATCATCAAAATAATCATCATCAGAAGCATCCGCATCAGCATCAACATCATTATTATCACCATACTCATCATCATCATCATCAGCATCATCATCATCAGCATCATCATCATCACCAGCACCATCACCATCATCATCGTCATCAGCACCAGAATCATCATCATCATCATCATCGTCATCATCATCGTCATCATCATCATCATCTTCGCCATGGTCATCGTCAGCATCATTATCCTCCTCATCATCATCAGCATCATCATCACCATCATCAGCAGAAGCGGCATAAGCATCATCAGCATCATCATCAGCATCATCAGCATCGTCAGCATCACCATCATCATCATCACCACCATCACCATCACCATCACCATCATCATCATCATCGTCATCATCATGGTCATCGTCATCGTCATCATCCTCCTCCTCCTAAGCATCATCATCATCAGCAGCATAAGCATCAGCATCAGCATCACCATCACCATTATTATCCTCATCATCATCAGCACCAGCACCAGCATCATCATCATCACCACCATCACCATCACCATCATCGTCATCGTCATCATCATTATCGTCATCATCATCATCATCATCATCGTCATCGTCATCGTCATCTTCACCATCCTCCTCCTCCTCCTCATCATCATCCTCCTCCTCCTCATCATCCTCATCATCATTATCGTCATCATCATCATCATCATCATCATCATCATCATCATCATCATCATCGTCATCGTCATCGTCATCGTCATCGTCATCGTCATCTTCACCATCCTCCTCCTCCTCCTCATCCTCCTCCTCCTCATCATCATCATCACCTGCCGACTCGGCCTCGAACGCCCGCGCCGGTGTCGCCGCCGCGGCGGCGCGGCGCGGTCCCACCGCGGGCAGCCGCGCGCGAACCCTGCCCCTGCTGCTTAGGCGGGTCGACTTTGGGGGGGCGGGGGGGGGCGACTGGCCCGCACCCGGAGGGCCACCTACAGAACACCAGAACAACAGAACACAGCAGAAGCATGCCGATCCTTGAAGTCGAAGCAGATTGGGGCCTGGGAACCCAAGAATATACCTACTTTCAAGGACCGGCGTGTAGACGTTCCGAGGTCCGCGCGGCTGAGGGCTAGAGGGCCACATGCGAACCCTACCCCCCTACCCCCCACGACTTCTGAGGGGGAGGGTGGGGTTCACTTCGTGCGGGAGCTCCTGAGAAAAGTGAACCCCCACCCTCCCCCGAAATCGTGGGGGGTATGGGGCAGGGCTCGCATGTGGCCCCCTATAGCACCATCGCTCGGACGCCCACGCCCCGTGCGGCCGTCGGCCTCGTGCGCGAACACATCCTTCGCAGGACGGCCCTCGCCGAGAGAAGACGGGCACGCCCGAGCGGTGCCGGGCCACAATGTGAACCCTGCCCCTGCTGTGAGGGGGGGTCGACAATTAAAACAGGGCTAAGATCGGGATCCAAATCGCTCCAGAGCGTTCCGGAACGCTCTGGAGCGCGGCCGCGGCGCCCAATACATCCTCCAAACCCGCCGATTCTCAGAGATTTCGAGTAGCAGGGAGGAGGAGGAGGAGAGGAGGGAGGAGGAGGAGGAGCAGGGGGAGGAGGAGGAGGAGGAGGAGGAGGAGGAGGAGGAGGAGGAGGAGGAGGAGGAGCAGGGGGGGCAGCTCCTGGGAGGTCGTCCCCACACGCACGAGACGGAACCAGGGCGAGGGTGAGATCGAGCGAGGCGAAATCGAGAACCCTGGGATCTGGCGGTTCTGGAGGATGTCTCGGGCGCCGCGGCCTGCTCGGGGCGTTCTGGGACGCTCTGAGCGCGTTCTGGAAGGCCCTGGAACGAACGGATTGATCCTCGTCCCAGCCGCGAAAAGGGCAGGGTTCACATAGGATTTCTGGCGCGGGCAAGATTTGTACACATACCCGTTGCGTCTCGGGAATTCAGACTCCCTCCCCTAGAAACCCCAGACGCAGTGGCTATGGATCAAAATATTGCCTCCAACAAGGCCAGATTCTCATCTTCAATCACTGCCTCTCGGGTTTTTTGGCATTTCTTCCCCAAAACGCCCAGGCGCCGTGGATGTGGATACAAATCTTACTCGCAACAGAGGGATAGAGTCAACCACCGCTGGAAACGAGGAGCCTTGCGAGGCCGCCTATAGGCCGGGCTGCCCACCGCTGCCGGCAAGACTGGGCCGCCGCCTGTCTCGACGTGGCGCTGGGACACGCTCACGAGACGAAGAAAAGCCAGCCCATACATACACGTCGGTCGGAAGAAGTAGGTAGAAACATGAAGTAGGAAGGCGGATATAGTGGACTGGGTCCAGGCCCCCCTACAGAATAACAGAACACAGCAGAAGCATGCCGATTCTTGAAGCAGGAGGGCGCTCGAAGCAAATTGGGGCCTGGGAACCCAAGACTACCTACTTTCAACGACCGGCGTGTAGACGTTCCGAGGTCCGCGCGGCTCGGGGATCTTCTGACCCGGGTCAATCCAGACCCGGGTCAGCCAAGTCTTGCAGAATCCTGCAAGATCCGGCCAGACCCTGCACCCAAACCCGGGTCAATGCGAAGGATCCTGCAAGATCCTGCAGGATCATGCACCCAAGCCCGGGTCAATGGGAGCCTGGCCCTGCAAGATCCTGCGAGATCTGGCGCTCTGGCTGACCCCCGTTTGCATTGACCCCCGTCTCAAGGCTCCCGAGCGGCTGAGGGCGGCACATCGCCGGCAGATCGGCGGGGGGCCCCGGGCGGCGAGCGCTGCCCGCTGCCGAGCGGGGCAGGCCCTCGGGCCCATGTCCTCGGAGGCCCCTCGGCGACCGGAGGCCGACGCGTGCCCTCCTGAGCCTGTCTGTATAGGTCGGGCGTGCCCCCCATACAGGGGGACTTTCGGCGAGAAGTAAAGAATCGCCAACAAAAATACCCCCGAATGGTCAAAAGAATACCCCAAAACGAGTCCCCGGACTGGATATGCCCCCTGTGGAGGGACAGGCCCGACTTGAGCCTATCCCCCCAGAGCGTTGCCCCGCAGCGAATCTCTTGGCTGTTCGCAGGACACCACTGGCGGCGCCTCTGGCACCACCCTGGAACGCTTCGTGCGTCAAAGAGGGGACTCCAGCGGCGATGCAAAAAAAACGCGTGGACCTCCGAAAGACTATGACTAGATGGCTTACTCTTCTTCAGCTCATGATCAGCAGAGGCACGCTGAGTGCATCCTCCGTCACCGTGCACAGCGCCTCCATGTCAAGAGTACGATCTGCTCCACCGCAGATCTCCCCGGCGCTGCAATGCACCAGGGCCTCCACAAAAAAGGAGCACTGGGGGAACAGCTCCACCAACGAGCACAGGCGGCATTAAAGGCTGGATATTCGGAGAAGAACGTAATGCATAGGCATAAACTGTCGGAGGTCCGCGAGGATACGCCGAATTGACGAATCCACGCAAACCTCCGAAAGACGATGCATATTATGGAGATTGAGATGCCTCGCAATGTGCAGTCGCCAGCACCACGTTGCTGGAACAGAGGTCGCGCTTATTGCTGCACAAGCGCCCCGCATCCCATCATCCTCACGCCATCAAGCCCCCTTCCCCTACAGTCGAAGCGCTGTCATGAGGAACCCTTGATTCCGTAAGTTACACTTCGACTTGTTATCGAAAACCTAAGGACAATCCGAGAAAAACTGTAACACAGTCAAGGAACACCGAGCCCCTCCCCAACGAAAAGGGTTTTCTTTCCTCAGCGGCCCGGCTGCAGATGGCAGAAGGACCACCCTCACAGCAAGGATTGTGTTTGCGCTCATCGCATCTAAGGACCACATCCCAGAAATCCGCCGGCCCCCTTGTGGGGCCACCAGGCTGTAGGCCCGTGATTCGCAGTTTCCTGTACCAGTTGTAGTTTGTAGTTTCCAGTGTTACAGTTCTGCTTCTTGCTGGTTACTGTAACTAGTTGATTGACCGCGCGAGGGGAGGGAGGCCCAAACCAGATTTTTAGCACCACCTGGGCGCGTTGTCTGAATTGCTGGGGGGGCTCAAAATCGACACCCCTCACGCAGATCCGCGGGGTCAGGGTCCAAAAACACAGGGGATTTGCCACATTTCTGAAATTCGGTGCCACCCCTCACGCAGATCCGCGGGGTCAGGGTCCAAAAACACAGGGGATTTGCCACATTTCTGAAATTCGGTGCCACCCCTCACGCAGATCCGCGGGGTCAGGGTCCAAAAACACAGGGGATTTGCCACATTTCTGAAATTCGGTGCCACCCCTCACGCAGATCCGCGGGGTCAGGGTCCAAAAACACATGGGATTTGCCACATTTCTGAAATTCGGTGCCACCCCTCACGCAGATCCGCGGGGTCAGGGTCCAAAAACACATGGGATTTGCCACATTTCTGAAATTCGGTGCCACCCCTCACGCAGATCCGCGGGGTCAGGGTCCAAAAACACAGGGGATTTGCCACATTTCTGAAATTCGGTGCCACCCCTCACGCAGATCCGCGGGGTCAGGGTCCAAAAACACATGGGATTTGCCACATTTCTGAAATTCGGTGCCACCCCTCACGCAGATCCGCGGGGTCAGGGTCCAAAAACACAAGGGATTTGCCACATTTCTGAAATTCGGTGCCACCCCTCACGCAGATCCGCGGGGTCAGGGTCCAAAAACACATGGGATTTGCCACATTTCTGAAATTCGGTGCCACCCCTCACGCAGATCCGCGGGGTCAGGGTCCAAAAACACAGGGGATTTGCCACATTTCTGAAATTCGGTGCCACCCCTCACGCAGATCCGCGGGGTCAGGGTCCAAAAACACAGGGATTTGCCACATTTCTGAAATTCGGTGCCACCCCTCACGCAGATCCGCGGGGTCAGGGTCCAAAAACACAGGGATTTGCCACATTTCTGAAATTCGGTGCCACCCCTCACGCAGATCCGCGGGGTCAGGGTCCAAAAACACAGGGGATTTGCCACATTTCTGAAATTCGGTGCCACCCCTCACGCAGATCCGCGGGGTCAGGGTCCAAAAACACAGGGATTTGCCACATTTCTGAAATTCGGTGCCACCCCTCACGCAGATCCGCGGGGTCAGGGTCCAAAAACACAGGGATTTGCCACATTTCTGAAATTCGGTGCCACCCCTCACGCAGATCCGCGGGGTCAGGGTCCAAAAACACAGGGGATTTGCCACATTTCTGAAATTCGGTGCCACCCCTCACGCAGATCCGCGGGGTCAGGGTCCAAAAACAAAGGGGATTTGCCACATTTCTGAAATTCGGTGCCACCCCTCACGCAGATCCGCGGGGTCAGGGTCCAAAACCTGCTCTTCCATTGTCCATTCTCCGAGAGAGGGGGCCGGCGGCAGGGGCGAAGCCCTTACGGATAATTTCGAGCACCCGGAAAAGCGTCGGAACAGTGTCGAACGAGTGTCTCCCAGGGCCCGACGCGCGAAAACCCTTGAGTTTTTGGTAACTTTTCCCTGGTGCTCGAAATTCGTTCTGGAGCTTCGGGCCAAAGTAGGTTGGAACATTCGGCGGTGGACAAGCCTCCCTTGAGCACACCTCCCTTTGGTGAACACGGCCTGGGACCGAAACCGACGGACCTGGACCTGCAAAAATGACGGCCGCGACGCCCTCTCGCGAGCCGAAAACGGCCCATTCGCTCATCGACGTGTCAGGGGTAGGAGGTCGATCAACCTCCGAGACATCATGAAGCAACGGTGGGACGACGAAATTTGCAAGTTGCTCCTGACCGCGTGCGGCTGCACCTACATTGCGGCGCCACCTCGACGAACAGTCCCCGCCCCCTACATTTCAATGTTGGCGCCAAGCGAGCACCCCAAACCCGGGTGGGCAAAGTAATGCAAGTCAACATCGAGATGTGGGGATGGGGGGGTCCTCAGAGCTCGATGGAACCTGATCCCCTAGTTGGCACGCTGTTTCTCAGAATGCTCAGATAACTTGCGATATTTTGTCCACCGACTGAAGGACCCCACACGAGCACACCCCTGGCAGCCAGGCGTGCCTGATAGTCCAAAAATAATCCAAAAATAGTCTGGGGACTGCTTTTTTGAATATGCTTTGACTGTTTGGGGGCTTTTAGGAGGTATGTTTTACTTGTCGTCCAAAGTCCCCCTGTCGGGGGACGCGCAGGACTTACAGCAAGGACCCCACACGATCACGCCCCCCGGCAGCCGGAGGCGTGCCCCGAGCGAGGCGCCGCCCCGGGGAGCGCGGGCGCGCGCGCGCCCCTCGGAGGGGAGCGCGCCATATCGGGGGAGGCGGCCACGGCGGCTCCCCCGCCCTGCCCGCGCGGCTGCCCTCGACGTCGGATCCCCCCGGACCACACCTCCACGGGGTCATCATCATCGTCATCAGCATCAGCATCAGCATCAGCATCAGCATCAGCATCATCATCATCATCATCATCATCATCATCATCATCATCAGCAGCAGCAGCAGCAGCAGCACCATCAGCATCGTCATCATCGTCATCATCGTCATCATCGTCATCATCGTCATCATGATCGTCATCTTCGTCATCATCCTCATCCTCATCCTCCTCATCATCATCATCATCATCATCATCATCATCATCATCATCGTCATCATCCTCATCCTCATCCTCATCCTCATCAACATCATCAACATCATCATCATCATCAGCATCATCGTCATCATCATCCTCATCATCAACATCATCAGCATCATCATCGTCATCATCATCGTCATCGTCATCGTCATCATCATCAACAACAACATCGTCATCATCATCTTTGGTCGCCCTCGCTCGGACGTCCGTGCCTCGTGCATCCATCGGCTTCGGGCGTGTACTTCTTCACGAGAGGATCCAGAAGGCTCCTCGATGGCTCTCGCCGAGAACAAAAGGGCACTCGTCGGAGCGATGCCGAGTCTGGTCGGGCGTGCCCCTCGGCAGGAGGAATGCTCGAAGGGAGTCGAAACAGCAGTCCGGGGAGGATGTCTTGGATATTCGTGCTGCTGTTGTTGGGCATCTCTGGGGTGCTTTCTGAGTTTTTCGCCCAAGATCCGCCCGTGGGGGGACACGCCCGACCTACGTCTAATCCGGGTTCCATAATTCGCCGGCCCAACGGGCCAGGGCGTGCTAAGATCTCCGGTAACTGGTTAACAGTATTAACAGTATTTCTAGTTCGCGCGCGCGGGGCGGCCCCTGGGGGTCCCCCGGCGAAAAGTACCCCGACCAACGCCCGCGCCGCCCGACCGCCGCCCGACCAAGTCTACTCAGAGATGGTTTTCCTTCTGGGTGCGGCCTCTCAGGCTCCCCAGAGCGCGCTCAGAGTGCCCCAAGAGGCCCCCAAGACTGCCCAAGAGGCCCCCGAGACGCCCAAAGAGCGCTCGAAGACGCCGAAGATGACCCCAAGACGGCCCAAAAGGCCCCCAAGACAGCCCAAGAGGCCTCCAAGACGCCCCAAGAGCCTTCCAAGAGGCCTCCGAAGAGAGCCCCAAGAGGCCAAAATCGTTGATTTTCATTGGTTTTTTCTATGTTTTTTGTGTTCTGGCTTTTTCGGCTTCCGGACGCTCCAAGACGGCCCAAGAGGCCCCCAAGACCGCTCCAAGACGGCCCACGAAGCTCCCAAGACGGCGCCGAAACGACCCAAGAGAGCCCTCAAGACGGCCCAAGTGCCGCCCAAGACGGACCAAGAGGCCCCAAGACGGGCCCAAGAGGGACTCAGGAGGGATACCGAGAACTCAAAAATGGAGCCCTCCGTCCCAGAAGGCGCCCAGGAGGTCCCAAAGAGGCCCCAAGAGGCCTCCAAGAGGCCCCAAGATGTCGCCAAGAGGCCCCAGGAGACTCCCAGGAGGCCCAAAAGAAGCCCCAGAAGGCTTCAAACATGTCTCCCAGGCGCCCCCGAACGGCCTCTCAACAGACCCCAAGAGGCCCCCCAAAGAAGCATCTTGACGACGACTCTATTTCGCCCCATCGAGAGACGACCCCCAGGGAACTGCTTCACCATCAAAACTCCCCACGCAACGCGTCCGAACGACACCCGCCCCCAAGAGCGCAACATGGGCAACGAACACACAGACAAAAACCAGCGATGCCATATCACGGGCCGGCGGAATGAGCGAAGCGATTCAATAAAGTGGGGGGGGGTCACATTCGGGCGGGGGTCTGATTCGAGCTGTCCTGGAGGGTTCGGGGGGGGTCTCGGCAAAGGGCCGCCCTTTCATGGATAGGCTGGGGGGTCTAAAACTTCTCGTCTGGGAGGGTTGTGACCCCCTCCCTTTTATTACGAGATCTGGAGTAATCGCGCCCGTCTTCCGAGGCGGCTCTGGGCGTGGCAGCGAAGAGGCCTCCGGGAGGCCGAGGGAGGGACGAGCGAGAAACACAGGGAGGGCCGCCGTTGTCTCGACAACGGCCCTCCTCTCCGAGCTTTTACTTCACGCCCAGTGCTGCTCGGCGACCACATGGTATGGGGGGCGGGGGTGCGCTTCTCGAGGGCGCGCACACAATGCGTGCGCGCCCTCGAGAAACGCACCCCCACCCCCCATACCATGTGGTCGCCGATCGCTAATCCATGTTACATGGATTAGCGATCCATGGACTTGGCGCGCGATCGCCAAATCCATGGATCGGGGGAGGTGCCCTTCCCAAAATGCGGCCGGTGCCGCCTGGCTCGGCGGCGGAAACGGCCGATTTCCAATGGGAACGGGACCCGTCGCTAATCCACGCCCCCCTAATCCATGTCTGCGATCGCCTGAGTTTCTGCTCCTTGGACTGATGTCGGGCGTGTCCCCCTACAGGGGGATTTTCGACGAAAAATAACGAAAAATATCCCAATAAGATAAATTATCCCGGCAAAGCAACCTAACAGCGATGTGTAGGAGCATATCTGGGAGCATTCCCCTTAAGATTCAAATGAGAACCCAGTTGTAGAATTCTGCTGTTCTCGTAGTCGTAGTCGCATTCGCGATGACAGTCGCAGTGGCAACGGCAGTCGCAGTCACAGCCTCAGCCTAAGTCTGCCTCAGCCTCAGCCTCAGCCTGCATGAGCCTCAGCCTCAGCCTGCTTCAGCCTCAGCCTCAGTCTGCCTTCAGCCTCGGCCTCAGCCTCAGCCTCAGCCTGCCTCAGCATCAGCCTGCCTCAGCCTCAGCCTCAGCCTGCCTCTGCCTCAGCCTCAGCCTGCTTCAGCCTCAGCCTCAGTCTGCCTTCAGCCTCGGCCTCAGCCTCAGCCTGCCTCAGCCTCAGCCTGCATCAGCCTCAGCCTCAGCCTCAGCCTGCCTCAGCATCAGCCTGCCTCAGCCTCAGCCTCAGCCTGCCTCAGCCTCAGCCTCAGCCTGCCTTCAGCCTCAGCCTCAGTCTGCCTTCAGCCTCGGCCTCAGCCTCAGCCTGCCTCAGCCTCAGCCTGCATCAGCCTCATCCTCAGCCTCAGCCTGCCTCAGCATCAGCCTGCCTCAGCCTCAGCCTCAGCCTGCCTCAGCCTCAGCCTCAGCCTGCTTCAGCCTCAGCCTCAGTCTGCCTTCAGCCTCGGCCTCAGCCTCAGCCTGCCTCAGCCTCAGCCTGCATCAGCCTCAGCCTCAGCCTCAGCAGCCTCAGCCTGCCTCAGCCTCAGCCTCAGCCTGCCTCAGCCTCAGCCTCAGCCTGCTTCAGCCTCAGCCTCAGTCTGCCTTCAGCCTCGGCCTCAGCCTCCACCTGCCTCAGCCTCAGCCTGCATGAGCCTCAGCCTCAGCCTCAGCCTGCCTCAGCTCAGCCTGCTTCTCAGCCTCCAGAGCCTCAGCCTGCAGCCTCAGCCTCAGCCTCTCAGCCTCAGCCTCAGCCTCAGCCTCAGCCTCAGCCTCAGCCTGCCTCAGCCTCAGCCTGCCTTTGCCTCAGCCTCAGCCTGCTTCAGCCTCAGCCTCAGTCTGCCTTCAGCCTCGCCTCAGCCTCAGCCTGCCTCAGCCTCAGCCTGCATCAGCCTCAGCCTCAGCCTCAGCCTGCCTCAGCATCAGCCTGCCTCAGCCTCAGCCTCAGCCTGCCTCTGCCTCAGCCAGCCTCCTCAGCCTCAGCCTCAGCCCCAGCCTCAGCCTCAGCCTCAGCCTGCTTCAGCCTCAGCCTCAGTCTGCCTTCGCCTCGGCCTCAGCCTCAGCCTGCCTCAGCCTCAGCCTCAGCCTCAGCCTCAGCCTGCCTCAGCATCAGCCTGCCTCAGCCTCAGCCTCAGCCTGCCTCTGCCTCAGCCTCAGCCTGCTTCAGCCTCAGCCTCAGTCTGCCTTCAGCCTCGGCCTCAGCCTCAGCCTGCCTCAGCCTCAGCCTGCATCAGCCTCAGCCTCAGCCTCAGCCTGCCTCAGCATCAGCCTGCCTCAGCCTCAGCCTCAGCCTGCCTCAGCCTCAGCCTCAGCCTGCTTCAGCCTCAGCCTCAGTCTGCCTTCAGCCTGGGCCTCAGCCTCAGCCTGCCTCATCCTCAGCCTGCCTCAGCCTCAGCATCAGCCTGCCTCAGCATTCAAAATGTGGCCCGGGAATGGAGTTCTGGGAACTCGAAGAACACGAAGTGGCCTACAGTTGGCTCCGGGCATTCAAAATCATGCCCAGGAATGGAGTTCTGGGAACTCGAAGAGCACGAAGTGGCCTACAGTTGGCTCCGGGCATCCAAAATGTGGCCCGGGAATGGAGTTCTGGGAACTCGAAGAGCACGAAGTGGCCTACAGTTGGCTCCGGGCATCCAAAATGTGGCCCGGGAATGGAATTCTGGGAACTCGAAGAGCACGAAGTGTGTGACTGTTGCATCCGGCCCTCCAGAATGTGGCCCGGGAATGGAGTTCTGGGAACTCGAAGAGCACGAAGTGTGTGACTGTTGCATCCGGCCCTCCAGAATGTGGCCCGGGAATGGAGTTCTGGGAACTCGAAGAGCACGAAGTGTGTGACTGTTGCATTCGGCCCTCCAGAATGTGGCCTGGGAATGGAGTTCTGGGAAATCGAAGAGCACGAAGTGTGTGACTGTTGGCGAAAAACGAGCCCGGCACCTGCCGCCCGGCAACTCCCAACACCTGCCCGGACCCCCCTGTGGAGTGATCTGTGAGCTCTTTTGAGTCAACTAGAAACCTATCAGTCTTCGCTGTTAGGTAAAAATGCTCAAAAAATAGTCGCCATACTATTTTTGGACTATATTTGAATATTCCCCCTGTAGAGGGACAGGCCCGACTTAACCTTAGACCCAGCCCTCCCCCAAGTATGCAGGAAAACGCCTCAGCCTCGGCGGTAGACTCGCTCTGCACCCTCCTGCCAAGGCCGCGAGGTTCTGCGCTGCATGCCGACAGCTGTACTCGCAGAGAATACACGGCGCCGATCCAGTTACATAATTCGGCAAAGAGTAAACTGAGCATTTTCTCAGGGTTGAGGGCTCAGGGTTGCAATCCGTATGGGCTTTTGCACCTCGAAAATCAACCCGTCTTGTGATTCACCTTTTGCTGATCCAAGCCTCGAAAATCCATCGAAACGGCATTTCAGATTTCACCCTCTGCCGTCCACCCAAAGAAAATGCTCGGGTAAAAGACGAAGCACCGCATCAACAAAAACTATCGGAGGCCCGGGGTCGGCGCTGGGCCCCCCTGCCTGGCGCCCCGCGCGCCAGGGGCAGGGCCGGATTCGCCGCCATGGGGGGTCCAGCGCAAACCCTCTTAATCCGCACGGACCTCCAAAAGTTCATGCTTACGCGAATGTTCTCCTTTTTCCAGAGAGGGGGGACATGGGCAACCTGAGCTGCAAAGTGCCACCCAGGCGGCGGCGGCACCCTGTCGAGGGACACGTCGCCAGTATTGCCGGCAGTCCTAAACTCGTAAAGCTCGGGGGGGCACCAATGCGCGCGCGCGAATCGAAGTCCCTGGCCGAGGCTCTACTCGAGCAAACAGAAAACGCCAGGAGAAGGGAGAGAAGGAAAGAGAGAAGGAGAGAGGGAGAGAGAAGGGAGACAAGGGAGAGAAGGAAAGAGGGAAAAGAGAAGGGAGGGACGAGAAGGGAGGGAAGGAGAGAGAGCAGGCCGGAAGAGATCGAGGGCCAGGACAGACGGAGAGAGGCGGCCAGTTGAGCAAACAGACCACGCCAGGAGAGAAGGGATAGACGGAGAGAGAAAAAGAGAGAGAGAGAGAGAAAGAGACGCGGTGCTGCCGCTGCCCGGGGCAACTTGCCCCCGACCTGTGCAAACGCGCTGCTTTAAACTTCGTCTCGGGAGACTGGCACCTGAGGAGCTCCTGCGCCGCAACGCGAGCAGCGAGAACATGTGAGGACGAAGCGACGAAGGCGAGCGATTGGCAAACCATCAACGTCTCCCGGCACTGAGCGGGAGAGATTTAGTAGGCTGAAGAAGCTTTTCGCGGATCGAGAGGCCGAAGTGGCCACCCCGCGCGACATACTGAAAACGTAATCCAACCCCCCCTTTTCCTTCTCCTCCTCCTCCTCCTCCTGTTCCTCGTCCTCCCTCTCCCTTCCCTACGTGATTCAAATTGTTCCAGCCGCTGCCTGGCCGTTTAAGACGATGTTTGTACGTACTGGTTGCTTTCGCTACCGAGGAAACAAACCAACTATCATCACCACCAACACCATCACCATCACCATCACCATCACCACCACCACCACCATCATCATCATCATCATCATCATCATCATCATCAGCAACATCGGCATCATCAGCATCATCATGATCGTCGCCGGCGACATCATCATCATCATCCTCATCCTCATCCTCATCATCATCATCATCATCATATTCATACTCATCATCCTCATACTCGTAATCAGAATCACCGTCGTCGTCGTCAGCATCAACAGCATCATTGCAGCATCAACATCATCATCATCATCATCATCATCATCATCATCAGTATCGTCGTCGTCATCATCATAGTCGTCATCATCACCACCCTCATCATCATCACCATCACCACCATCATGATCAGCACCATCATCATCAGCAGTATCATCATGATCACCATCATTATCACCACCATCATCACCATCATTTGCATCATCATCATTAGCATTACCATCACCATCATCATCACCATCATCATCATCATCACCCTCATCATCATTACCGACACCATAACCATCACCATCATATTTATTATCGCCATCACCACCACTATCTTCAGCACCAATATCATCATCCTCAGCAGCGTCATCATCACCACCATCACCACCATCATAATCATTATCATCATCACCACCACCATTATCATCATCACCACCACCATTATCATCATCATCATCATCAGCAGCATCATCATCGTCATCATCATCACCTTCACCATCGCCATCACCATCACCATCACCACTACAATCACCATCACCATCACCATCATCAACAACAACATCAACACCACGACGCCACTTACCAGTGCCCGATGACTGGCCACCGTGGTCACCAGGCCATTCCCCCACCGAGAGGCACAGCGCTCGTGGCAGGGTGCGGCACACGACGGCCCAGATGCTCCGCACGCTGGCCCATCTCCCCGGCTCTCCGAGCAGGAGGTGCACCTGCCGAGGCCTCCGCGCCTTCCCTCCCCCCCCTGGCGACGCGCACGGAGGCGACGTGGTCGACCACGGGCCCCTTGTTGAGGGGCAACGATAGGGGGGGACTGGCCCAGGGGGGGATGCATCGAGCTGGAATCGGCGATACATCGCCGACAGAGCGGCGATAGGCCTCCGATAGTGAGTCCTCACCTTCATGGGCAGGTTGGGGGTCGATGCATCCCCCCATATGCCTATCCCCCCCTATCGTTGCCCCCGACTTGTCATCCATCGGCCTTGGCCGTCTTCCGGCGATCGTCGGGGCTGCTGTTTCCAGCGGTCTTCCGCGCGAAAGCTGGACGGCTGCGTTTCACAAAGGGGCCCATGATCGAACACCTCGCCAAGAGGGAGGAGCCGGCGAAGGGGGGGCGGCCCTTTGAAGGCAG
Source organism: Prorocentrum cordatum (assembly GCA_963575745.1). NCBI lineage: Eukaryota > Dinophyceae > Prorocentrales > Prorocentraceae > Prorocentrum > Prorocentrum cordatum. The sequence continues at coordinate 639,667 of CAUYUJ010016037.1, forward strand.
AAGGAGGAGGAGGAGGAGGAAGAGGAGGAGGAGGAGGGCGAGGAAGAGGAGGAGGGGGAGGGGGAGGGGGAGCGGTGGTAGGAGGAGGAGGAGGAGGAGGAGGAGGAGGAGGAGGAGGAGGAGGTCTTCTGCACAGGGACCTGGCGTCGCACGTGGCCAGCTCCGCAGGAGGGCCAGAGGCCACGCGCGGGATGCACATGCGGAACCCCGGCCTGCAGGGCCGAGCGCTGGAAAGACGTCGGGCCACTTGTGCATCCAGCTCTCGCCCAGGCCGTCGGCGTCCTGCGACCTGGCTCCCGTGTCGAAGACTGGGGCCTTCCTGGAGGCTTCCGATGCGAGCCAGCGTGGACACCAAAAGAGGGAGCTGTAAAGATGCCAGCTGTGCGGAGTGTGCTCCGTGGCCTAAGCTGTGCTGTGCCAGCTGTGCCGCGCGGGCGCGAGGCCTCGATGCCACCTGTGAGAGGCGAGAGCCGTGCTGTGTGGGCCGTGCGATGCGACCTCAGAGGCCCGAGCCGTGCTGTCTACGATGCGCGGCGCGAGCTGCGCTGTGCGAGCCACGTGGCCCGCCCAGGGCCCGCGAGGCGCCCGCGGGGCGCCCACGAGGCGGGCGCAGGGCGACACCTCGGCGGCCCCCCCCCCCCGAGGCGCGTGGCGCCCACGGGGCGGGCACCGGGCGACACCTCGGCGTTTATGCCCCCTCCCCACCCCGGCACGGGGCGCCCGCGGGGCACCCGCCCAGACCCCCGCCGGCGTGCCCGCCCACGCCCCTCGGGGAAGAGCGGCGGGGCCCCCCCCGGACTGCGGGCACCGCCCGGGGACACACGGGGGCAGCACGGCCCGGCCCTTCCGCCGAGGGCGGCCCCCGTGCGCTCCGAGGGAGGCCCCCGCCTTCCCCGCCCCCATTGGCAGAAGGCCGCGCCCCCCCCCCCCCCGCCTCGCACCCTTCCCGGAGGCCCGGCGCCACGAGAGGAGTGCAGCGTGGCGAGAGGCCGCGACTGGAGCCCCACCCCCACTCTCCCTGCGGCATCTCTCGAGCGCAGCGGTCTTCGAGGGCCCGAGTCCGTGCGGCACCGCCCGGCGTGAAAAGCACGCCCATGGGACGCCGAGGCCCCAGGTGCGTGCGCGCCGCCAGCTTGTGCTGCATCTTCGGGGGGCCCTGTCTGTCCCGTCACGCCGCTATCCGAGTTCGAATTCGCGTCGAATCCTTGTCGAGCTCCTCGAGCCCGCGGCGAATCCACGACAAATCCGCGCCGAATGCGCACCGAACCCGCGCCGAATCCTCATCGAACTCGCGTCGGGCACAAGCAAACAAAATATCAAGCCTAGGGACAGACATGGTCTTGGACACTTGGAAATGGGAGCGAACACCAACACAGGGGACTGCCTCCACCCGGGGAATCTGATCCTAGACTAGACGTTGGTGCTCCCGGTCATCTCTCGGCCACCCAATTAGGAGGAGCCCTAATCTCACCACCACCCACCACCACCCACCACCACCACCACCACCACCACCACCGACCGACACCAGGATCATGTTCCCTCGGTGGAGGCAGCCGCCGGTGTTGGTGTTGGTGCCAAGCTCTAGGCCTCCGAAGACGAAAGGCCCCCGAATGTGCAGCGTGAGCCAACCCGCTCCCTGGCAACACTACCATCCGCGGCCGCCGCCGTGGTCCTCGCGACCCGTGCGCCTCCGGGGCTTCACAGGCGGGCAGGGCTGGTCCGGCAAGGGGAACTTCCGCTCCTCGCCGCCCTCGCCCAGCAGGAGGGGCATCCACTCCGGGTGGTGCATCAGCTCGTTCATCACGGGCCCGTTCCGCAGGCGCCGCACGTTCTCGTCCAGGCCCTGCACGCGTGCGGGGGTCACCTCGGCGACCTTCCGCGAGTTTAGCCCCGGGAGGCACTTGCGCACGTCGACCCCGTTGAACTTGGAGAAAAACTCCGCGCACGCGTCACCCGTCCGGAAGTTGATGAAGCCGTACCCTACATTACACCTGTTTTTGAAGTCGATGGGCAGGTAAACGAAATTCGCCGACCCCGTGGGGTCACTGGGCATGTGAGATCGTTGCCCCATGGGAGACAGGCCTAGCAGAGGTGGAAGGAGGGGCAGCCCCTGCGAACTCCCCCCCGTCATCCTCCTTACCCGGTCCGGCCTCCCCCGTGTGGAGAGGAGATGGGAAACAAGTGGGGTGGGGTTGCCCCCAGCCCCAGGGTCCCCCGTTTTGGACTTTAAACCACTTGGGCGTCCCCCCTGTGGACAACGAGGAACACATCTGTGGCCCGCACCCACCCTCCCAGCCGAATTGTGCATGAGCCCCGGGCAAGCGGCTTCAAACAATCCGTGCTGTGTCTGCATATTGATTCGACGATCCGTCACAACTGCAGGGCTAAAGCTTGCGCTGCAGAACTGACTGCGCCCTCTTCTCTGTGTGTGACTTGTGTGTGTGACTTGTGTGTGTGTGTGTTGTGTGTTGTGTGTTGTGTGTTGTGTGTTGTGTGTTGTGTGTTGTGTGTTGTGTGTTGTGTGTGTGTTGTATGTGTGTGTGTGTTGTTTGTGTGTTGTGTGTTGTGTGTTGTGTGTGTGTGTGTTGTGTGTTGGTTGTGTGTGTGTGCGTGCGTGCGTGCGTGCGTGCGTGCGTGCGTGCGTGTGCGTGTGTGTGTGTGCCGGAATGGCGCCCCCGCAGTGGACCAGCGGGGGCGCACCGCAGGGCCCGCTCCTGGTCCCGGCCCGTGGACGGGGGGCAGGGAGCACCTCGAGTGCCCTCTCTCCTGGCCCCTGTGGGCCCAAAGATCCGACGCCCGAGAGACCTTGGAGCGGGTGTTCCCCTAGCCTGCTTCGGCCTCCGGGGGCATTCGCTGGGCCTCGGGGCCGTCAGCAACGACCTGGGGCGAAAAGCTGGCCCTGCTGAGAGGTCGAAGCCTCCTGTGCTGCTGGCACCCTGGGTGGGGCTGGGTCAAATCTGCGTGCAGCAAGGCGTGACCGTCGTTCGTGTTCGAGGTCGTCGTAGCTTTGCCTAGGTATTGATTGCCCTTGCTGTGTAACTTTAGTCGTGCTACTTATAGATAATTCCACACTTAGCCGAGCGGGGTGAGTTACCTCGTTTTCCTCCTCCTCCTCCACCTCCTCCTCCGCTTCCTCTTCCAGCTCTTCCTCCTCCACTTCCTCCACTTCCCCCTCCTCCTGACCCTCACACTCCACCTCGTCCTCCTCCTCCTCCTCCTCCTCCTCCTCCTCCGCCTCCGCCTCCTCCTCCTCCTCCGCCCTCCTCACTCCTCCTCCTCCTCCTCATCCTCCTCCAATTCCTCATCCAGGCTCCCCCTCTTGAGCGATCGGTTCGGGGCTCCTCCACCTCTTCCTGTTCCAGGCTCCTGCTGAAGTTTCGGATATCCTCGCAGAATTCGGAGCGGAAGAGGGAGGAAAAGAAGAGGCATAAGAAGAAACAGCATTAGAAGGCCAATGGTGAGGGTCTGAGAAATAAGAATGGAAATCATAATTGAAAAAAAGGAGAGGAATGTTACGAATCATAGCAATCAGAAAATGATAATAACCTGGGAAATATAGACAGGCCAAAGAGGTGAAGGAGTCAGCGCGCGGCGCGGAGCCCTTACAGCGCCTCCTCCCTCACCTCAGCTCAAGCTGCATACTTTGACTTGCCCATAACTAATTTATAGTTGTCGCTGAAGTGATGTACGACGGATGCCTACTTACCATCATAAGTAACATGTAGTTAGCCATAGTCGCTGGGCTAAGTAGCTAAGGTACGTGAGATGCTTATAGCTATGGCGCAAGTAACATAAGACGTTTCGAGGCCCTTCGGAAGGTCCAGGAGGCTTCAAACATGGTCCCCAGACGCCCCCGAGCAGCCTCTGACGAGACCTCCAGAGGCATCCATTAGAACTTTGTCACACAGCCAGATCACGGTGGCGGGAAGACCCGAAGGCCACACCACCACCACCACCACCAGCCACTTCACCACCACCACCAACCACCAACACAACCACCACCACCACCACAACCACCACCACCACCACAACCACCACCATCACCACAAACCACTACACCACCACCACAACCACCAAAAACGCCACCACCACCACCAGAAACCACCACAACCCACCACAGCCACCACCACACGCACCACCACCACCACACCACCACTACCACCATCACCAACGCAACCACCACCACCAACAACAACACCCAACACCACAACCACCACAAACCACCACACCACCACCACCACCACCACCACAACAACAACAACAACCACCACCCACCACCCACCACCACCACAAGCACCACCACCAGCAGCAGGGCCACCAGCACCATCACCACAGCCCACCACCACCACCACCACGGCAAACCACCACGCAACCGCCACCACCACAACCACCACCACCAGCACAACCACCACAACCCACCACCACATCAAACCAACACACAATCACGACCACCACCACAGCCACCACCACCACCATCACCACGACCACAACAACCCACCACCACTACCACAACAACCACCATCACTACCACCACCACCACAAACCACCACACCACCACAAGCACCACGACCGCCACAACCACCGCCACCACCACCACCACAAACCACCAACACCACCACCACAAACCACCAACACCACCACCACAAACCACCACACCACCACCACCACAACCACCACCGCCGCAAACCACCACACCAGCACCACCACCACCACCGCCACAACCACCACCTCACCACCAGAACAACCTGCCACTGCCACCAACACCATCACAAACCACCACACCACAACCACCACCGCCACTACAACCACCACCACCACCACCATCACCTTCACAACCCATCACCACCACCGCCACCACCGTCACCACGAAGAGACGCCCAAGAGGCGCCCAGGAGGCTTCACAAATGCCCTTCGGAGGCCCCCGAGAGCCCTCCGACGAGAACCCAGGAGGCATCCATTAGGACTCTGACCCAAAACCAAGGCATGGTGGCGGTGCGTCGTCGTCGTCGTCATCGTCGTCGCCGTCGTCCTCGTCGACGCTCCCCGCCGCCGCCTCCGCCAGCCGCCGCAGGCGCTGGTCCAGAAAAGGAAAGCGTCTCTTCATCGACGCTCCCCGCCGCCAGCCGCCAGCCGCCGCCGACGCCGGCGCCGGCCCGAGGAGAGGGAGAGAGGAGAGGGGGGGGGTTCGAACACCCCCCCATCCTGTCACGGCAGAGGGGGGTTCGAACCCCCCCCCCCGCTTCAATCCAGGGGGGGAGGGGTGGGGGTCCAGTTCCAACCCCCCCCCTCCAAGCGCCCACAGGGCGCGCTCTTTCGGATCTCCCTGTGTCGAAGGGCATGCTGGGGGACCCCCTCCTGATCCCCCCCCTGCGGGCGGGGATGGCGCATTCCTCTTGTGGACGAGGGCGGTTACATTTCGAGGGGTACATGCTGGAGAGATGCCCCCCCGCTCCCAGCATATCGCTTTCTGTTCCTCCTCAACTTCCCTCCTCCTTGCGTTCGGCGCGAAGGGTTGACTAATTGTTGGGTAGCGGACGCTCAATCAAAATGCAACGTTCGAAAACACGCCGCGAGCTGAAGGAATGCTCGCGCTGGATGACTTGACGGCACGCGCTCGACCATCGTCCGTAGAAGCGCACGTTGCAAAACACGCCACAGGCTAGATGGCTCAAGCTCGTTACACATGCAGCGCTGGATAGCGAGCTGTGCTTTCGGCGTGAGTTTGATGGCAAGCGTTCGATTGAAATGCTGCGCCAGAGTGCACGTCATGGGATGCTGGACAGTTCGGATTCAAAAGCAACGCTGCCGGACCTCAGTGCGTGTTCCCGCGAACTGCTGGATTGCTCGGGTCGATACGGATGCTGCGCTGGAAACCGCACTCGTTGGGGGTTGTAAGAATATTACACCTGAGAAAACCCAATCAGCGGATGATTTGAAAATTGATAATATGGATCTTGAGATCAATTGTGAGATCGATAATGAGATCAATAGTGGAATCGATGGTGAGCACGATTGTAAGGTCGATCGTGAGACCGAGAATGAAATTGATTCAATGAGATCGATAATGAGATCGATCGCGAGATCGCTCATGCGATCTCTAGTGAGATCGCTTGTGAGATTGATAGCGAGATCGATTGTGAGATCGATGGTGAGATCAATCGAGAAATCGGTAGTGAGATCGATGGTGAGACCGATCGATAAGAAAACCGACCAAGAACCCGGGAACCCGGAACCAAGAACCTGGGAACCCAGAACCCGGGAACCCCGGAACCCAGGAACCCACCAACATCGGCGGGGAACTTTCGCCACATCCTTCAACTTCCGCTAGGACCCCTTCAGTGCAAGCGGGAGTGGAGTGGCAAGGGTGGGGTCAGGGCCTCCCTGGGGACGCGTTCGGCCGCCGAAGGCGGGCGGCACTGCATCGGCGCCGCCCTGGGGCTCCGATGCACAGGCGGTGCGGCGTGAGAGCCTCAGGATCGAAGCGGCCGCGAAACTCCGAGTTCAGCTGGTTCACCAGCATCTCCCGCGTGTACTTGTTCGGGATGTTGCGGAGCATGACCGTGGTGTCCGTCGGCTGGAGGCCGCTGCCAGCGACGTCGGAAGACGAAACGTCGGCACGGACATAAACTTGCGGGGGCCCGCGCGGATTGCTCAGACCTGCGCTGACCCCCCCCCCTGGCGCGCGCGGACTGCGCCAGAAGCAGCCCCAAAGGCGCCGCCAATGGGGGGGCGGCGCGGGCCCAAGAAATCCGCGCGGAGCTTTTGAGTAGGGAACAGAAAACCACCCTCATCATGAGCACGCCGACAACAGAAGCCAGTTGGCCAACGCACGCAACAAGAAAACATCGAGCTCGGCAGGGCTATGTCGTAAACGCCCACGGCCCGCCAGCAACCGCCAAGTATGTCGGTCGGGGTGCTTTTGTAGCGGGCGAAGAACGGTATGGAATAACTGTTCCGTCGGCGGGGACGCCCGACCCTCGGCGGCTGGAAATTTTTCACCCTGCGTGGCACCGTCGGGGTCCAACCTCTACGGCCGCCCAGGGGGGCAGGCCTCCCCGACGGCGGAACACTGTGCTTTTCATACCGCCATTCGCCCGCTAAGATTTCTCTTCGTGGATGCCACGACAACGCACACCCTAACAGTCCTATCATTGAATATAAGATGTGTGTAAACTGTCGGGGGAGGTTCTTAACCATGTTTCAAACCTGTGCTTTTACATGTGTAAGCCATGTCTTACACATGTTCTGGACACCTGGAAATGCTTCGGCAACGTGCCTCCTCTCCACCGATCGTCCTCCACAACCCTGCCAAGAGTTTATGCGCACGCCGCTGTTTCGCTCCCCGAGATGTGCCCGCCGCCCTCCGCGGCCTCGCCGCGGGCGCCGCCGCCGCCCTTCGCGGCGGCCGGCGCCCCGTCGAGGCGGCCGCCCGCGCCGCCCCGCGGCGCCGGCTCCTCGCCGCCTGCGGCCTGCGGCTGCCTGCGGCCGCCCCGCCCGCCCTTGCGGCCCCATGCCGCCGCCGCCTCGGCGCGGCCCTCGCCCCAGCCGGCGCCCTCGGGCGCCGCGGGCTCCTGGGCCGCCGGAGGCCGGCAAGGAGGCCACCGCCCGCGGGCCGCCGAGGGCCGCCGCCGAGGGCCGCCGCCGAGGGCAACCACCGAGGGCCGCCGAGGGGCCGCCGAGGGCCGCCGAGGGCCGCCGAGGGCCACCGAGGGCCGCCGAGGGCCACCGAAGGCCGCCGCCGCGGAGCGCCGAAGGCCACCGAGGGCCGCCGAGGGCCTCTGCCGCGGAGCTCTGCGCGGCGGCGTCCGCCTGCCAGGCCTCGCCGGCCGCGGGGCCCTCCGCCGCGGAGCCCTGCTCCGCGAGGGGCCACGGCGCCGAGTTGCCACCCTCCATCTGCGCGCCGCCCTCGGGGGCGGCCTCTGTGTGCGCGGCGACCTCGAACTGCGGGCCGTGGTCCTCCGTCGGGGCCTCCAGCGGCTGGCCGAGGTGGTCGACCCCGCACGCGTCGGCCTCGCAGGCGCCCTGGGGAACCATCACCATCCCCTCGGCGGGCATATACCAGCCGCCCGAGCAGAGGAACTCCCCGGTGCTGGCTGGCGGCGCGCACGAGGGGGTGGCGCGCGGGACCCAGGCACGATCGCGTTGCGAAGAGCTCTCGGCGGAAACTGCTTGCACTGTCTCGGCCACCAGGGGGCCTCGCCGGGCCCCGGGACCGTCAGAGCACGACTCGGAATGAGAAGCCGCTCCAAGGGAACAGGCGGAGACCTCTGGGGGCCCACGCTGCGGAGCCACAAGTCACGACGTCGTGGGTATGGGCACGCGGCCGTCTAAGCAGGCGGGAGGACGCCTAAGAAGGCAGGGCGCTGCCCAAGAGCCCTCTCGGCATCTGTGGAGGCCAGCTAGGTGGGTTCCGAGCGAATGGGGTCGGAGGATCAAGCCGCATCGGCCACGCCGGCGGTGTATCGGCGACGCCGGCGCGGAGAAAATCGGCCTCCACAGCGAGCCGCATCGCCGAGGCATCGGCGATGCGGCGCGATTCCACCTCATCTGCTTCGACCCCATGTGGGAGGCCTAGACTCTACGTAAGGTGGACCTTGAAACAAAGGACACCACCCCGCCCACGGCCCCACGAGTCTTAGCGCATACCAGGAAATCTGGCGTGGATTTTTGCGTGGTATCCGCTACGGCGCCCCGATGGGCCGTAGCGCAACATGGAGGGCCGTAGGTGGGGTGGTGTCGTTCGCTTTTTGATCGATAAGAGGCCATCTCATTAGCACCCGGGCCCTTCTGAGAAGGCCCCTGCCCTCTGAAAATCCCCCCCGCCTTCGCAGAAGGCCACCCACCTCGTGCCGCCCCTTCGCGCGCGCCACCAGGCTGGGGTCGTACATGCCCGGGACGGGGAAGTAGCAGAAGCCCTGCATGTCCCCCCCGTCGAAGCACCCCGACTGGTGCCCGAAGAGCTCCTCGGGGCCCACGTCCCCGAAGCTCAGCTCGTCGTACCCGCCCGCCGGCTCCATGAGGCTCAACGGCGGCATGCTCCCGATGGGCTCGTGAGCGGACGGGTGCAGGAAGGGCGACGGCGTGTTCGGCACCACGACCCTCGCCTTCTGCGCGGCCTCGAGCTCGGCGAACTCCTCCGGTGACTGCGGGCCTTTGAGCTGCTGGGCCCTGTTCAACTCCGTGCCGTCGCTGCGCGCGCGGACCCGCTCGAAGCCAGCCTCGTCCGCCTGCCCGAACTCCACGAAGGAATTCTTCACCGTGTAGGACACCCTATCCGTGATACGGACCATCGGGCAAGATCGGGTGTGAGATGTCGCGGGGAACACTTAGGGGGGGGGCCCAGCTCAGGAGGGAAAAGATCGACCTGGAATCGGCGACACATCGCAGGCAGGTCGGCGATGGGCCCCGGGCAGCAAGTCCGCACCGTGCATGGGCGGGGTGGCCTTCTCTGTCGGCGATGACTGGGCGGTGGGGGTTCGATGCGAGCCCCCGTGAGCCTATCCGCCCTAATGTTGCCCCCGAGATGGCTCTCGGAAGGTACGATGAACAGGTTGCGACGGGGCGCGGAAACCCACCGGACTGGAGCCAAAAAGGCTGAGCGGAGGGGCGATGGGGGGAGGAACAGGGGCCATCCTACGAGACCTATGTTGCATCACAGCAGCAATTCGGCCCCTGGCTTTCGTCCTGGGTTCGGTCTAGTGAAGTGATGCATTTCGGGGTCATCACGTGGGACAAAAACATCACTTCACTAATCTGGGGCCCCTGGGGCCTCAGTGGGCCCTGGGGCCCAAAATCAGTGAAGCGATGGTTTTCGGGCCTCGGACATCCTGCTCCTCCCAGTCAAACTCTCGTAGTGCCCTCTGGTTCCTCTCCTCCTTTACCCCCGCCCTCCTCCTCGCCGCTTCACTCGGTGCCTCGCTGCGGGTGTCGTGTCTCGGTGGCGTCGGGGAGAGGAAAAGCCTCACGCCCCCTTCCCCGACACTCGCTGGAGCAGACAGCAGCAAGTACTCCAGATTTCGTGATAAAAGGGAAGGGGTCTGGACCCTCCAAGACAAGCCATTTCAGACCCCCCCCCCCCCGTGGGGGAACCTCCAAAACATCGTCCCCAGACCCCCCAGGCCCTCCAAGATAGCCTGGAAGAGACCCCCCCCCGAAATGAGACCCCCCTCCTTTTATTACGAAATCTGGAGTACTCGTCGGCAAAGGTCGGGCCCACGGCAGGAGCGCGCGAAAACCACACACGCACGCACGCCTCCATCGAGACTGCCTCTGGCGTGGGAGCCGCAGGAGCAGCAGGAGCTGAGCAGGACGGCGGACGGGGGGCACCAGAAGCAACATCTCGTAGGGCGAAGGATGATGACCCTCATCCACCTCCTCCTCCTCCTTCTCTTCCTCTAGTTCACCACCCAACAAGTTGGGGCCGTTAGATTTCAAGAACACCTCCCGACCCGTCCACCCTGCATTCCGCGGCCGCCAGAATTCCCAAATCTCCCGAGTGCCGCCGAGTGTCCCGCCTCGCGCCACTCTGCATACCACGGCCGCCAGATCCCCAGGTCTCCCGAGTGTCCCCGAGTGTCCCGCCTCGCGCCGACTCGCCCACTCTGCATACTGCGGCCGCCAGATCCCTAGGTCCCCCGAGTGTCCCACCTCGCGCCACTCTGCATTCCACGGCCGCCTGATCCCCAGGTCTCCCGAGTGTCCCCGAGTGCCCCGCCTCGCGCCGACAAATCTTAGAATGACAGACCGGTATTTGGAATGACAGAGCACAACACAACACTATATGAAATGACATAACGTAGCGTAACAACACATCACCTAACATAACATATCCGAGCACAACATACCATCTCATAACACAACACAGCATAGCGTGCCATACCTCACCATGGCAGAGCAGTGCATATCATAGCGCATCATCGTAGCACAGGGCAGTACGTCACATGACAAATCGCAGAACTGAACATACCAAAACATAACATGTCACAGCTTCACAGAGAATTGCATACCATATAATAACACAACACAGCATAGTAACGAATGGCATGGCAGGTGTGAGCAAACGCAACATAACAGAACAGAGCATAACATGAGATAACACGACAGAGCATAGCAGCATATGGCATGTCACGACAATACACACCACAACATAACTCAGCATGACAGCTCAGACAAATCTGACAGAACGGCAATGCAGAACAGATGGCACAGCATAACATGACAGAGCGCGACCTATGTTCCATCATAGCAGGCCATCGCGTAGCATGACAACATGAGATTTGGCACCATTGGTCATGCAGAACAAAGCATAGCACCACACACCATAACATACAAACCAGAGCATACCACAGCATGTCATGAGATAACAGGCCATAACCTAACACACCATGGCAGAACATATGGCAGCTTAGCAAAGCATCGAAGCACATAGCATTCCATCACATGACACTTCAAACCATGACAGAGCTCGGTAACACGCATTATAGCGTAGCATAACATACTTGAGCATGACACTAGAATACAACAACGCGTACTGGACACATCATAACAACGCATATAACGACACCCTGGAGCATACAGAGCGTAACATAATACCACACATCATAACAAAAAAGTGCAGCACACATCAGAACATAGCGTAACAGAACAGAGCATCAAAGTGTACACAATGACATGCCACATCATAGCATAACTCAGAAACGCAGCATTTAATAGCATAACAAAGCATTTCATCACAACATGATACAGTGTACTACGATCTAATCCAAAGCGACGTGCGCGCCGAGGTCAGGCTGGCCACAGGAGCGAACAGGCGCAGCAACGAACGATCGGACGACGTATCTATCGCGACAGGCGTCACGGCGTCGCGCTGGCCCATCGAGAACATAATAGCCATCATAGAGCACAACAGAATAGAACAAGATCAAATCAACGAAATTGTACAAATGGAGCAAACGGTAACCAGCAAACCATACCAGAATTGCTGTACTGCTGCTACCCCTACGTCAACGATTTAGATACAACATGATTTGCTGAAGCTTCATGTAATATACTATAACGAGCTGAACATACCCTCGACAACATCACCTACAACCACATAGCGGAACCTAGCCTGACAGCACATACATTTCATGTCAGTGCGTAGCCACAGAGCCGAACATATCAAATCATAACAGGCCATACAATGACAGAGGGGAAAGTACAAGCAGACCACACGCCAACAAAAGAGAACTTACAACTTGAAGAGCTCTTCATAACATAAGAGGCCGTACCATACCAGGATCAAACGCGACGTGCACGCCGAGGTCAGGCTGGCCACAGGTACAAACAGACGCAGCAACGACCGATCGGACGGCGTATCTAACGTGACAGGCGTCACGGCGTCACGCTGTCCCGTCGACAACACAACAAAGTATAGTGCAGCATAACATAATACAACTTTATCGTCACAAAAGAAAATCGAACACTGCTGTTAAATAAAGCAACGACAGATTAAGGGCGCACTGCCAAAATCAGCGTCCGCGCCTGGCCACAGAAAAAACAGGTGCAGCAACGAACGATCAGACGACATATCCACCGCGACAGACGTCACGACGTCTCGCCACCCCGTCGAAAGCAGAAAATTACCCTGCGACGCACCCAACCCACGCGCATCAAATGGCAAGAGGACTATGCCAACATTAGCAGGAACAACGACAGTGTAGACGCGGCGATTTGCTGTGCAAGCTACATGGGATGCGCATGCGTTGCACGATTCACAGGACGACGATCGAAAGAACGAGGGCTGAGGCCCCAGAATCGAAGAAGAACGGGCACGGGAACGAGGGGTAGGAGAGGGATGGAATGGAGGGCGGGGGGGGCGAAAGGCCATCGCGGAAGCAGCAGCGTGCATGGAGAAGGTGAGGCGGGGAATAGGACGACGATGAAAGTGGCGGGAGGAGACAGAAGACTGCCGCGTTTTTCAAGTGCGAGCTAAACCCGCAGCGCTGCCTGCGCCATGTCGTCGCAGAGTTCCACATGATAAAACTTGTTTAGAGTGCAAGGAACGAGCGAGGCGTAGCTCGCCCGCTAGCTTCTCCGCCTCCTTCCCGCACATTTCAGCGCGGGAGCTGAACGCTCGCAGGCGCGCCGCCAGGTCTGCGGGCGGCCCGCGGGAAAGAAACTCAAGGCCGGGGTCGCGCATCATCAATCGGTTGTCCATCGTCCAAAGTTGCACTGGCGACGTACTGGTTGAACGCGGAGCGAGCAGCATCACGCGCGTGCCTGAACGCCACGCAGGTACAGTGCACGCGCGATTGGGACTTCAGGTCGATCACGCGCGTCTCCACCAGGCTTGGCAACACCACGCGACTGAGGATCTCACTGCGGTCTGCCATGCTGCTGTCCGCGAATGCAATGCGCTGCCTGCAAGTAAGGCGGCGGCGTCCACTTGTCTCAGAAGATGTTCCCGCGGGCCCGAAGGGCGACCGCCAGCTCGAGCCGCGGCGCCGGCAGGCCAGATAAGGATCATGCAACAGCAAAGACGATGACAGAGCAACGAGGTATCGGCGAGTGCATGACAGGCCTCCGTTTCCTGCACTTCTTTCCTGTAGTTTCCCTAGCTCATCGAGCTCAGCAGATGTTTCTGCGGGTCCGAAGGACGACCGCCAGCTCGAGTCGCAGCGCCGACGAGCTGCATGCACATCAGGCAACACCCCAGGAGACTCTGGCACACAACGGTTTGACGTCAGTCAGTGCCAGACCACTCCATGTCTAGTTCCTCGCACACATACAGTCGATCGCAAATGCGGGATAATCGAAGTAGAATGACGGGTCCAATCTGCGTCCGCGTAGGACGTCACTATGCTGGACCCCGCAGCAGGTATCGAAAGTGGCGACAGTTTCGTGGGCCCCACAGCAGCCCTCGAAAGTGGCGACAGTTTCACAGATCGCAGCCCCCCAGGGATGGCGAGGTCTAATCTGAATCCCCGTAGGGCGTCACTCCGCTGGGCCCCCCAGCAGCCTCGAAAGTGGCGACAGTTTCACAGATCGCAGCCCCCCAGGAATGGCGAGGTCTAATCTGAATCCCCGTAGGGCGTCACTCCGCTGGGCCCCCCAGCAGCCTCGAAAGTGGCGACAGTTTCACAGATCGCAGCCCCCCAGGGATGGCGAGGTCTAATCTGAATCCCCGTAGGGCGTCACTCCGCTGGGCCCCCCAGCAGCCTCGAAAGTGGCGACAGTTTCACAGATCGCAGCCCCCCAGGGATGGCGAGGTCTAATCTGAATCCCCGTAGGGCGTCACTCCGCTGGGCCCCCCAGCAGCCTCGAAAGTGGCGACAGTTTCACAGATCGCAGCCCCCCAGGGATGGCGAGGTCTAATCTGAATCCCCGTAGGGCGTCACTCCGCTGGGCCCCCCAGCAGCCCTCGAAAGTGGCGACAGTTTCACAGATCGCAGCCCCCCAGGGATGGCGAGGTCTAATCTGAATCCCCGTAGGGCGTCACTCCGCTGGCCACCCCAGCAGCCCTCGAAAGTGGCGACAGTTTCACAGATCGCAGCCCCCCAGGGATGGCGAGGTCTAATCTGAGTCCCCGTAGGGCGTCACTCCGCTGGCCACCCCAGCAGCCCTCGAAAGTGGCGACAGTTTCACAGATCGCAGCCCCCCAGGGATGGCGAGGTCTAATCTGAGTCCCCGTAGGGCGTCACTCCGCTGGCCACCCCAGCAGCCCTCGAAAGTGGCGACAGTTTCACAGATCGCAGCCCCCCAGGGATGGCGAGGTCTAATCTGAATCTGCGTGGTGCCTCACTCCGCTGGACCCACCAGCAGCCCTCGAAAGTGGCGACAGTTTCGCAGATCGCAGCCCCCCAGGGATGGCGAGGTCTAATCTGAATCTGCGTGGTGCCTCACCCCGCTGGACCCACCAGCAGCCCTCGAATGTGGCGACAGTTTCGCAACCAGCAGCCCTCGAATGTGGCGTCAGTGTCGCAGATCGCAGCCCCCCAGGGATGGCGAGGTCTAATCTGAATCTGCGTGGTGCCTCACTCCGCTGGACCCACCCTCAGCCCTCGAATGTGGCGACAGTTTCGCAGATCGCAGCCCCCCAGGGATGGCGAGGTCTAATCTGAATCTGCGTGGTGCCTCACTCCGCTGGACCCACCAGCAGCCCTCGAATGTGGCGTCAGTGTCGCAGATCGCAGCCCCCCAGGGATGGCGAGGTCTAATCTGAATCTGCGTGGTGCCTCACTCCGCTGGACCCACCAGCAGCCCTCGAAAGTGACGACAGTTTCGCAGATCGCAGCCCCCCAGGGACGGCGAGGTCTAATCTGAATCTGCGTGGTGCCTCACTCCGCTGGACCCACCAGCAGCCCTCGAAAGTGACGACAATTTCGCAGATCGCAAACCCCCAGGGATGGCGAGGTCTAATCTGAATCTGCGTGGTGCCTCACTCCGCTGGACCCACCAGCAGCCCTCGAAAGTCGAGGTTTAATCTGAATCTGCGTGGTGCCTCACTCCGCTGGACCCACCAGCAGCCCTCGAAAGTGACGACAGTTTCGCAGATCACAGCCCCCCAGGGATGGCGAGGTCTAATCTGAATCTGCGTGGTGCCTCACTCCGCTGGACCCACCAGCAGCCCTCGAAAGTGGTGACAATTTCGCAGATCGCAGCCCCCCAGGGATGGCGAGGTCTAATCTGAATCTGCGTGGTGCCTCACTCCGCTGGACCCACCAGCAGCCCTCGAAAGTGGCGACAGTTTCACAGATCGCAGCCCCAAGGGATGACGTAAAAGGCAAGAGAGAAGAGGAGGAGCGAAGAGAGGAGGAGAAGGGAAGCAAGAGAGGAGGAGCGAAGAGAGGAGAAGGGATGCAAGAGAGAAGAGGAGGAGCGAAGAGAGGCGGAGAAGGGAAGCAAGAGAGGAGAGGAAGAGGGAAGAGAGGAGGAAGAGGCGGGAAGGAAGGAAGGTGGAGACCGCAGTGCTCTATTCAAAACGAGTACCCAACGCAGGAGGGTTGGGAACAAAAATATGTGCATAGAACAGAACATATACAAAAACAACGAGTAGAATTCAGCAGAGACCGAGAACTGGAGGACTATTATACGCGACATGCGCGCCAAGCCAAGGCTGTCCACATAAACAAACAGTAGCAGCAACGACCGATTGGAAAACATACCAAACGTGAAAGGCGTCACGACGTCACGCCGGCCCGTCCACGACAGAAAAGAACAGAACAGGATGTCATATACTACACTAGGCAAGAATCGAACCAGACGTAACATAGCACAGTATTACGTATACGCCAGCCACCACTTCACGGTGTCTCGTCAAACGCGACATGCGCCCCGTCGCCACAGGAGCACGGGGCGTCTGGAGCAGGACGATGAAGGAGAGGTCCGCCTCGCCTCTTCCTCACTCCTCCGTCGCTCGCCTCCTTCTCGTGCTGCTGCTGCTGCTGCTCCTCGTACTGTTTCAAAAGGCTGCAGATTCTCTCCGAACACGTTCTGGGGTCTCGCAAGACGCGTTCTGGGGGATGTCTTGTCGCTCCGGGGACCTGTTTTGGTTCCTCTCGTCAGGGGCCCTTGGAATGTCAGACTTTCGGGAAACCGCAACTTGAGACGTGGCCCGGCCGCCGCGCTGGCCGAGACCGCAGGGCCCCGCGCACCTCGTTCCAGTAAGCGCGCGCACCGCTGGGAAAAAATGACGACGGCTTCGGTGGGGATCGCTCGAAGCAAAATAAGCAATCCTGTGCCTCGCTGCGGTTTTCGTGCTTCGCTGCCGTCGGAGAGAAGCACGAATGAGCCAACCATCCGACATCACGGCTGGTTTTAGGTTGGGCATGTCCCCCTACAGGCGAATTTGGGGTGGCAAATATAGACATATTCAAAACATACGCCATGAGTTATCAAACATGCTAAAAAGAATCGTCCCCAGACTATGTTTGACATATTTCTGAATATTCCCCCTGCAGAGGGACAGGCCCGACTTAAGGCTACTTCCTGACGTGGACCCCCATGGAGCCCTCGCCGCTCCACGCCGGCCACGCGGGGGGAGAGAATCGGCCACGAGCCACGACTTGACCGTGACACGGGCTCTCGCTCCTTAGGTCGGGCATGTCCCCTTACAGGCGGATTTTGGATAAAAATTACCCTGCGACGTACCCAACCCGATGGCATCACGTGGCAAGAGGAGTAGGGAAACATTAGCAGGAACCGTGACAGTGCAGGCGCGGCGATTTGTAGTGCGACCTACATGGGATGCGTAATGTTGCACGACTCACAGAACAGCAATCGATAAGACGAGGAGTAGGTCTCAAGGCTCGTTAAACAATAGCGGGGGCGGGAACGAGGGACAGGAGAAGGACGGACCCAGTAGGAAGGGGCGAGGAGCCATCGCAGCAGCAGCAGCATGAATGCAGAAGGTGACAGGAGGACTAGGGCGGCGATGATGAAAGAGGAGGGAGGAAGCAAGATACTGTTTCGTTTTTGCAGGAGCTCGGTCAACGCATGCCTGCTGCCTGTCCACAGGATCATACCTGTTTATATCTAGTGCAGGAAGCGATCGAGACCTAGCTCGCGCGCCAGCTTCTCTGCCTCCTTCCTGCATGTTGCAGTGCGGGAACTGAACCTCCGCAGTTTCTCTGCAAGGTCTGCCGGTGGGCCGCGGGAAAGAAACTCAAGGCCGGGGTCGCGCACCATCAGTAGGTTGTCTATCGTCGTCGCCCTGGACAGCATCACGTAGAGGTGCAGCCCTCGAAAGTGGCGACGGTTTCACAGATCGCAGCCCCCCAGGGATGGCGAGGTCTAATCTAAGTCCCCGTAGGGCGTCACTCCGCTGGGCCCCCCAGCAGCCCTCGAAAGTGGCGACAGTTTCACAGATCGCAGCCCCCCAGGGATGGCGAGGTCTAATCTGAGTCCCCGTAGGGCGTCACTCCGCTGGGCCCCCCAGCAGCCCTCGAAAGTGGCGACAGTTTCACAGATCGCAGCCCCCCAGAGATGGCGAGGTCTAATCTGAGTCCCCGTAGGGCGCCACTCCGCTGGCACCCCAGCAGCCCTCGAAAGTGGCGACAGTTTCACAGATCGCAGCCCCCCAGGATGGCGAGGTCTAATCTGAGTCCCCGTGGGGCGTCACTCCGCTGGCCACCCCAGCAGCCTTCGAAAGTGGCGACAGTTTCACAGATCGCAGCCCCCCAGGGATGGCGAGGTCTAATCTGAGTCCCCGTAGGGCGTCACTCCGCTGGCCACCCCAGCCGCCCTCGAAAGCGGCGACAGTTTCGCAGATCGCAGCCCCCCAGGGATGGCGAGGTCTAATCTCTGAGTCCCCGTAGGGCGTCACTCCGCTGGGCCCCCCCAGCAGCCCTCGAAAGTGGCACAGTTTCACAGATCGCAGCCCCCCAGGGATGGCGAGGTCTAATCTGAGTCCCCGTAGGGCGTCACTCCGCTGGCCCCCCAGCAGCCCTCGAAAGTGGCGACAGTTTCACAGATCGCAGCCCCCCAGGGATGGCGAGGTCTAATCTGAATCCCCGTAGGGCGTCACTCCGCTGGGTCCCCCAGCAGCCCTCGAAAGTGGCGACAGTTTCACAGATCGCAGCCCCCCAGGGATGGCGAGGTCTAATCTGAGTCCCCGTACGGCGTCACTCCGCTGGGCCCCCCAGCAGCCCTCGAAAGTGGCGACAGTTTCACATATCGCAGCCCCCCAGAGATGGCCGAGGTCTAATCTGAGTCCCCGTAGGGCGTCACTCCGCTGGGCCCCCCAGCAGCCCTCGAAAGTGGCGACAGTTTCACAGATCGCAGCCCCCCAGGGGTAAGAGCAAGAGAAGAGAGGAGGAGGCGGGAGGAGGCGGGAGGAGGAGGAAGGTGGAGACCACACCCCAGTGCTCTATTCAAAACGAGTACCCAACGCAGGAGGGTTGGGAATAACAAGCACAAAAAAACAGGTTCAAAAATAGTCAAACATGGTCAACAAAAATCCTCCCCTGAGTATGTTTTTTACTATTTTTGGATATCCCTCCTGTAGAGGGACAGGGCCGACTTGACTCTCTCAGGGCGCGCTCTGGCCAAAATGCCAAGGCGCCCAGCGAGGTCGGCCCCGTGGGGCCCAGGAAAGTCCCCCCCAGAGCCCGACAATGGGCAGGATCACCGGTGCGTAGTCGCAGACCGCTCGGGCTTCCGCTCGGACTTCCGGGAACGGTGCTCCCCCCCCTCCCTTGATGGGCCAATTTTCCACCACCACCACCATAAGTTTGAGGGGGAGGGGGTCCTCCTCCTCCTCCTCCTCCCTCCTCCTCCTCCTCCTCCTCTCCTTCCTCCTCTCCTCCTCCTCCCCTCCCCCTCCTCCTCTTCCTCCTCCTCCTCCTCCTTTTCTCCTCCTCCTCCTCCTCCTCTTCGTCCTCCTCCTCCTCCTCCTCCTCCTCCCTCCTCCTTCCCCCCTCCAACTTATGGTGGTGATGGTGGAGAACAGGCCCATCGTCCGTGGTGCGCCCCGCGCGCCAGGAAGTGGGGCCAGCACCGATCCAGGGGGACCGCGCGGACCCCCGAAGGCTGAGGTTACCGAATCAGTGCTTGCACCCAAGGGGCCCTGTAGCGGAAGTTGGAAGACTTGGCGAAAGCTCCCCAGCGATGTGGGCAGCAGGCTGGGTTGACCCGGGTTCCCGGTTCCGGGTCCCCGGGTTCCTGGTTATTGGTTCCGGGCCGATTTCGGTGGGTTCTGGGTTCCGGGGCCCCCAGACGATCTCCTCAGCGAAAACCATCCACTGATTGGGTCTTTTCTCTGGTGTCGTTTCTGTAAAGAGCTGTTCCCGGATAGCTCCCAGGAGAGCTAAGAGGGACTCAGATTGAGAGGCCGGGGCCGCAGGGGGGCCCCGGAGCTCGTTCCGGCGGCGGGCAGGGCTCCCTGGCCTTGCTTGAACTTGCAGCGTGTCCCGAAGGCCCTTTTCAAGCATTTCCCAAAACGCGTGCCCGGAAGCTCTCCAGAATGACCTTCGGAAGCTCTCTCCAGGTCCTTCCAGAGTGCTTCTGCTTCGCTAGGCCTCTCCACGCCCTTCGGGCGCCCTGCTATCCAGGTTTTGGACTACACAAGTTTGTTCTGCGAGAGAGAAGCACCGGGACAAAAAGAGCCAATCCGTCCCAAGCCTGCCACGAAGCTGGAAACACGCGCGAGGTGATCCACGTGTGGAACATCCCGAGGCCGCGCGCTAAACACGCATGCGGAAGCCCGACGTACGCAGAAGGGCTGGGCGCTGGAGAGACACTTGGCCACACGCGTATCCAGCTCTCGCCCCGGCTGGTCCGCGTCAGGTGTACCCAACTTCCTGGTGAAAGGAAGAACCAACAAAAAACGATGTCCCATCTTCTCCTGCGGGCTCCCGGAGGATTCCGACCGTTTCCCAGGGTCGGTTTTTCGTCGCTTTCTGACGGTCCCGGGTCCCGGCGGGGGCACCCAACGGCCAAAAAAGAGGGACAGTTTCCGCCTTGATCCTGTGTATTGGATGTCTGGGCAGGAACAGTATAACGCAATGATGGGGGGGAACATCGACCTGGAATCGAGGATACATCGCGATAGATCGGCGACAGGCCCCGGATAGCGAATCCGCACGCTGCTGGGCAGGGTGGGCTATCGGGTCCCATATCGGTGGGTGCCTAAAACAACGCCACGGACCAATGCCAAAACGCATTTCACAACGAAGTGGCCCGCGGAGGGAGGGTGAAGGCTGAAGAATAGGATGGACGCTTCACCGCGTGGCGCGCCGGCAACAAGGTGGGCGGGCACAAAAAACAACAACAGATTTTTCTTCCTGCGAATTCGCACATGGGGGGGGGGGGCGTAAAGCCGCTCGCCCCCCTTGTGAGATTAGGGGTCGACGCGTTCCCCCCTCAGCGGGTGTTGCCAGAAGTGCCCCTGGCTCAAGGCGCCCCCAGCTTTTCGATCCATTTTGGAGCCCCTGGGGCCCTCTGGGTCTTGTGAGGGTGCTCTGGAAGCCGTTTGGGATACCTCGATAATCCTAGGGGGACCTTGAGATTGTTTTTCCCAACCATCCTGTGGTGTTGGGTCCTCGTTTTGAAGAGACGGTCCCCGCGTCCTCCTCTCCTCTCCTCTCCTCCTCTCCTCTCCTCCTCTCCTCTCCTCCTCTCCTCCTCTCCTCTTCACCCACCCAGTACACGCTCCAGGAGAGCCCAGTGAGTCCCGCGAGGCCCCAGTGCTGGCCGCTGCATGCTTCACTTGGACTTACAGTTCCTAGACCCCTCCACACGTTCGTGGCCCCATAGGGAGCCCCACCGAAGGCCCCAGTGCTGCCGCCCGCATGCGTACCCACACCCAAGTTAAGTCGGCACACCCCGTCACACGCTTCGTGCGGCCCATAAAGAGCCCCACCGAAGGCCCCAGTTGCTGCCGGCCCGCATGCGTCACCCACACCCAATTCGGGCACACCCCCACACGCTTCGTGGCCCCATAGGGAGCCCCACGAAGGCCCCAGAGCTGCCGCCCGCATGCGTCCCCCCCCACACCTAATTCGACACCCCTCACACGTTTCGTGGACCCAAAGGGAAGCCCCTCGAAAGCACAGTGCTGCCGCCCGCATTTGCGTCACCCACACCCAATTCGTGGCACCATAGGGAGGCCCGCGAAGGCCCCAGTGCTGCCGCCCGCATGCGTCCCGCACACCCAATTCGGCACACCCCCCACACGTTTCGTGGCCCCATAGGGAGCCCCACCGAAGGCCCCAGTGCTGCCGCCCGCATGCGTCCCGCACACCCAATTCGGCACACCCCTCACACGTTTCGTGGCCCCATACGGAGCCCCACCGAAGGCCCCAGTGCTGCCGCCCGCATGCGTCACGCACACCCAATTCGGCACACCCTCACACGTTTCGTGGCCCCAAAGGGAGCTCCGCCGAAGGCCCCAGTGCTGCCGCCCGCATGCGTCCCGCACATTCATTTCGGCACACCCCTCACACGTTTCGCAGCCCCATAGGGAACCCCACCAAAGCCCAGTGCTGCCGCCGCCATGGCGTCACCCATACCCAATGCGGCACACCCTCACACGCTTCGTGGCCCATAGGGAGCCCCACCGAAGGCCCCAGTGCTGCCGCCCGCATTCGCTCCGCCCACACCCAAGTCGCACACCCTCACACGCTTCGTGGCCCCATAGGGAGCTCCACCGAAGGCCCCAGTGGCTGCGCCCGCATGCGGTTCCACCCCCCATTCTGGCACAACCCTCACACGTTTCGTGGCCCCATAGGGAGCTCCACCGAAGGCCCCAGTGGCTGCGCCCGCATGCGGTTCCACCCCCCATTCTGGCACACCCCTCACACGTTTCGTGGCCCCATAGGGAGCTCCACCGAAGGCCCCAGTGCTGCCGTCCGCATGCGTCCCGCACACCCATTTCGGAACACCCCTCACACGTTTCGTGGCCCCATAGGGAGCTCCACCGAAGGCCCCATGGCTGCCGTCCGCACGTGGCCCCATAGGGAGCCCCACCGAAGGCCCCAGTGCTGCCGCCCGCATGCGTCCCGCACACCCAATTCGGCACAACCCATCACACGTTTCGTGGCCCCATAGGGAGCCCCACACAAGGCCCCTGTGCTGCCGCCCGCATGCGTCCCGCACACCCAGTTCGGCACACCCCTCACGCGTTTCGTGGCCCCATAGGGAGCTCCACCGAAGGCCCCAGTGCTGCCGCCAGCATGCGTCACGCACACCCAATTCGGCACACCCCTCACACGCTTCGTGGCCCCATAGGGAGCTCCACCGAAGGCCCCAGGGTTGCCGCCCGCATGCGTCCCCTACACCCATTTCGGCACACCCCCTCACACGTTTCGTGGCCCATGGGAGCTCCACGAAAGGCACCGTGCCGCCGACCGCATTGCGGCGTCCCACACCCAGTTTTCGGCACACTTAGTGAGGGGGCCGTCTACAGGAAGGGGGGGCCACCCAAAAACGCTAACAGCCAGGCCGGGGGGCACAACTAAAATGTAATATTCAAAATTACGTTTTTGTCCGAAGGCATGGTTTGGAAAATCCAGAATTATGGTTTGTTGTTGTTTTTGCCCTGAAGGGCTGTGTGTGCTTGAATTCAGAAATCGCGATTTTATTGTGGGAAGGCTTCGCCTCTTTCGCCCTTTCTGGAAGTGTTGTTGCACGATGAACGCCACGTGCGAAACATGTTTGTGGGGCTTTTCGTGTGTAGTTTCATTGGCGGTTGGATGCGTAGTTGGTTTCGTTACTGTTCGTATCCATCACGGTCCACCCAGCAATAGTACCCAGGCGAAATGTCTTGATCAGGGAAGTGCGGGAACATTCCGTGTAACGAAGAGAAATTGATGGGGAAGCCGTCAAACTGAATTTCGTGGGTCAGCCTGGGCACGCCCGGGCGTGAATGCACATTCGCGGCCCTTGCCGAAACAGGCAGGGCGCAGAAGAATGATGAGGAGGCGGGGGAGGGGGAGGCGGGGGGGGGGAACACGAGGAGGACGAGGACTAAAAGGAAGAAGGGGGGAGCGACGGGAGAAGCAGGAAAGGGGCGAGCAGAAGTATGATGACATTGACTGCGCAAGCTTTTGGGGGGGAGGAGGAGGAAGAGGAGGGGGGGGAGAAGGAGGAGGGGGATGAGGAGGAGGAGGAGGAGGAAAGGAGGAGAAAGAGGAGGAGGATTGGGCGAGGAAGAGGAGGAGGAGGAAAGGAGGAGGAGGAGGAGGAGGAGGAGGAGGAGGAGGACGAGCGTACAACGCGCACGCGCGCGTGCGCGCGAGGTGTGATCTCTGCGTTGTTCTCAGCGGTCTGGCAACGAAGGGGCCTGGAAACGAAGGGGTTCTTGGGCGGTGACCGAATGGGCGTTCCAGGTAGCGCGGGGCTGCAGCGCGCCAGCCAAGTGGCTCAGCGCGCATCGCGCCCGCGCGCGCGCGCCGGCGCGAGCTGTGAATTCTGTATCACTTATAATAGAAGTGCCGCAATGTTGGCATGGAAGCTCAAGTGGTCCCCTGGCGGAGAGCGATTGGATTTCCGATTTACCATGGGTTTGTAGCGCGTCGGTGAAGTGGCTCAGCGCGCAACGCGCCCACGCGCGCGCGCGGGCGCGAGCTGTGAATTCTGTGTTATCCACAAAAGAAGGGCAGTCGTGCTGTCCTGGAAACTAAAGTGGCCCCCCAGCGGTGACCGACTGGATTGTCAAATTGACATGGGGGCGCAGCATGTCGGCCAAGTGGCTCAGCGCACAAGTCGCCCGCGCGCATGGGAGCGAGCCGCCGCTCTGCGTTATCCAGAACAGAAGGGCCGCCATGGTGGCTTGGGAGTTCAAGCAGCCCCTTAGTGGTGGCCGATTTCTTTTTCCAATTTAACATGGGCTTCTAGCATGTCGGCCAAGTGTCTCCGCGCACAGCGCGCCCACGCGCGCGCGAGCTGTGAGTTCTACCGGCAATAGCAGGGCCGCCATGCTGGCCTGGGAAATCAAGCGGCCCATTAGCGGTGACCGATTGAATATCCGAGATAGCTCGAGTTTGTAGCGTTTTGGTTAAATGGTTCAGCGTACAACGGGCCCACGCGCGCGCGCGCCCGCTTGCGCTCGCGCGCGCGAGCTGTGAATTCTGTATCACCAACAATAGAATGGCCGCTATGTTTGCTTAGAAACTCAAGTGGCCCCGTAGCAGTAACCGACGGACTTCCAAGTTAGCAAAAGGTCGTAGCATGCCGGTTAAGTTGTGCAGCGTACAGAGCGCCCGCGCCTGTGCGCGCAGGCGCGAGCTGTGAACCCTGTATTCTCCGCAATGCAAATGCCGCCACGTTGGCCTGAGAACTCAAGTGGCCCCTTAGCGGTGGCCGATTGTATTTTCCATGTTTAACATGGGTTTGTAGCATGTCGGCCAAGTTGCCCAGCGTGCAAGGCGCCTCGCGCGCGCGCCCGCGCGCGCGCGCGCGAGTTGTGAATTTTCGTACTACCCGCAGTAGAAGGGCCGCCATGTTGGCCTGCACACTCAAGTAGCCCCTTTGCGGTTGCTTCCAGCATGTCAGCCAAGTGGCTCAGCGCGCAACGCGCCCGCGCGCGCGCGGGCGCGAGCTGCGAACCCTGACCCAAAGTAGAAGGGCCGCCGCGTTGGCTTGGAACCCCGGATTGATTTCCAGGTTAGCACTGGTTTGTGGCACGTTGGCCAAGTGGTCCAGCGCTCAACGCACCCACCCGCGCGCGCGCGAGTTGCGACTTCTGGATCACTTGGTTGCCCATAATAGAAGGGCCGCCGCGATTGCCTGGAAACTGAAGTGCAACCCTATCGTTGGCGGATTCGATTTCCGAGTAACCATGAGTTCGCAGCGTGCCGATTAAGCTGTAAATTCTTTATTGCACGCAATGGAGTGGCCGTCATGTTGGCCTGGAAGCCATAGTGGCCCCTTAGCGGTGGCCGATTGGTTTTCCCAGTTCAGCTAGGGTTGCCGCATGTCGGCCAAGTTGCTCAGCGTACAACGCACCCGCGCGCACGCGCGGGCGCGAGTTGTGACCTCTGCGTCGCTCACAACAGAAGGGCCGCCGTATTTGCTTGGAAACGCAGGTGGCTCTCTAGCGATGGCCGACTGGATTTTCAATTTAACATGGGTTTGTAGCATGTCGCACAAGTGGCTCAGCGTAAAGGACGCCCACGCGCGCGCGCGAGCAGTGACTTACGAACTGTCCACACCAGAAGGGCCGCTATGTTTGCTTGGAAACTCAAAGTTGCCCGCTGCGGTAGAAGATTGAATATCCGAGTTAGCATGTGGTTGTGCCATGTTGGCCAGGTTGCTCAGCGTGCAACGCGCCCGCGCGCGCGGGCGCGAGCTGTGAACTCTGCATCATCCACGACAGAGGACCGCCGTGCTGGCCTGGCAATTCAAGCGGCCCCGTGGCGGTGGCCGAATGGATTTCCAAGTTAACATGGGGTTGTTGCATGTCGGCCAAGTGGCTCAGCGCACAACGCGCGCACGCGCGCGCGGGCTGTGCTCCTGCACTACCCAGAATAGAAGGGCCGCTGTCTCCTGGAAGCTCATGCGGCCCCTGAGCGGTGACCGATTGGAATTCCGAGTTCACATGGGCTTGTAGCATGTGGCTGAACGCACATAGCGCCCGCGCGCGCGCGCCCCCCCCCCCGGCGCGTGCGAGCTCTGAAAGCCGTACTACCCGCAATATCGGGCCCTTTAT
Organism: Prorocentrum cordatum; assembly: GCA_963575745.1. Taxonomy (NCBI): domain Eukaryota; class Dinophyceae; order Prorocentrales; family Prorocentraceae; genus Prorocentrum; species Prorocentrum cordatum. Next base: position 665,795 of record CAUYUJ010016037.1, read on the forward strand.
GTTGGCATGGAAGCTGAAGTGGCCCCTCCGCAGTAACCGATTGAACTTCCGAGTTAACATGGGGGTTGTCGCGTATCGGCCAGGTGGCTCAGCGTACACGTCGCCCACGCGCGCGCTAGCTGTGAACTCTGTATTTTTTCCACCGTACAACGGCCACCATGTTGGCATGGAAAATCTAATTGGCCAATTAACGGTGACTGATTGTATTCCGAGTTAACATGGGCTTGTAGCATGTCGGTCACATGGCTTAGCGTACAACGCGCCCGCGCGCGCGAGATGTGATTTCTGGACTACCCACATTAGAAGGGGCCGCCATGTTATGGCCTGGAAACTCAAATGGCCCCTTAGCGGTGACCGATTGGATTTCGAAGTTAGCATGAGTTTGTAGCGTGTCGGTTACGTGGCTCGATGTACAAAGCGCCACCACGCGCCCGCGACCGCGCGAGCGCGAGTCGTGAATCTTGGGTTGCCCATAAAAGAAGGGCAGCCGTGTTGGCCTGTGAACGAAGGTGGCCCTGAGAGGTGACCGACTGCATCTCCAAGTTAACATGTGGTTGGAGCATGTCGACCATGTGGCTGAGCGCGCAACGCGCCCACGCGCGCGCGGGCGCGAGCTGTGAATTCTGCTGTGCCCACAATAGACGGGCCGCTATGTTTGCTTGGAAACTCAAGCGGCCCCTTCAGCGGTGGCCGAATGGATTTCCAAGTTAACATGGGGTTGTAGCACGTCGGCCAAGTGGCTCAGCGTACTACGCGCGCGCGCGGGCGCGAGCTGTGCATTCGGCGCGCGGCGGCCGCGGGCCTTTCTGCGCGGGAAATGAACACAATATGCGAGCGCGGAAATGCAGCCACACGCACTGTGGCCATGGGCCACTACGTAGGTAGGCAAACATACGGTTGCAAGGGGCAATGCCGCCGCGCGTTAGGGCGGGACACCATATTATGCGCGAGGGGAAAGCGCCGAGGCCATGCGCGGCCCGTGTTCAGCGCAGCCCGGTCGCCCCCGGCCTGGGGCCTGGCCCGGCAAGCAGCCCTGCCCACCCTGACCAGTACCCAGCGGGCTGGCCCCTCGCCCACCCAATAGTTCGGCTGGTGACCGGCCGGTAGCCCGGCCAGTAAGTCCGCGAACGCGGCGGGCAACCCTGCCAGTAACTCCACGAACCCGGCCGGTAACCCTGCCGGTAATTCTACGAACCCGGCCGGTGACCCGGCCCGGCCGGTAACCCGGCCGGTAACCCGGTTGTTGGCGCGCGCCCGGCCGGTAACCCGGCTGTTAGCCCCAGCCCGGCTGGAAACCCGGCTGGTACCCCGGCTGTTAATTCCCAGCCCGGCCGGTAACCCGGCCGGTAGCCTGGCGGGTAGCCCGGCCCTTAGCTTGGCCATGCAGCACATTCTGTAGCGGAGCTACAGCGCCGCTACAGAACGCCGCAGACGGCCGGCCCTTTGCCTGGCCGGCAGCCCGGCTGTAACTCCGCGCACCCGGCCGGTAGCCCGGCTGTTAAGTCCCGCGCGCCCGGCTGGTAACTCCGCGCACCCGGCCGGTAATTCGGCGATTTTGGTTGGTAACCTGGCTGGGAATTCAGCGAACCCGGCCGGTAATTGCGCGAGATCGGGCAGTGGCCCGGATGGAAATTTTGCGCACGCGGCGGGCCCCGCAGCCGGGAATGTCGCGGGTTAACCGCAGGAGGTCCCCCCCCCCCGCCCCCCCGATTTCCTTGGGACGAAAACAAGGCCCCGATGCCCCTGGCCCGCCCCCCGTGGATTCTTTTCCCGCGATTAGCCGTTTGGGCGAAATCCTTTTCGCGTTTGCACCCATGGCCCACTATTGGTCGTCCGCTGGTCACAGCAAGCCGCGGCAGCCGGCGCAGGAAAGCCATGGCGCGCTGATGGCCATGCACTTAACAGTTCGTGGAAAACCATTGGGCGCCGCGCATTTGTTAAGTGTCTGGCCAGAGAACTACATTTCAAATCGGGTTTTCCCTTAGGGTTTTCGCGTTCGCACCGACGACAAACGCGCGGGAACCAAAGTGCGCAGCGCGCGCGATTTTGCGCTGCGCACTATGGTTTCCACTTGTATGGTCATCTGTTGGGACGAGTATTAAATTGCGCATCGTTTGGTTTTCGCGTTCACATCGTTCACAAATTTATGGGACGAAACCGTTGTGCGCACCGAAACGTCGCGCGCGCGACCTTGCGCTGCGCGCTGGCTTTCCCACGCAATTATCAACTGCATGGCCATCTGTTGGGGCCAGAGAAATATTGCTTACATGATGCATTCCCGATTTGGACTTCGAGTTCGCATGCGTGGGAAGCCATAGTGCGAAGCGCAAGGTCGCGCGCGCGCGACCTTGCGCTGCGCGCTGTGGTTTTCCACGCATTTGCTAATCGCGTGGCCATCTCCTGGATTCAGAGAATTAAATTTTGCTGAGAGTTTTCCCTATTGATTTTCACGCTGACATCGTTGACACATGCGTAGAAAACCTCAGTGCGCAGCGCAAGGGCGCGCGCGCGCGCGACCTTGAGCTGCGCAATATGGTTCCCCGCTCATTGTCCAACGCGCGCGCGCGACTTTGCGGCGCGCGCTGCGGTTTCCAACGCATTTGCCCATTGTACGGCGAGTCCTTGGGGCCAGAGAATTCAGTTTCACATTTGGTTTCCCCGCGCGCGCGTGGTGAGTTTTGGATTGCCCCCCATAAGCAGATCGTTTTGTAAAGCCAAAGACTGAATTTATTTTTACCTGTGAAGTAGTAAGGGGGCCGACGGAGGCGCGCAGTTCTGCATAGCATTGTGGGCAATACAGAACTCCCTACGCGCGCGCGCGGTGAATTCTGCAGCGTCCACATACAGAACTACGCGCCCCCCTCGGCCTCCTTACAGCTTCAAAGAAAAGTCAAATTCAATGTTTGGATTTACAGGGCGATCTTCTTATTGTGGACAATACAGAACTCACCACGCGCGCGCGCCGCGGCGCGGGCGCGTGTAGGAAGTTCTGGATTGCCCACAATAAGAAGATCGCCTTGTAAATCCAAAAACTGAATTGAACTTTTCTGTGAAGCTTTCTGGAGGCCGACGGAGGCGCGCACAGTGAGCGCCTTGAGTAAGGAACACTTACTTTTCAAAAGGGGCTCGGACGTTCCTTAGGTTTGCATGCGTTCCGCTGCCTTTTTGGCGGCGAGCCCCCCCGGTGTTCCTTGCGATTTTGGACGCGCGGGTTCGTTTTGTCGATCGGGGCGGACGGTCTAAGGAACGGGGCTCCACGGGTGGGCTCGGTTCCTTGCGCTTGCTCGACGTAATGCGACGGCGGTCGCGCATAAGCCCTGCGCCTCTCCGGGGCCTTCCCGTTCTTCGCGGGGCGCGCGCTGGAGCTTTCGCCCGTTCCGCGCGCCAGGGCGCGGGGCATTGAGGTCCAGTTCCTCGCAAGGGCCCCCCCCGTTCCTTCGGCCGCGCGGTTCGGAGCTCACTGGCTCGACATAATTGAACGGTGGCTGCGTTATGGTCCAGCTCCGTTCTCAGGCCCCCCCGTTCCTTGCGGGGCGCGCGCTGGAGCTGTCGCCCCTGCATGTATCCGCATGCCAAGGTATGGGGCATTGAGGTCCAGTTCCTCGCAAGAGCCCCCCCCGTTCCTTCGGCCACGCGGTTCGGAGCTCACTGGCTCGACATAATTGAACGGTGGCTGCGTTATGGTCCAGCTCCAATCTCGGGCCCCCCCGCTGTCGCCCCTGCATGTATCCGCATGCCGAGGTGGGGGCATTAGTTCCTTATGTCACACCTTAGGTCAAGACCTTCACTGTACGCCTGCATACTCATTTTGTGCTTTGCATCCGTGGGTTTTCATATTTCTGAAACACGTGGCCGCCCAAGGCCTTTGCACTTGGTCACCCATGGGGGCGCGAAGATTATTGCGCCTCGTGCGTCGCGGCCCGGGCAGGAGAGCCGCCCTTGTCCAGGGCGGCGGCGCAGGGGCGTGAAGTTCACCGCGCGTCGCGCATCGCCGGGCGCGATAATCCTCGCCTATCTACAAGTTTGTACACGTAAGGCTCCGCGTTCGCCGGTTGGTTGGTTAAGTCCAGTGTGTCGGTTGGCTGGTGCGCCGGCTGGTAGGCAGGTTGGCTGGTTGAAGAGCCGTTTAAGGAAGCCGACGGAGGCCGGGTCACCCGCGCGCGCATGCGGGGAGTTCTGCATTGTCCAGAATATAAAAATCGACATGTTATTCCCGAAACTAAATATGATTTTTTCTGGGGCCCCTTAAGGAGGCCGACGGAGGCCGGGTCACCGGCGCTTGCGCGCGCTGGAGAATTCTGCATTGTCCAGAATATAGAAGTCGACATGTTATTCCCGAAACTAAATCTGAATTTTTCTGGAGCCTTTTCAGGAGGCCGACGGAGGCTGGGTCACCGGCGCTCGTGCGCGCGGGATAGTTCTGCATTGTCCAGAAGATACAAGTCGACATGTAAGTGCCGCGTTTGAACATGTTTTTTTGTTTTTTGTTCTGTTCTGGAGCCCTTTGAGGAGGCCGGCGGAGGCCGGGTCACCCGCGCGCGCGCGTGGGGAGTTCTGCGTTGTCTACACCATAAAAGTCGACATGTTATTCCCGAAACTAAATCTGATTTTGTCTGGAGCCCTTGAAGGAGGCCGACGGAGGCCGGGTCGCCGGCGTTCGCGCGCGCTGGAGAGTTCTGCATTGTCCAGAATATAAAAAGTCAACATTTTATTCCCAAAACTAAATTTGAATTTTTCAGGAGCCCTTTAAGGCGGCCGACGGAGGCCAGGTCACCGGCGCTCGCGCGCGCGGGATAATTCTGCATTTTCCAGAATATAGAAGTCGACATATAAGTGCCGCAACTGAAAATGAATTTTTCTGGAGCCTTTTGAGGAGGCCGACGGAGGTCGGGTCACGGCCGTTCTTCGGCCAATGCTTCTCCCGCTTGCGCGGCGGTTAAGTTCGCGTTTCTCCAGGCCGCGCGCTGCTATGCATAATCAGTACGTTTCTCATATCCCGCACGTTAAGCTCCAAGCCCAACATGCGCGCGGATATTGTGGGGAAGCCGTCTGGCGCTCCAGAAAGCAACATCGCTTGCGGACCCGCGCGTTTGAGACGATGAAACCTTGCACTACGGGGAAGGGGGGGCGGTGGCGGAAGCTCCAGCGGCATGGGGGCCCTTTCGCGGCGCGGAAGTGCGCGTCGGCATTCGACAATTCTCCTTGCGGCACCCGTGGGGCGCGGAGCCCGTTCGGGTGCGTTTCCGGGCTGGCTGCTGGGCAATATACCGCGATCCGTTTTCTTTGTTTCCATTTACAGATGATATTCTATATATAGACAGAGAGGGAGAGATATATAGAGAGAGAGATGTTTGCGCTGCCGTCAATTATGTTAGCCGCGCCCTGGTCTAGCTTGTGCCCGTCGCGACTCAAAAGTTTGGCTCGCTACGTGCACGTGCGTGTGTGTGTGTGTGTGCGCGTGTGTGTGTGTGTGTGCGTGTGTGCGTGTGTGTGCGCGTGCGTGTGCGCGTGCGTGTTTGCTTCGATTTTGGCGCGCCCGCGCGCGCTTGGGTTACGCAGCGCCGTCTTCAAAGTTGGACGGAAACAAATGAGATTGCGACGCTCTCGAGTGATGTCGCGACAGGTGTGCGCATCGCCGTGCAGCGGACGGTTTTTCCCGTCGCTCGTAGCGTTTGCGCTTGCGCGGTGGACGTGCTCGCACGTTGAAGCTTGCGTCCCCTCAAGGCACGCGCTGCCCTAGAGAAGCGGCTGCTATCTCACTCGCGTACGCCGCGCTCCAAATCCAACATGTGCGCTGTTTGTTTCGGAAACCCTTTGGGCGTTGTACCGATGAGCATCGCTTGGGGTTCCCCGCTTTTGATGAATCGATGACGCATCGCCCCATGGCAAAACATGCCTGGCAAAACGCAATGCCCCGTGGAATTCTGAATATTGCAAAGCAGCCGATGGCAAAACAGGCCGTGCAAAAATCAGTGCTCAGCGGAATTTTGAAAATTTCAAGGCGCTTCGTCTGTCAAATTCGTTTTTTTGTGTTTTCATTCCGCGGGCAAGGGATGGTCGCTGTAGGAGACCCCTTCACTAAGGCACACCCCTCACACGTTTCGTGGCCCCATAGGGAGCTCCACCGAAGGCCCCAGTGCCGCCGCCCGCATGCGTCAGCCACACCCAATTCGGCACACCTCTCACACGCTTTCGTGGCCCCATCGAGAGCTCCACCGAAGGCCCCAGTGCTGCCGCCCGCATGCGTCACCCCCACCCCAGCACAGCACTTCGTGGCCCCACAGGGAGCTCCACCGAAGGCCCCAGTGCCGCCGCCCGCATGCGTCAGCCACACCCAATCCGGCACACCCCTCACACGCTTTCGTGGCCCCATAGGGAGCTCCACCGAAGGCCGCAGTGCCGCCGCCCGCATGCGTCAGCCACATCCAATTCGGCACACCCGTCACACGCGTCGTGGCCCCAGCCCGCACGCGTCAGCCACACCCATTTCGGCACACCCCTCACACGCTTCGTGGCCCCATAGGGAGCTCCACCGAAGGCCCCAGTGCCGCCGCCCGCATGCGTCACCCCCACCCCAGCACAGCACTTCGTGGCCCCACAGGGAGCTCCACCGAAGGCCCCAGTGGTGCCGCCCGCATTCGCCACCCCCACCCAGCACAGCGTTTCGTGGCCCCACAGGGAGCTCCACCGACGGCCCCAGTGGTGCCGCCCGCATGCGTCACCCCCGCCCAGTACAGCGTTCCGTGGCCCCACAGGGACCTCCACCGAAGGCCCCAGTGGTGCCGCCCGCATGCGTCACCCCCACCCAGCACAGCGTTTCGTGGCCCCACAGGGAGCTCCACCGAAAGCGGCACCCGCAATGCGATATTCACAACTGCGCATGGTTGGGTCCTTCGCCAGGATAATTTCCATGTGGAAACACAAGTTGTGTCTTGTGTTTTTTGTTTTTGTTTTTTGGTTTCCCTATCTAGCTTTCCTGGGCTCGAGATGCCGCCACTGCAGATTCCTCCGTAATGAAAACCCTGTTGTAAGGCCGCCACAAAAAGGATTTATTTGTAACAGCTGTTTTAAAAAAAAAGGATCCCCCAAGTGTGGAGGCCACTGCAGGTCCCCACATGTGCAATCCTCGTGTCAGGTCGCCACACAAGAATCTATGTTGTACAGGCTGCTGCAAAAGGGTTTTCAGTCCGGAACGTCTGCACCACACACGTACCGACAGGCACAGGTCTTCCTAGTTTTCTCTTATTTCGCAATGTGAGAACACAGGCTGTTTCATGTTGTTCCTGTTTGTCTTGGTTTCGTCCGTCTTTAGCTGTCCTTGGTTCGAGGTGCCGCCAGTGGAGATGCCCCCGCAAAGGAAACCCGTATGTAAAGCTGCCGCAAAAAGGATTCCCTGTGTAAAGGTTGTCGCACAAGGACTCTAAGGGGGGAGGCCACTGAAGATCACCCTCACTTCAAATCCTCGTGTAAGGTCGCCACACAAGGCGTCCTTGCGCTTTCACAGCCAAGAGTAGCATATACTGAAGAAAACCTGTGTCCGTCGACGTTGTGTTTATTGATCTTACCATGAAGAATGATGACAGTCACAGGTTTTCTTTATTTTTCATATCTTTCCGTGTGAAAGCGGATTGTTTATTGTTTGTTTTTGTTGTTCTTGTTTTCTTGATAAGTCTCCGCAGCCCTACGGCGCATCATCACAGGTCTTCCTATTTTCTGTTCCTCCATGTGAACACACAAGTTGTTTATTGTGTTTATTGTTTTGGTGTTCTTGTTTTTCTCTCTAGCTTTCCTGTACTCAAGGTGTCGCCACCGCTGATTCCCCCATAATGAAATCCCTGCTTTATGGCCTCCACAAAGGGATTTGTTGTTGTACAAAGCTGGTATTGAAAGATCCGAAGTGTGGAGTCCACTGCAGGCCCCCCACATGTACAATCCTCGTGTCAGGTCGCCACACACGAAACTATGTTGTACAGGCTGCTGCAAAAGGGCTTTCAGTCCGGAACGTCTGCACCATAAACGTGCCGACAGGCACAGGTCTTCCTAGTTTTCTCTTATTTCGCAATGTGAGAACACAGGCTGTTTCATGTTGTTCTTGTTTCTCTTGGTTTCGTCTTCAGATTTCCTGGGCTCAAGGTGCCGCCAGTGCAGATCCCCCCGCAATGGAAACCCGTATGTAAAGCCGCCGCAAAAACGATTCCTTGTGTAAAGGCTGTCGCACAAGGACTCTAAGTGGGGAGGCCACTGAAGATACCCCTCGCGTGAAATCCTTGTGTGCGGTCGCCACACAAGGAATCCTGCTGCAAAGGCTGCTACACAAGCATTTTAAGTGTGGAACGTCTGCACCTTAAAGTACCGACAGTTACAGGCTGTCCTAGCGCTTTCCTATTCCCCATGTGAAAACACTGCTGTTTCCCTGTTTTTCCCGCTGTCTTGTTTTCCTCTCGTTCTTTCCTGGGCTCAAGGTGCCGCCACTGCAGATCCCCCACACTTAAAACCATTCTGTAAAGCCGCAACATAATGAATCCCTTGGTACAAAGGATTGTATGTGTGGGGCGTTTCCATGAGAGGAATGCAGAAGAGCTGGGATAAAGATGAGATGAATACAAGGAGACAAAGAAGTTCATGAATGACGAATTACCATATCAGGGATTACCAATGCTTCTATAAACAAAAGCGCTGGTTGTAATCGCACAAACGAAGGGTCCTGGGATCACGATGATGATGATGATGATGATGATGATGATGATGATGATGATGATGATGATGATGATGCTGATGCTGATGCTGATGCTGATGCTGATGCTGATGCTGATGCTGATGCTGATGATGATTATTATTATCATTATGATGCGGACGATAATGATGTTGATAACGACTATCTATACGACCACCCTTCGGGTGATGTCGATCTCACTATCGACTTTCTTTTTTGGGACACCACAGGACACCTCGGGGCACCACATCGATCTCAGTATCGATCTCAATATCGATCTCACTATCGATCTCACTCAACGGGACACCCCAGGACACCACGGGACACCTGTCGATCTCACTATCGATCTCACTATCGATCTCCCTTTTTGGGGCACCACGGGACACCACGGGGGACCTCGGGGCACCACATCGATCTCAGTATCGATCGCACTAGATCTCACTATCGATCTCACTGAACGGGACACCACGGGACACCATGGGACACCGCGAGCCACTGCCGGACGGACGGACGGACATGCGGGCGGGGGAGAATCATTTGTCTTGACTTAGCCCTAGCAACGGCGGGCACCACAGGACACCACGGGACACCATGGGACACTGCGGGCCACCGCGGGCCGCCGCCGGACGGACGGACGGACGGGCGGGGGAGAGTCATTCGTGTTGACTTCGCCCTAGCAACGGCGGACACCACGGGACACCGCGGGACACCGCTAGGGCCACCGCCGGACGGACGGACGGACGGGGGACAATCATGTGTATTGACTTCGCTCTAGCAACGGCGGGTTCATTCCTCTTGCGCGTCCACGCAGCTTCGCCTCGCCCGCACGCACGACACGAACGAAACGAAACGATTTCCTGATTGGGGTTCTCCGTTCCCCTGCGATCTCACCCCCCAACCTCCGATGGTGACTCATGGTTATAATGCAGGTGATGACGACGATGCTGATAATGATGATGTCAATGCCGATGATGATGATGATGATGATGATGATGATGATGATGATGATGACGATGTTAATGAGGATTGTGATGATGTTTCTGATGCAGATGACGATGATGTTGATGATGAGGATGAGGATGAGGATGAGGATGAGGATGAGGATGAGGATGATGATGATGATGATGATGATGATAATGATGATGATGATGATGAAGATGATGATGATGATGATGATGATGATGATGATGATGATGATGATGATGATGATGATGATGATGATGATGATGATGATGATGATGATGCGCAGATTGCGAGACACGAGGGCCCCACAGCGTTTCCCTCTCCGGTGGAGGTGGAAGGGGAGGAGGATGGGGAAAGGAATGAATGGTGGACAAACCAGGAGATGAGGGCGAATGCCCAGCGAAGGCCGTTGCCCCGCATGGCGCTCAGTCGGCCACCGCTTCCCGGGGCCACCGTTCCCCCCCTCCCCAGGGGTGCGCCACGACCCACGCGCATGGGCCTGCCGCCCCCTCCCCCCCCAAAGTCGCCCCGAGGGACATTCCCAGAGATCCGTGGCTCCGAAAAATCGGAGCCGCCGGATTTGGGCTACTTTCTGCCTCTTGGGGCCCTCAGGATTGTCAAGACACGACTCAGAATGAATGACCAGCCCTAGGGTAGGTCGAGGACGACGATGGCGATGATGAGGAGAAGGAGGAGGGTTGACGTGGTGCCGTCGCGCCAGGGACGAGTACAGCCTGGTGCTGGAACCGGCCGAGGGCGTCTCGGCGTCGCCAGACGAGTCCTCCGGCATGGAGGTCGGGAGCGCCGTCCTCGAGCGGGAGGCGAAGGATGATGATAGCAAGCCTCGCAAGAGGAGGATGAAGGAGTTTCGAGAACGAACACGGCATACTCAGAGACTGTTGAAGCTCCGCGCGAATAGCTTAAGTCGTCCTTGAGTCCTCTGGTGCCGCCTCTGGCGCAGGCCCTGGCGCGCTCCGCGCGCTTGGGAGGGGCTTCAGCGCAGATCCAAGAAATCCGCGCGGATCTCAAACAATTATGTTTATGCAGCCATCGGTTATTTTAGAATGTTGTCCCCTCGGAGTGATCCATCCGATGCGTCCAGGCGCCTGAACAAGGGCACGCGGCGCTGGCAGGTGATGGGTTTTTCAGCCTCGCCCTTTTCCTCTTCGTTCTTTCCCCCTCGCGCCTTCGGCCTCCTCCGCCTCCTCCTCCCTCCCCTCCCCTCCTCCTCATCCTTGTGTCCTGATACATGGCGTTCCCCGACTCTCAAGGCACACTGTCAAGGAGCATTTTGGATGTTTGCAGGGGGAGGTGCAACTGGCCATCCCTGGCTCGGCACCCACAGTTTGGCGTCTTGCGCCTTGCTGCTCATCGCGATGGCTGCGCCCGTAGCACTGGCCTTCGGCTTTTGGACCAGGCACGGGGACTGCGCATTTGGTTGAGAGGTGGGGCCATGTGGCTCGTAAATCTCATGGGGCCTTTTGTCCACTCACCCTGGGGAACAAACTTGGTTGCCCATGCCAATCGATTCGGCAGGGTTGGCTGTGGATTGGGGCCTGGCACCCCACACACCATGCCGTCTCGGCTGGGCAACGAGTCATCGGCGACGAGGTCACCTCACTGTTCCCTGACAAGTTTGTTTGATTTGGTGTAGGCCACAGTTTGGTTTGGCTTTCACTTTCTCCACATGCGTCTCCTCCCCATTCTCACCGTTATCCATTGCCTTCTGCACACTTATCCTTGTCCTTCTCCTCGCCCGCCCTCCTCTTTCTCCCGTGCCTCCTTTTTCATCCCTCCATCCCGCATCCCCTTCCCTGTCTCTCCCCCCCCCCGTGGACCATCCCCACCAACAGACCGCCCGCTCCTTTCTTCGCCCCGCTGGCCAGGTTCGATCCGCGAAGGCCTTTTTCCGGTCGGCCACCGTCATCGTTTTCCCCCTCCTCTTCCTCCTGTTTCTCCTCCTCCTCCTCCTCCTCCCTCTCCTCCTCGTAGTCCTCGTAGCTGCCCTAGCTGACCGATGATGAGGAGGAGGAGGATGATGAGGAGAGGAGGGGGAGGGGGAGGAACAGGAGGAAAAGAAGGGAAAGGATAAGGAATAGGACGATGGCTACGTAGTACAAAGGCCCTTCTCCATGCCCGTGCTGCTTCTCCTCGTCTTCCTCCTCCCGTCCTACCCCTTCGTTCCCTTCCCCTCCCCCCGCTGCGCGCGCATCGAGGTTGAGCTTTCATTTCTTAAATAGCAGTTTCTCTTGATCACCCCTGCCCTGTGCCCGTTGTGTTGTTGAATTCACGCGCACTTCCGGGGGCTCGCGCCTGGCTTCTTTAGGGGGAGTATTGCGCCTCAGATTGTTCCTTTGGCCCCCAGTTCACCACAACAGCGGCTCCCGCCTGGTACATCTGCACCAATGTCTCCAAAACGCGCTTTCGCGCGGGACATCCTCACAATTTACCCAAGAGTCGCGCGAATTCTGTGCAAGTTATCGAAACGCCGCGCGCCTAACACTCAGGAGACGCGCTTTCGCTTTGGACTTCCTCAGGATCTCCTTGGAATCGCGGTATCGCTCGAACATTCATTGCGGTTCATGTTGAATTGGCGTTTCAGCGACCCGTCCGCTCGACCCCGCCATCTGGGCCCACCCGCTGGACCTGCTCCGCCATGGTTCGCCCGCCCGACGCGCCCGTCTGGTTCAGCCGCTTGTGCTCCTGCGCCTGGCCCCCTCCTGCAGATCTCTGTCGTGCCCCACCCTTCCGCGAACTATGCGAGGCAGATAAGGAGGATCGACCCCCAATGGGGGTGCGATCGAAGACAAAAGTGGCGGGCATCGATGGCTCGGGAAATACTTGTTGAGCGGCAATCGAGCAGTTGAAAGCGAACTGTTAAAATGATGAAGTTCCCAGGTGGAAAACACTGGTTGTAGATCCCCCAAATGCCCACTGTGTTTTCAATTGAAGTGCCCTTCTTGGAGCTCGAACTTTTGCTGTAAGGGAAGTCTTGCGCCTCAGATTGTGCCCCTGCCCCCCGAACTACAGCAACAACGGTTGCCGCCAGATACTTCCCCACGGTTTGTTCACAATCGAGTTGTCGCGTGAGTTTTTTGTCATAACTTATTCAGGATTCGTGTTCTCGCATATGACTTTTTCCCAATTGTGGAATGCCGCGCCCCTAACACTCAGGAAACACCTTGGGAATCACGCTGGCGCGCGTTAATTCCTTGCGATTCATGTAGGACTGACGCCTCAGCGACCCGCCCGCTCGACCTGGCCGTCTGGGCCCGCCAGCCCGACCCGCCCCGCCCGACCCGCCAGTCTAGTTATGCCATGTGCTTTCTGCTCCGAGCCCCCCTCCTGCTAGTCTTTATCGTGCCCCATCCTTCTCTCTTGCCGTCCTCCCTTCCCCTGTTGTGGGGGCTGCGCAATTTAGATATACATGGCAGGTAAAGAAGATGTATCCCCAAGGGGACGATGATCAAAGACGAAGAGGGCGGGTATCGAGGGTATGGAATCGACATGTCAAATGACACGCGAGCAAATAAGACAGAGCAGTCTTGAAATGGTTGTCGTGGTTAAGGTCTCATTTCCAAACAATGATTGGAGTCCCCCTGTCCGGTGCACATTGTGCTTTACATTTGAATGTTTTTCCTCTGGCGCGCGCCCTGTCACAAGTTCTGTAGGGATCGCGCTCCTCGCATGTTACCTTCTCACAATTTATTGCTGCGCCGTTCCCCCCAAAAGTCAGGACGCGCGATCGCTCGAAACGTCGTCAATGACGGATTGACACTTCAGCGACCCGACCGCTCGATTGAGCCGTCTCGGCCCACCCGCTGGACCTGCCCGTCATGGTCCACTCGCCCGACCCGCCCGTCATGGGCTTGTGCTCTCGCTCCTAGCCCTCCTCCTGCAAATCCTGTCGTGCTCCATCCGTCTCCCTCCCCCTTGTCTGTTACCCCCCCTTCCCTCCTTTGTTTTACGGGCTGCGCCATTTACGCGTGACAGGTCAGGAATATATACCCCCAAGGGGAGTACGATCGAAGACGGAGATGGCGGGTATCGAGGGTTTGGCATTTTCGTGTTGAATGGCACGCGAGCAGATAATAACGAAAAGTCTTACAATGACTGTTGTTAAATCGTCATATCGCCTGATTAATGATTGGTGATCCTCCCCGCCTATTGTGTTTTCCAAATGAACTGCTCCCGGGGCTCGCACAAGGTTTTTTACAAGAGGCACTCTTGCGGCTCAGATTTGGTCCCTGGCCCCCGAAACTACAGCAACAACGGCTCCCGCCTGATACTTCCCCACGGTTTACTCAAAATCGTGTTGCCTCGCGAGACTTCCTCACAAATTTATGTAGTGCTATTCCGTAGTTCTTCCTCGCAATTCAGACATCCGCCGCGCCATCGACGCTCAGGAACCACGCTCTCGCGCTGGTTTCCTTCCGATCCATGCAGGACGCACGCTTCAGCAACCCGCCTGCTCGACCTGGTCGCCTGGGCCCGCCTCGCCGACCCGCCGGCTAGGGTCCACCCGCCCGATCGGCCCGTCCGGCTCTGTCACGTGTTGTCTGTCCCGGGCCCCCTTCCTGGTAATCTCTCTCGTGCTACATCCTCCTCCCTCCTCCACTCCTCCTGCCCTCTTCTTCCATCCGTCCCTCTTCCCCTGCCTCAGGGGCTGATATGCCCGCAAGGGGTGACGATCGAAGACGAAGAGGGCGGGTACCGAGGGTTTGGGACATACGTGTGTTAAACGGCACGCGAGCAGATAACAGCGAACAGTCTTCAAATGATTGATGTTGTTGCTGTTGTTATTGAATTTCCGTTTCTGAATGAATATCGTTGATCCCCCTTCTGACGCCCAATGCGTTTGTCAATTGAAGTGCCCTCTGCCGGGGCTCGCCCCTTGATTTCTACATTGAAAATTCTTGAGGCTCATATTGTCTTCCTGGCTCCTGGTTCACAACAACGGCGGCTCCCGCATGACACTTCTTCACAATGTATTGAAAGTTGCGCTCTCGCGCGGGCCATCCTTACGATTTATCAAGTAACCGTCTGAAAGCATATTGGATCGATCAAGGTGAACTTGTTTATCACATCCACGGCCCCGTGCGGGCCAGAGCTAGCTGCTGGGGAGTCTAGCTCCCAGTAAGCTTCAAAGGCCGGCCTGTAGGCCGAGACGGCGTCGGGCAGCGGGCGAGGCGGTAGAGGCAGAGGCAGGGCTACTCAGGAGAGGCAGTTGAAAAGTAATGGGCGTAGAGGGTCAGGGCTAGGCGGGCTCCTGAGGACTCCTCGGGTTCACCTCCAGGGAATCTCATACTCATTGTTTTTCTTTTGTAGCCGCTGACCCGTCGGCTTCCTCCAACATGCTCTCTCGAACTCCAGCGGCCACGAGCTCCCGTCGTACATGGTGAGCTTCTTCTCGATTGGGCTTGGCGACAGCCTTTCTCGCAGCTCGCTGGGAACGCTTCTCCTCGTTGGTATTCACCGCGGCTTGGTCCTGCTGGATCGTGATCAGGCAGGTCCTCATGTAGTGCCGGGAGTACTCGAGATCCGCACCTTCCTTCGTCAGGATGTCCGCCATATTTTGCAATCCGTCCACCTAGCGTAGTGTGGTGTTCGGTTGCCTCAAAGCCTCCTTCAGCAAAGCTCCCTCAATCGCCATCCGGGCCATCCGCTTGTCTCGACTCAGGCCTGAACCTTCCTTCGTGAGGTAGTCGTGCACTGACTTCGCATCCGTAAAGAAAACTCTGCTTATCCTCGCTACGAACTCTTGCCAACGCTTGAGGTCTATCTTCGCATTCTGCACCTCAAGTAAAACACCTAACCACTCACCTGCTTCCAAGGAGTCTGCCAAGTGCGACGCCTCCGCTGCCAGAGTACTCCTGCAAACTCTCTGCGCCGATTGCGAACTGTAGACCATCATGGCTCCCTTCGCAAGTTTGCCGGTGAGCACGTCGTGGTCAACAATGAACAGGAAATGTCCTCCTGTGTTCTTGTATTTGGCGGTCTCGTCGCTCTCGGGGTTGCCGTTGGCGTGTCCAGAATCACGCATTATCAAAACCGTAGCACGTTCCAGGTCGATACCATTCGGGAACTTCCTCGTGTAGTCAGCACTTCTCTTGCCGTCACTGATGGCCTTGTGAACCTGCACTCGGTCGGCGACACACGGGGCAACCATAGCCCTTTGGGCTTGTCCTGCTTGGAAAGGCAAGGTCCGCTCGCAACTGTCTTGGCAACCAAGATCTCTCTCCCGTAGCCTTCCGTAGCCTTGTAACTTCGTCGTCGGTGAGCGGGCTTGCTAGGTCCTTCTTCCAGTCCTTGGGAATCGGAACTGCCTTCATGTTCACAAAGCAGCCTTTTGTCATCATTCCCACGTCGCCACTAGGTAACCGCTGGATCTCACGCCCCACGAAGTCCTCCTTGAGCCACTTTTAGAATTTCAGCTTCTGCCTTGTCTGCTGAAAAGGCAATGCTCTCACAGTTCTTTTGAACTCCAGCCGGCAGGTCACCCACATGTGTGCATAGAATTCCCACCAAAGCTCCAGCCTTGTCGAGTGGGTAAAACATAGCTGGCTCCAATACAGACTGCACCCATTTCTTCCTTCCCCGATACTTCGCAGAAAGCTGATCAGAACAAACGAGCAGCCTCAGCAAATCCATACATCGCTTTCTTGGCCCTCAGCAGCTGTCTCAGATGAAGTCCCTTCAAACATTCCCATCGGCTGGCTGATGTAGATCTCGCGCCCTATCCCTCGGCCAAAGAAGTAGGCATTCTTGATGCCTTCGCAGCTTATGATCATGCCCTTACTGGCAACCACCAACAAAACCATAGCCTGTGCCAACTTTGAAGCCGTCGGCGCATCTCGCCCTTGAAACATAGGACCACCATCCTCGATTTCGCCTCGAACTGTGCGACCAGAACTTCTTCACCTTTTTTGGTTCGTACCCACTTGACTGGCATGATCAGGTCGCGCTTGGCATCCCATGCCTGCTCGGTCTCTCCGAGGCTCATCGTCTCACAGGCGTCCAGGTCTTGCCATGCCTTCCACTCCTTTTCGTCAGATCCACCAGGTCCAACGAATAGCTGTCGCGTCGCCTCGTCGAATTCTCTTAGGTGTAGCTCTTTCCTTCACTTCTTTGTCGCCGTAGACCCAGCCTCGTAGGAGTGCCCGAAATCGTTCCGCTCGACTCCGAAAACGAACGTCTCTTTGCTCTCCTTGCGCCTGGAAGAGAAGATTAGTTGTTGTCGTAGGTCGTGAAAGCCTCGTTCATCATCGAATCCTCGTCCCCGTGGACCTCAAAGGCCTCCCCGCGCTTGATCGACGAGGGGGCGTCATCCAGCAGCTTCTGTCGCTTCGCCTCCCGTTCAGCCGCTTCCTCTGATGTTCGACTCTCCTTCTGCCTCTCGATGTCCTCCTCTTCTTGGCGGGGCGGTTCATCAGCGGCCCGGCTGAGGTAATCGTGTAGGTCGGGGTCCCAATCATCGCTGATGGGAACCGTCCGCTCATCGCGTTCTGGCTCTTCTCAAAGAGTCTCTCTGAAATGCGTCTTCACTGCGTCGTCCATAAGATCCGCATCTGGTGCAACCCCCTCGAATCTGACTCTCGACTCTTGTGGCGGCGGCGGCGCCTGCTGCGTCGCAGGTGGCTCCTGGTAAGGGTCCTCCGTCACCGTCTCTTCCGCTGTCTTTTCCTGCACCACTGGCTCAGGGGTCTCATCTCTTTCGGCAGGGCGTGGCACCTCTGGTGGCGGTGCCTCTGGTGGCGGTTGAGCCGCAGCTGGTCCTGGTCGAACCTGCCCTCCATCCTATCGGAGCCCGGGAGGTACAGGTCGCCGTCGTAGGTCGATGAAACTGTTGCCTCCCGCCGTGCCGGCGGTGTCTATCAGGTCCGTTTCCGGCGCCGTCACCAGCCGCGCTCTGACCTCCTCGTCGGAAGCCTTCGCAAGGTGTTCGGGAGCGCATGCGATGGTGATGCCACGATGCACTATCCAAATCGTATGCACGCCTTCGTGTCCTATCGCGCGTGCGACGCCTCTCCAGTTGAACACGCTCTCGGGCCTCTTGCCCTGCTCCTTCTGGTCCTGGTGGAATACCAGTCTCCCACGTTGAAAGGTCCACGTGCTGGTCGGATCTGTCTCAGTTCCGCTCTCAAATTTTGATGGCGTCGTCATTGGCCACCGTCGCGTGAGCTTCTCTTGCTCCTTGTCGTAGCGCGCGCTTCCTTTCGAACTTGGACGTCGGGATCGATGGCGCCGCGACGACGCCGATCCTCTCCACCTCGCGGCTGCCGGGAGGCGAATATCTCTTCCCATCACCCTTTGCGCCCGTGAGAACCCAGATCTCCTGCTCAGCGAGTTCTCGGTCTGGTTGATGTCCATTACGGCCGTCAAGACATCCTCTCGTCCTGCAACCTGCTTCGCCCATGCGGCTCTCCTACACATGGCTTGCCGCAGGTCTCCATGTCTTTCCACTTTGGCGATGTGCCACGCCGCCGCCTTGGCGGCCGAGTCGAAACGACGTCCTCGGCTGGACAGGTGCTCCGAAAAATTGCCAAGGAACCCTTTGGCCTTGTCGACGACGACTCCAACCTCGGGCTCGCCTGCCCAAGATGCCCAGCACAACTCGTAAGTCTCCAGCACCGAGACAGAACCCGTCATCTTGTGAACCTCGCCGAGCAAGGTAACAGTCTGAAAGGAGCGCCCCAGACACATAATGTTCTGGAACTGCCACTCGGCCTGGCATTCGTCCTTCTCGGAGAAAGTGCCGAAGCCCACGATGCTACAGTGAGCTCGTCAGCGGTCGGCATCTTGCTTGGCCTGGCCAGTGGCGGTCCTCTCGTGCGCTCGCAGTGCTCGCAAGCGAAGAGCCGGCACGCCTTGATCACGGCCTCAGAGGCTCTCGAAATCACCAGGGCTCTCAGCATCTCGATCTTCGGCGCGTGACCCAGGTTCTCGTGCAGCCTTCGGATCGCCACCTTCAAGTCACGCGGTAGCTGATCCCATCGTAGTTTCTTGGTAGTCTCCTCATCCTGCCTTTCGTCCTCGGCCTCGCCGAGCTGCGAGCCGTACACCATGATGCGACTGTCGGCCCCGGCGATCTTCATCGCGCGTTGCTGCGGTGATAGGTTGGTCCAATCCTCCCAGCCGAGCTCGGACCACACTCCACGCTCACTGCGAACGTGGGCTGTCGCATCGTTACCTGAGAAGCATGCAGATGCGGCGCCACTGCCAGCAAAGAACGAGGCTCCCGTCTCATCATCAGCAACTTCACGGTGGCGGTGGCCCCCTTAATCTTGGAAATCTCGGCAGCCTTCTTGTCCACCGAAGGCCACAGCAGCGTAAGAGGCGATAGGAAGTCGACGAACCCGTTGAACATCTCCATCACTCAGTCGACCTCCTCCTCGGGCATAGTCATCCAAGCACCTTTTCCGTGTAACTCATCGCTTGAGTCCGCCAATCCCTCCGAGTAGTTTAGCTCCGCGTCGGGCCCTCTTGACAGGGGGTTCGCTGACCGCCTCGTCGTTCACGGGGAATCCCGACTCCACAGACCCCTGGCGAGGGCGGCAGCATTGTCGATCTCCATCTGGTGTTTTACGCCTTGACAAATCGCCATTGTCATCTTCGGAGGGCAGGCTGCTGCCTGAGCTGCTCTCTTCCTGGCAGAGAAGTTGCCCTCCACCATCTCGTGAGCAGTCTCGCACTTGCAGGGGATAGCCAGCTCGTTGAGAACGCACTGGCTGTTCGTAAGGTCGCTGGGCAGCTTCTGGATGGGTGTTCCGCTGTCGATGTCTTTCGTGCCAAAGCCACACTGGGCGCCACAGGCGAACCAGACATGAGGTAGCCCGTAGATCTCCGCCAGGAAGCCCTTGTACTTCCATGATGCCGCTGACCACGGCTGCTCTGCTAAGAAGTATCGGTTCTTCCTCCTTCGAGGTAGGCAGATCCGCTTCACCAACTTGAGCACTTGCACATCATGGGACTCTCGCAAAGCCACCCAATCCACTGTCTTGGACATGTTAGTCATCACAGACCATATGCGGCAGTCGAAGGCAATGACGGTGAGGAATGGGTCGGGTTCCTCCAAGATCTCGAAAAGCAGATCTTTGCTTTCCTTGGTCATCAGGTCGTAGCCGTCGATCTGGTCCAGCGGCTGCGACTTGGTCCATCCGGAAACTCCTGATGCCACTCGTGTCACGGTAAAACTACTGCCCCAGGGCTCGACATGCATCGTCTTCTTGAACCCTGATGTGGCCGTCTTCTTTGCGAGCGTGGACACATTCTTCAAGGCGGCCCAGGTCCTGTTATCCTGAGCTGCGATCCTCGATGCTGTACTTGTCAGCTCCTGCGCCCTTCGGTTGGTGAGCTCGTCTCTGGTGTCGGTCATCCGCGCACCTCTCGTTGCAAGTGAGACGTTCGAGCCCTCGTCCTGGCAAAACTCGCGACTTTTGCGTCCTGACGTGTTCGAGCTATCAACCGTGCAAAACTCGCGACTTTTGCGTCCTGACGGGTTCGAGCTCGTCCCGACGTGGCGACGCAATTGCCTTCGGCTTACCGTCGGGGCAATCGACGTCCTGCTGGTATGTGAGGCCATCCTCGTCGTCGCCATCGTCGTTTTCCAGGTACGCGTAGCCACCCTTGACCACGTCCATGCAGCTGGCAAGGTGCACAATGGTGTCGCCTCTCGCAGACTTCAGATCCATCTTCTGCAGTACAGCGTCCTGGTCATCGCCGAACTGCGACACATCGATGCCCAGATGAGGTGTGTTCTTCATCTTTATCAGAGGTACTGTGATCCCTAGAGCTGACATCTCCAGATTCTTGTCTCCCACGTGAATGTGGCCGTCCACCATATCGAGAGCTGGGATGGATATCAGAAGTAGCCTCGTCCCTGAAGGGATCTCCGTCGAGTCAGCTTCACCTCTGAAACCTCCAATGCCAATCGGAATCATGTAGACGTCACCCTTCTGCTAGGGGACGTTCGCGAAAGTGAACTGACGCTTGGGGTTCGTCTTCCTGCAGGCTAGGCCGGGAGGTGGGCGTTTCTCGAACCGTTCTCTCCGGCGCCTGCTGTCCCTGCCGTGTCCACAAGGGCCACAACCTCATGTTTAATTGCATGGTCAGCTCGCCCCATGGCGAAGGCGAACTGTGCGTCGAGCTGCTCGGCTGCGAGCTCGTCAGGCACCACCAAAATGGCTACCCACGTCTTTGCTGACCTCAGAGGCTCCTTGGGACGTCTTATGCGCCCATGGTCGAGGGACGTCGAGCCCCCTTCACGGTCTCGCCCTTACTTAGCCGCGACATGAACAGCGACCTTGGCCACCGTCTCCCAACGTATGTTGATGGCGTTGAAGTTGAGGCATCCGTAGAACTTCGCACCGTCCACGCTGTTAGATTTCACATGCGTCCCCTGGCGGCGGCACTTCGGGCACACAAGCTGCTCGATCAACGTGTTGTCTTCTTGCGCGAACTCCATGGCTGTCGATGCTCTCGATGCCGATGATGTGGTAGGTCCGTGCTGCTTCTCCGCGCCCATCTCCTTCGGCTGCTTCGCGAGGTTCGGCTTCGTTAAGAGATGATCCGCGATTGTAGTCAAGGCCTCGGCATTCGCAGCGTCCTGGCGCTGCTTCGCGGACTGGAGAGCCTTCTTCTCGGCGTAGAGTGGGCAAAGCATATCACCTCCATGCTGTCCGTACTTCCCCGCAATCGGCGCTTTTTACGTTCTCTCTTGGTGTCCTCGACAATGTTCTGGTCGAGTGCGCCGCTGCCGTCTTTCCAATGCTGCAACCCTTCTTGACCTGAGCTCGTCCTGCGCAGTGTCCCTCGAGCCTCTCGACCAGGATGTCCTTCTTGTCACTGACTTGCAGGCCCAGCTTGTCCAGGTGGCACCTGAGGTCGTGGGCCTCCCAAGACTGGAAGTGCCTGGCTTTGTTGGGATCTCCGTGCTAGTCGGGTCTGGCATTGCTTCCCCACTGCTGCTAGCCGATCCAGTTTCTGCTCTCCTGTGACCTCTTGCGGTCACGATCGTAGTCTCGGTTGTAGTAGTCCTCCTCCTCCTCCATCTCGTTCGGGCTGAGCTCCGTCCTGCGGCATCGTGTCGAAGTCGTCCGCCATCCCGTCGAGGTCGTCCTCGTTTTCCTCACCGATGCCCATGAGAGCCGTCGCCTCCTCCATGAGCTCGTCCTCGTCGGCGGTGCCGTCGAACGTGAAGTACGATTTGCCTCCACGACTCGGCTTGGATTTACCATTCGATTTCGTTCCGCCCTAGCAGCTGCCGAACGTTTTGGCCCCTTGCTGCCCTGACTTCGGGCACGCTGCGTCGCCTGCCCAAGTGTCCCATCCGTCCGCACGCTCCGCAGCGCGTGCGCTTCTTCTCTTCCTTGATCTGCTCCTGGCGCTCCTCGGAGGTCAGCTCACCCTTGAAAAGACCTCGCTGCTTCTGAGTGTCTCTGAGCTTCTTTCTGGCCGCGTCGCGCGGACTGTAGGCCTCGAAGACCTCGTCATCATTGCTCGCACCAGCGTCGCTGCCAAAATCGCGCCCTCATCTGCTGCGTTCGCTCCATCATCGAAGTCCTCGTCCGATCTGTCCCCATCTTCGGATACGTCCTCGACCTGGTTGGCCTTTCCACCCTTTCGTCCATGCCACTTGCCGTGTTGCTTCTGGGTGTGTGTCGTCGTTGTCCGTTTCTCTCTCTCTCTCTCTCTCTCTCTCATGCACGTCGTGAAAATTCAACCACAGAGTGTGCTGAGACGTCTCGAGCCGACACTCCGAGCCGCTGTTGAGCACGATGTTCCTCTCTTTGGGCATCCGATGGATGCGCTCCATCCATAAGAAAGAAGGCCATAAAGTCATCCCAGAGCGTGGTGTTGTCATCTCCTTCCGGCAGATCTTCCCACAGCTCCTCTTTTTTGTTTGGCAGGTATTCGTCCATGTCCATACCGCGTCTCCGAAGCTCCGCTTGAAGAAATTGTCGAACGCCATGTCCTTTATCTCGATTGCCTCTTTGTCTAGGGTGGTCAACGCATCGAAGAGCTTCCTCTCTCCGCCATCTTGTCGTACTTCGTCGGTCTCTTGAGCTAGGTGCTCCGCTCGACGCCACGCTCGTCCATGCGAGCCGTCCAACAGCTTCACTCTGAACCTGCGCTTCTTCTTCTTCTCGAGCCTTGTCGCGATCTTCTCGTCATCGGTGCCACTGCCCTCGAGACGTGCCAGCGCCAGAGTGAGTCCACCACAATCTCATCATCACGGTAAGAAGAGCGTTTAGCTCCTTGGTCGTTCATCTTGCAGCGTTTGGGCTCATTTAAGGTCTTGGTGGACGTTTGGCCGCGTCCACTCGATCGCAACCACTGGCTCCGCAATACCAGTCTGAAAGCATATTGGATCGATCAAGGTAAATTCGTTCATCACATCCACGGCCCCGTGCGAGCCAGAGCTAGCTATTGGGGAGTCTAGCTCCTAGTACAAGCCGGCCTGTGGGCCGAGATGGCGTCGGGCTGCGGGCGAGGCGGCAGAGGCAGAGGCAGGGCTATTCAGGAGAGGAAGTAGAACAGTAATGGGCGTAGAGGGTCAGGGCTAGGCGGGCTCCATAGGGCTTCTCGGGTTCACCTCCAGGGGATCTCAGAGAATCTCGTTATCGCGTGAGACTCCCTTGCAACTGATTTAGACGCCGCGCCTTCGACAGTAGTAATCACGCTCTCGCCCTGGATTTCCTCACGATTTGCTTGGGAAGTTCGGTGTCGCTCGAGACTTCCTCGTGATCCATGCAGGACTGATGCTTCAGCGTCCCGCCCGCTCGACCCGGCCGTCTGGGGCCACCCGCCTGGCCTGCCCGTTAGGGTCCAACCGTCCGCCCCGCTCGTTTGGTTCCGCCGCTTGTTCTCCTGCTCCTAATTCCTCTCCTGCTAGTCTCTCCCTTGCTTCATCCTTTTCCCTCCTCCTTGTTCTTTCCCTCCTACATCCCTTCCCTGCTTCAGGGGGCAGGTAAGGAATGTATGCGCCCAAGGGGGGCACGATCAAAGACAAAGAGGGTGGTTGTCGAGGGTTGTTGAATCCATGTTGGCACGCGAACAGAAAACAGCTAAAAGTCTCAACCTGCCACTTCTAAACATGAATTCTTGTTGACACCCGTCGGAGCTCGTTGTTCTTTCTCAATTTAAGTGCCCATCCCGGGGCTCACACCCTGTTATGGACGAAGGCAGGTCTTGCGCCTCAGATTCTGTCGTTGCCCCCCGAAGTACAACAACGGCTCCCGCCTGATATTTCTTCACAGTGTGCTCAAAGTCGCGATCTCGCGCCGGACTTCTTTCAAACATTTTGCAAGAATCGAACTCTCGCGTGCGACTCCCTTGTAGTTGATTTAGACGCCGCTCCCTTGACACTCAGGAATCACGCTCTGGCGGTGGTTTCTCTAACGATGTACTTGAGAATTGCGCTGTCGCTCGAGACTTCCTCGTGATCCATGCAGGACTGATGCTTCAGCGACCCATCCACTCGACCTGGCCGTCCTGGGCCGCCCGCCCTCCCGCCCGTTAGGGTCCAACCGCCCGCCCCGCCTGTCTGGTTCTGCCGCTTGTTTTCCTGTTCCTGGTTTCTCCTCCTGCTAGTCTCTCTCGTGCTTCATCCGTTTCAATACCCCTTTGGCCCTTCCCTCCTTCCCATGTTTCAGGGACTGCGCCAACTACACGTGGAAGGTAAGGAAGATATCTCTTCCACCCGGGCTGAGCCCAACACCTGGTGGTCGCTCGCTCGCTTGCTTCTCCTCCTCCTCCTCCACCTCCTCCTCCTCCTTCTCCTCTCCTTCTCCTTCTCCTTCCCTCCTCCTCTCCTTCTCCTGCTCCTTTTCTCCCCCTCCGCGCGCGCTGCGTCTCCGCGGGCACCTGGGCTGCGCGCGCGCGCGCCCGCGGCCTCCCGGCTGGCCGCCTCGGGCGCGGCCGCGGGCTGCGCGCAGGACGGCCAGGGGGACGACCGGGGGGCCAGGGGGGGTCAGGGGCAACCTGCGGGGGATAGGCGTTCGAGGTTTTCGGACGTTGTCGTCGGTTCTCGGCGGCTCTACAGCCTCGGGATGCTCTCAAGCTTGTGCCTCGCCGAGGGGCGCCCAGGGCTGCCCGGGTCGTACGAAGCAGGCCGCCAGAGACCCTGGATATGACCCAAAGGCCAGACGACGAGGATCATTTTGGGGGGATCGGCTCATGGGAGAGAACATATCAGACCCCAAGCGCCCACGGATCGCCAGTCGGGGCCCGGGACCGCTCCGCTCAGGACCGTGCAGGTTC
Organism: Prorocentrum cordatum; assembly: GCA_963575745.1. Classification (NCBI taxonomy): domain Eukaryota; class Dinophyceae; order Prorocentrales; family Prorocentraceae; genus Prorocentrum; species Prorocentrum cordatum. The sequence goes on from CAUYUJ010016037.1 coordinate 690,732, forward strand.
GCTCTCGCGGGCCTGCCGCCGATCTGTCGGCGATGTATCGCCGGTCCGGGGCCGACGTCCCCCCCGAGCCGGTCCCCCCCTGACGTTCTTCCTCGGAGGGGGGGTGAGGGGAGGAGGGCGGGGAGGGGCGGGACCAGCACGGGGAGGGTGCGGTGCTGTCGGTGGGGTGGTGGAAGGGGGGGGAAGGGAGAAGGAGAGAGGGCAAATGACAGCAGAAGGGAGAGAGAGAGAGAGAGAGAAAAAAAAAAAAGAGAGAGAAACAAGAGAGTGACCAGCAGGAGGGAATTCTTTACGCTTCGCGTATCCCCACCAGCCCATCTCACAACAGCAACTCTTGCGAAGCATGCCGACAGTCGTGTTTTTCAGGCGTGTGTCCGCTTGCCTCCGCATATCTCCCCTGTTCCTCCTTCCTCCCGCCTCCTTGTACATCCTCCTTGTGGGGGGAGCGGGAGAAGGACGAGGCGGAGGAGGAGGGAGAGAAAGCGCTCCTCGTGATTTGAGTCGTTTGGGGTTTCTCGTCCTGGTGTGAGTCGTTCGGGCCCTTCTTCCTGGTGTGAGTCGTTCGGGCTCTTCGTGGTGTGAGTCGTTCGGGCTCTTCGTCCTGGTGTGAGTCGTTCGGGCTTCTCGTGGTGTGAGTTGTTCGGGCCCCTCATCCTGGTGTGAGTCGTTCGGGCCCCTCCTCCTGGTGTGACTCGTTCGGGCTCCTCGTGGTGTGAGTCGTTCGGGGCCCGCGTCGTGGTGTGAGTCGTTCGGGCTCCTCGTGGTGTGAGTCGTTCGGGCGCCTCGTCCTGGTGTGAGTCGTTCGGGCCCCTCCTTGTGGTGTGAGTCGTTCGGGCTCTTCGTGGTGTGAGTCGTTCGGGCCCCTCGTCCTGGTGTGAGTCGTTCGGGCTCCTCGTGGGGCCTCTTGGGGGCCTCTTGGAGCCTCTTGGGGCCTCTTGGGGGCCTCTTGGGGGCCTCTTGGGGGCCTCTTGGGGGCCTCTTGGGGGCCTCTTGGGGCCTCTTGGGGGCCTCTTGGGGGCCTCTTGGAGGCTTCTTGGGAGCCTCCTGGGGGCCTCTTGGGGCCATCTTGGGGCCTCAGTGTGCCTCCTGGGCGCTTCTTGGGGCCATCTTGGAGGAAGTCGATCAATGAAGAGGGGAGCTTTAATGAGCGCTGCCCCCTCAGAAGGGCAAAATGAGGCCAAAACCTTCGTAAAATCAATGATTTTGCCTTGAAAGAAGAGGGGAGCTTGAAGGAGCGCTGCCCCCTCAGAAGGCCAATATGGGGCCAAAACCGTAGTAAAATCAATGATTCTGGCTTCAAAGAAGAGGAGAGGGTTTTTTCTTCCTCCCCCCGTCGGGGCCAGAATCCTCGTGAGGGGTGTCGTTTTTTGCCCTCCCAGGAGTCGAAAAAGGACTCCCCTGACCACCCGCGGTGGGACCTCTCCAGGCCCAGGGGGAGGGGGTAGGGGGAGGGGTAAACCCCTCCCCGAAGGGGAAGGAGGGTTGAGAACAGAGCGGGCTCTCTAAACCACTCATGCCCAAAGGGCTGGTGGGATTCGAAAAGCAGTACGAGGAATAGCACCCACAGGAGCAGTACCAGTAGCAGTAGCAGTAGCAGTAGCGGTGGCCGTCGTCGTAGAAGTAGTAGTAGTGCTAGTAGTAGTAGTAGCAATAGTAGCAGGAGTAGCAGTAGCAGTAGTAGTAGTAGTAGTAGTAGTAGTAGTAGTAGTAGTCGTAGTCGTAGTCGTAGTCGTAGTCGTAGTCGTAGTAGTAGTAGTAGTAGTAGTAGTAGTAGTAGTAGTAGTAGTAGTAGTAGTAGTAGTAGTAGTAGTAGTAGTAGTAGTAGTAGTAGTAGTAGTAGTAGTAGTAGTAGTAGTAGTAGTAGTAGTAGTAGTAGTAGTAGTAGTAGTAGTAGTAGTAGTAGTAGTAGTAGTAGTAGTAGTAGTAGTAGTAGTAGTAGTAGTAGTAGTAGTAGTAGTAGTAGTCGTAGTCGTAGTAGTAGTTGTAGTAGTAGTACCAGTAGTACTAGTAGTACTAGTAGTAGTAGTAGTAGTAGTAGTAGTAGTAGTAGCAGCAGTAGTAGTAGTAGTAGTAGTGGTAGTGGTAGTGGTAGTAGTACTGGTAGTTCAGTATCCGCGGTAGTAGCAAACGTAGTCGTTGACGTCGTCGTCGCACTAGTTGTCTCAGTCGCAGAGGCAGTCACTAGAGCAGTGGTCGATATGGAAGTCGTAGTAGTAGTAGTAGTAGTAGTAGTAGTAGTAGTAGTAGTAGTAGTAGTAGTAGTAGTAGTAGTAGGTAGTGGTAGTGGTGGGTAGTAGTAGTAGTAGTAGTAGTAGTAGTAGTAGTAGCAGTAGTAGTAGTAGAAGTAGTAGTAGTAGTAGTAGTAGTAGTAGTAGTAGTAGTCGTAGTAGTAGTAGTTCGAGTAGTAGTAGACTCATAGTAGTACGAGTAGTACTAGTAGGAGTCGTAATAGTAGTTGTAGTTGTAGTAGTACGAGATGATGTAGTCAAACGAGTATGAGTTGTAGTAGTAGTAGAAGTAGTAGTAACCGTAGGAGAAGAAGTCGTAGTAGATGTCTTTTGGAAGCCGCTCGGCGGCCTCTTGGGCCGTCTTCGGCGCCTCTTGGGGCCTCTTGGGGACCTCTTGGGGGTATCTTGGGGGCCTCTTGGAGGCCTCGTGGTGCCTCCTGGGGACCTCTTGAGGGCCATCTGGGGACGTCTTGGGGCCATCTGGTGGACCTCTGGGGGCCATCTTTGGGGGCTTGTATGAGCGCTGCGCCTCCTGGTGTGACTCGTTCGGGCTCCTCGTGGTGTGAGTCGTTCGAGGCCCGCGTCGTAGTGTGAGTCGTTCGGGCTCCTCCTGGTGTGAGTCGTTCGGGCGCCTCGTCCTGGTGTGAGTCGTTCGGGCCCCTCCTTATGGTGTGAGTCGTTCGGGCTCTTCGTGGTGCGAGTCGTTCGGGCCCCTCGTCCTGGTGTGAGTCGTTCGGGCTCCTCGTGGGGCCTCTTGGGGGCCTCTTGGAGGCTCTTGGGGCCTCTTGGGGGCCTCTTGGGGGCCTCTTGGGGGCCTCTTGGGGGCCTCTTGGGGCGTCTTGGGGCCTCTTGGGGGCCTCTTGGGGGCCTCTTGGGGGCCTCTTGGAGGCCTCTTGGGAGCCTCCTGGGGGCCTCTTGGGGCCAGCTTGGGGCCTCTTGCGACCTCCTCAGAAGCGCAAAGGAGCGCTGCCCCCTGAGAAGGACAACATGAGCCCAAAACCTTCGTAAAATCAATGATTTTGCGATGAAGGAAGAGGAGCGCTGCCCCCTCAGAAGGCCAAAATGGGGCCGAAACCGTAGTAAAATCAATGATTTTCGCTTCAAAGAAGAGGAGAGGGCTCTATCTTCCCCCCCCCGTCGGGGCCAGAATCCTCGTGAGGAGTGTCGTTTTTTAGCCCTCCCAGGAGTCGAAATTGACCCCCCTGACGACCCGCGGCCCCCCCTCTCCAGGCCCAGGGGGAGGGGGTAGGGGGAGGGGTAAACCCCTCCCCGAAGGGGAAGGAGGGTTGAGAACAGAGCGGGCTCTCTAAACCACTCACGCCCAAAGTGCTGGTGGCATGTCTTGCATCGGTGCTCGCCCCAGGCACAAAAGGGCTGAGACGACCTCTCAACGTCGCTTGCAACGCGCGCCTTGGCCCGCGTCGGCAAATGACGCCCCTGAGGCCTAGACTGGCCCACTATGGGGTCCAATATACACACCGACAGAGCCGACGAGCATTCCATGACGCCCAAGACGGTCATTTAATGGGGTCCAATGTACACACCGATAGAGCCGACGAGCATTCCAAGACGCCCAAGGCGGCCTCATGCCTGCCCCAGAGACGCCCAAGAGGGCGCCCAATAATCAAGACTTATCTGTCGGAGTCCGTACATTCTTGACGCACACAAGCGCATTTTCGGTGTCAGAGCGCCCTGGGCGGCCCAACAAGCCCCCCAAGAGGCCCCTGAGAGGCCGGAAGAGCGCCCACGACTCCCTCCAAGACGGCCCCAACAAGGCACTGAGGCAGCCAGGAAGCCATCCAGGTCCCCAAGAGAGCCCCCAAGACTGCTCCAAGACGGCCCCAAGAAGGCCCCGAGACGGCCCTATGACCCCCCGAGACGCCCCAAAGAAAAGATACCGACGTTTCGGACAGCGTAGTGTTGTGGCCAAGAGCGCCCCAAGAGAGCCTCAGAGGCCCTCAAAAGGCCCAAGGAGGCTCTCAACAGGTTCCCAAGCGGCCCGACGACGCCCCCAAGAAGCTCCCAACAGTGCCCCCTACAGGTCCCTGACGCGCTCACTTCATTGAGCTGAGAGGTGCTTTGCTCTCGCCCGTTCGGGCTCAGACGGCACGAAAGAAACACCCCGACGGCCTCCGACGGCATCACGCGCGTACGACACTCCTGTGCTTCGCCTTCGTCACACGCGAATGCACGTCTGCAGTCTTCTTGCGGCGAGCGCCTCGTGGGCCCGCCACAGGTTCGACCTGTGTGGTGACGCCTGCTCCCTGTGGTGCTGCCGCAGGCTCGGGCCCGGAGCTGCAGCGGGCCACGGTGACACAGTCATGCCCACATTATCAGTCGGTTCCCACGCTTCGGTGTCTACGATCTCTGTTTTGGTTTCGGTCGACGGGGCAGAGTGCTCAAACACACTGTACACTGTTGCGGAGAAGGGTATTGGCGTCCATTCGTGCGGCTCTGGGATGTGTATTCGAACGTCGTGTGTCGTGGAGGTAGCAGCGTGAGCTTGACAATCGGCGGCCCCATGATCTTGGCGTCTTTGCTTGCTGAAGGTTTCACAGATGGCATCTGCTCTGTCGAGGCGAGAGCGCGATGCTGAAACCCATTTGCGCGATTCCCATTGTGTAGGTACGGAGATTTAGCTTGCGTAGCCATGCTCGCCTATCATGCCGACGCGTCAGGTGCGGAATTGGGGATAGCGCAGTTATAAGAAAGATGGGCGGGGAGTAGGGAGAGAGAGGAGGTGCAAAGATGCGTAGGAGAGATGACTCGAAGAAGAAGAAGAAGCATCACCATGAACATGAATTTCGAAGGTCCGCTCGGCTTTCTTGGAATCGCGCTGGGCGTGCCTGGAGGCGAATCCAACCCCGCCACTTGCGCGCTCCGCGCAACAGAAGGGGGGTCCGGGGTCTGGTTCGAAAGATCCACGCGGACCATCCACAGCTTAAGTTGATGCTGTTGTCCTACATATATGGAGGAGGGCGGGCGGGAAGAGAAGGAGGAGAGGGAGGAGGAGGAGGAGGATGAGGAGGAGGAGGAGGAGGAGAAGGAGGAGGAGGAGGAGGAGGAGGAGGAGGAGGAGGAGGAGGAGGAGGGAAGGAGGGCCAGGCCATGCCGCGCCCGAGCGGCTGCGTGGAGAGATACCTGGGCCTGGCCAAAGCGCGAGCGGCGTTGAACGCCCGCTTCGCGGTCGTCCCGCAGGGGGGATGCGGAGGGGCGGGTCCGGGAGAGCGCGGCTCCTCCATGTGTCTTTCCTCCCTCCGCATCGGTCCCCTCATCTCAGTGGAGGACGAGTTGAGACAACGGTAGCTGGATCCGTCGTCGACACGGCTCGACGCAGCTTGGAAATCTGGTGTCTTTGGACCAGGGTGGGGTGCCGGGACCGATTTTCAGCTTGCGTTGTCTCAACTGGCCCTGCTCCGATTGTCCCCTCCCCCAAGGAGAGATCGCGGCTCCTCCATATGTGTTCCCCCCTCCTCGCCGAGAAAGAAAATGGACCTGAGGGAAACTTGTCCTGGAGGCTGTTCGTCGTTTTCGAGCTCCTGGGGCCCTCCACGGGCCCAAGGACCGTTAGGAAGTCCTGGAGGATGGCCCTGGGGTCCAGGACCCGATTTCTTGGGAACCGTTTCCTTCATGGTAGCCCCCGCATCGTTCCTTCTATATTTTAGACCATCCCCTCCCCCTGCTCGGCCTCCTCCCCTCCGTCTTTCCTCCCCTCCAGTTTCCTTTCCCCCCTCTTCATCGACTGAACCCCGCGACCGCGATACCGCCGTAGGTCCAAAGCGGGCCGTCCAGCGGTGCGGCGGCGCCATGGGAATTTGGTACAGATAGTGTTGCGAGCCTGTCAAGACAACTGAAGGCCTACGGTCCCACCTTTGTGAGCATATCCCGCCGTCGCCTTCTGGCTCGACATGGACAAGGCTTTCGGACCCGACTACTCCGACTCCGCGGTCGTCCCACGGTCCACGGGCTGCCCCCGCCGCGGCCCCGAGCGACCGCACCTCCTTCGCGGACACTGTGGGGACCAAGCACGCCCTGCAGCGTGCATCCCATCGCCTTCTTCTGCCTGCTGCAGGTCCCGCTGCACCAGGCCAAGCAGTCCGACGCCGACTGCCTCCTGTACCAGCACCCCATCATCAGCCATCAGTCCGTGGGCCACCTGAACGGCGTGCTGGGCTCCGTTTTCCAGCTGCAGCCGCATCACATCTCCCTGGGCAGGGAGTGACAGCTACACCGGCCTGGGCAACCAATGACGGCGGCGGCAGTTCGGACGGAGGACAGCGCGGCGATGAGCGCTTCGGCAACAGCAGCATCAGGGCAACCTCGACGAGCAGCCTGGCGGCTCCAGCCCACGGGCTCATCGCACCGCTCGCCGAATGGTGGGCGAGCAAACTTCGACAACGACAGGCAGCCCAATAAGAAGGTGAAGACCGCGGGCGCGGGCGCGCCGGCGGAGCCCGAAGACCAGCACATGGGCAAGAACGACAAGACCCAAGGCAATGGCCAGCCTCACCGCCGCCGCCGAGGCGGCAAGCGCCATCGGCGCGGCACCCGCACCGAGAAGACGCGGACCAACAAGGACAAAAAACTGCACCATATGTTCACCGTGATGGGCAAGCTCGTCCTCCTGGCGAGCCACCGGGCTCGTCTGGCCTTGGCGACGTCCGTCGACACTGTCACTCTCGACACCACTCACAGGCTCGTGGTGGCGATCGCGGACGAGCTCGAGACCTTCAAGGCGCGGGTGGAGCACTTACGTTCAGGCGACGACTCGCAGAAGGCGCAGCTCAAGACTCTTGGATCGCCGACGGCATCCCTGGTCATGGCCGTTGTGGAGGCCCTGGCTCAGTGCGACATCGGAGGCAAGTGCAAGAAGGAGCTGAACACCTGGCTCACCCTGGCCAACGGTGACCCCGAGAGCGAGAACACCATCCCCAGGTCGGCGATCGAGGACGCCGCCCCCTTCATCAGGTTCGAGAAGTGCCGCGACAACTCCAAGACGAAGGTCCTCATTGCATTGCCATGAACGAGTGGGGCCAGAGGCCCACCGTCCTCACAGCGCTGAGGTGCGAGGGCTCAGGTCTCATCCACACCGGCGCGATGCCCGCGGGTAGGAGGGGCTCTCAACGTGGCTGGAGGCGCTGGCGGTGTAAACGGACCCGAAGATCACGATCTGACGCCGCCGTTGCTGCCCCAGACACGCGGGCCCGAGGCCCGCGACCTCTCTCTCCCTGTCCTTTTCGTTCGCTCGAGTTTGCCGCCTCGGGCGTCTCCCCAGTCTCGCAAGCCAGTAATTGTTCGCGCTGCAAGCCGCCCCGCGCAGCCCACATGCTCGGAGGAGGCCCCCTTGGACTCGCCACGTCGTGATCGTGAGGGTGAATTACAGAGTCCCGCTGGCCAGCCCGACTTCAGAGCTGATGAGGAAGCCGCTGCATATCTAGGATTGTGCACCTCCGCCTCTCCCCAGCGCTGCCAGCCCTGCTCGCCGCCAGGGCCCCTGAGCGTGCCTGCGCCTTGCGAGATACGGGGGTAGCAGCCCACGGCGAGCCTTGATTTCCGGCTTTGATATGCATGCCACGGTCAGCGCTCATTCCGAGCCGTGCCCCCAGCGGAGTAGCAAACCGCGGCGAGCGTTGATTTCCGGTCTTGATACTCGCGAGTGTGAACCACAGAGCCCCGCAGGCCAGCCCGACTTCAGCGCTGATGAGGAAGCCGCTGCGTGTCCAGGATTGTGAACCTCGGCCTCTCCCCGCCCCGGGCTGCCAGCCCTGCTCGCCGCTAGAGCTCCCGAGCGCGCCCGCGCCGTGCGAGATGCGGGGGCCCGCCCCCCGTGCGACGGGATCTTTTCGAGTGGCCTAATCACGGCCTTTCACCTTGCAAGACAACTGCCTCTATCAGGCGTTTGCAGGATCCCAGAGCTCGACGTGCAGATGCCCCAATCAGTGCGCACGCTGATGAGGCTCTCGCGGGCATTGGAAGGACTCAGCGGAAGTTCCAGCCGACTTTGGAGGCCTCAGATTGGTGACGCTGGCGACGAGAACCATGACGGACCGCGCTACACGGCGTAACGCAGCACGCCGCACAGCCAGACGCACAATGGCAGGGGGCGCATATGCATGTAACATACCTTTTTAAGATAATGTCTGACTCAAGTTCTTCACTCGGCTGGCAGGCCTCGCAAGGTTACGCAGACGCAGCTTTGCAGGAAACAGTGTTCGTCCGAGATCACGCCTCCCCTTCGTGTTTCTGCAACGCTGCTTGACAGTCTCTGCGCAACCCATCTCGTCCGCCGAGCACGCGGGCATCGAACGTGTGATAAAAAGGTAGATGGGATTTGGACGTCATGTTGGCTTGGATTTGGAAGTCATAGATTGGAACGGTGGAGGAACGGCCGACGAGTGGCATTGGAAGGGGAGTGGTTGGGAGTGGGGTGTGATCAAGTTCGCTTTTCAAGACGTTTCGCGTTCACCGCCCGCCCACCTTAGTTCTCGCCGGACGAGGCAACGACGGTCCGACGACGGCATGACCATATGCAGAAAGACATACAAGACCCCCCCCCCCAGGTGTGTTTTGTTGTCTTGCCTGTGCTCCATGGTTGTTCCAAACCCATAGCCTGTTAGGGTCAGGCATGCCGCGTGGCTGATCGATGGTCGATTTGCCGTGTGGCCGTCGTCCCGTCATCAGGACCGGCGGATCAGTGACATGGACGTTGGCTCTGTGGGCATGTGTTAATTATTGACACCCGGAGGCCAGCAATAACCCGAACATTGCCAAAGATCAACCAAAACGGCCCGAACGCTGCTGAAACGGAGCCAAGCAGGGACCCATGCGGCTCAGGCGGGCGTTGAATTGCCGAAGCGACAGCACGTCCGTGTTGGGCCGTAACTCCGCTGGAATGCCATCGAACATCAGGCTGGTTGGCTGCCGTTTTGGGTTTGGTCGAAGCCTACGAAAGCCCATGAGCGTCCAGCATTGACCCTGGATCGAGTCCACGAACGACGTAGGTGTGGGAGCAGGCGTATGTAGGTACAGCGCGAGCTGTAGGTCCCAGGTCGGGGTCGGGGTTATGACGATGCATGCACGCGTCTGGGTCGATGTTTGTCATGGACGTCGTTTTCTGCTCGGGCGTGAACTCAGGCATGGCGTGCGGCGTCATGTGGCTTCATGCCATAGCAGTTGACACAAACCCTAAACCCTAAACCCTACTTAAACCCGAAACCCGAAACCCGAAACCCCGAAACCCGAAACCCGAAACCCGAAACCCGAAACCCGAAACCCGAAGCCTGGGTTGTGGGCTCCGATGTCTCTTGGATGCTGCTTGGGTGTGCGTGGATTGCCTTGCGAAGGCATATGGGTACTGTATGGTGTTTGCGTTGGTGCAATCGGTCTGATTCAAGGACTACGAAGTGGTATGGTGAGCGTCATGTGGATCCCTGCTGGCGTGGAGCCCTGGTGCTAACGATTCGTGCCCGATGCTTCATGAGTGAAGTGGCATCCCAGTGGTACCGCTGGAGGCATATCCATCGAGGGAGTTGGGTTGGAAGAGGAAAAGGAGCAGCAGGAGGAAACCGGTGAGGAACACGTGGAGGAGCAAGAGGAGGAGGAGGAGGAGGAGGAGGAGGAGGAGGAGGAGGAGGAGGAGAGATAGGAATGTAATAGGGGTGACGCAGGGAACGACGACGATGATGACGGCGACGACGACGACGACGAGGCCGACGACGACGTGGACGACGACACAGGTCGACAAGGCGTGAACCGTAAGAGTCTGTGTCCGCGAGCCTCCGGGATGCCTCCTTGGTGCTTCTTGAGTATGTAGGCTTCAAAGGGTACGGTTCGGGCACCAATAAAGTCTCCCCGGCCTTTTTGGGGGTCGTGTTGGGGCCTTGTCTTGGCCTGTCGGGGGCGTCTTCGGGCGTCTTGGGGGCCTCTTGGGGTTTGGGGGGGCTCTTGGGGCCAACTGTGGGGCCTCTTGGGGCGGAGGGTTCGAGAAGTTTGTTCGGGTTCCTCTTGTTGGGCCCCTCTTGGGACGTCCTGGGGGCCTCTTGGGCCGCCTGGGAGCCCTCTTGGACAATATTGGGGCCTTTTTGGCGGCCTCTTGGGCCGTCTTGGGGCGATTTTTGAGCCCCCTTGGGCCGTCATGGCGGCTATCTGGGGCCCTCTTGGCGGCCTCTTTGGCCGCCACGTCGGTCTTGCTGTAAAACATCGGCCCAGTTCTAGACTGTTTTGGGTCCGTTTTGGGGCCGAAGTGGGGCCCCGAATCTTCCAGAATGGACCCCGAAGGTTGCCCAAGAACGGCGTCCAAATTTGAAAGATGGAACATACCGCAGACGATCCCGAAAGGCAGATGTAAAAAGCGTCCGAGTGACCCCGGGGGAAGCGAACATCGTGAACCAACCATAGTATTTGCTACGCTCTTTGGCATGCCAGCTTGTCGGGGGGAACGGGCCACAAAGGCGTTCTTGATGGCCCCGGGAGCGGATTGTGGAGGCCAAGAAAGGGTTCCGACGGGGCCGAAATGGAGCCAAAATGCGCCCTGGAGGCGTCCTCAGGACGATCTGAAAATGAAGCTCGTCTTGGAAGTCGTTTTGGAGGCGTCTGGGGGACGGACGGTACGGCGGAATGGGCGCAGCCAGGCGGCGGCAGAATGGCGGAGGCCTCCGAGGGGGGGGGATAAAGGGGGGGGACTGAAGCATTGTACGAAGCTTTCGTAGTTAAGTCTCATTCGCCCCTCAGTCTGGTGGGCGGGCGGATTCAAGTGGCTTGCGCCATTCAGCCTGCCCCCAGATGAGCAACGCTGTCTTCGGGTGAGGCCTTTTGCCTCTTGGGATGCGCTTGAGGGGCCCATCTTTTGGGCCTTTGCGGTGCCTCTTGGTGCTTCTTCGGGGTCTGTTGGGCGCCCGCTGGCGGTCTCGGGGACCTCTTGGTGCGGAGGGCTCGAAATGTCTGTTCGAGTTCCTCCTGTTTGGGGCCCTCTTGGCTCTTGTGGGGCCCTCGTGGGCCGTCTTACCTGGCGAACGGAAGCTGCTCGCGCGCGATCTCGTTTCCTACGTCGTGGCGAGACGAAAACACTTCCAGAAAAGCCTTGCGCGGCCCTGCCGCGAGCGCACCGCTGAGCTTTCTCTCGCGTGGCCACATTTTCGATGTGAGCGGCGAAGACAAGGGATGCGCTCCGCCGAAGCAGCGCTGCCCCTCCCACGGGAAATCTGTACCCTACGTGGGCCAGGCAACGTTTTGCTCTCCTGCCCGCGGACCCTCGCCGCGGCCAAGTCGCCGACAGATTGGCGGCTTCGTCCCTGCTCCTGCGAAGGCGGCTTCGGCGATGTGCTCCGCCCGCCTCGAGCCTGGCAGGCCTTGCTCGGCCGCTTGGTGGCAGAGCGGGAGTATCCAATGTCCTGCGGCGCGTCCTGCCACCGCGCCTTGGTTGTGGGGCAGATGCCTCCCAGCCGTCTGTGGGCACATGGGGCCCAGGAGAGTCACGCGGGAATGCGGCCCGGGCGCGCCGGGCGCCGCAGGATGTTTCAGAATTTCAGGTTCGGGGCCCTTTACATGATCTTCAGGATTGAGGACCGGGTCTCTGGGAGTTGAGCAAGGGACCTAAGGACGGACACTCCAACTCTTGCCCCGCAGGCACGGTGGCGGATCCAAGACAGCCAGGTCGAACGAGTCAGGGGCCCCGCCGTTTCCCACCATCCCTCCCCAGCGTAAGAATGAAGCGTGGCACAACTTGATCCTGGGATTGGAGCGCGCCCCCACCTAATGAGGATGGGGTGGGAGACGTGTGGCGCGCTCAAACGGGAGCTCAATTTTCAGGAAAATCAGCGCGGCGCCGAGGCCAGAGCGGCACTTCGTCCTTCCGCGCGCGATGTGCGCTTGGCCCAACTCCCGCCATGAGTTTTGCATCGTCGACGGCAAGATGTCTGTGTTGAGAGAAAGGCGTGCGATTCGAAATTGTTTCTGATGGATTGGATGAAACGCCGCAGATGTGACCGGCAATCGGGCGGCTATGTGGTATTGGGAGTGGCTTTGCGTAAGGATTGCTGATGGGGTGAGGAGGACGGGGCACGAGGAGGACCCGCAGACGCTGTTGGAAGGCAGGCGCTCTCAATCCCAGTAGAGAATTGCGTTCCTCCCCCCTCCTCCCCACACCACATGGCTCGGGGGCTCAAGCTTGAAAGTCGCGAATTGCCCAGAATCGTCCGACATCGAACAATCTGCTCTATCAGGAAGCCGCGATTGTCAAAGGTTGAACGATGCACGCGGTGTCAGAATCCACCGCCGGGCTGGGGCACGACACGAAGGCCTCGGTGTCTGCGCAGGATCGACCGAAGGTAACCTCCTCCTCGTGCTCCTCATCTTCTGTGTCGCCTCCTGTTCCCGCCTCCTGTTCCCTCATCCTCGTTCGCCTCCTCCGGGACAGCCCTCCTCAGTTTGCTCCACCTCTTCCGTCCTTGTGTCCCCCCGTTCGCTAGTAGCCTGGAGACGGAAGAGGAGAGACAAGGAAAGCGGACGCGGCGGGGGACGAGGAGGGTGATGATGATTGGATAAGGGTGAGAAGGAGCACGAAGAGAGGGATGAGGGCGCGGAGGAGGAGGAGGAGGAGGAGGAGGACGAGGACGACGACGACCACCAGGGGCAGCAGCAGGAGCAAGAGCAGGAACAGGAGGGTGCAGAGGGAAATAAAACGAATATGCATGGGAAGAGGGGAGCAGCAGTTCCAGGACGAGAAAGGGGAGTAACCTCAGGAGGTCTTCAGTTATTGTCCCCCCCTTTCCCCCGGCGGGGATTAAACGCGCCCCTCTTCCTGCTCCTCCTCTTTCCCTTCCTCCCTCTCCTCCTCCTGCTCCGCCTCCTCCTCCTCGTTCTCCTCCTGCTCTTCCTCGTATCATTCCTTGTAGTCGGAATCGTAGTCGTCGTTGTCGTCGTCACGTCGTTGTTGTGTGGCGGGTGCCGCAGAGAAATGCATGCTTTCTTGGTGGGGCCCCAGTCCGTACACAAGGTCGCCGAACGTCTAATCATTGCCCAACAGTTGGGTGGGGTTCTGAAGACCTATCGTGCTTAGGAGGAAGGTAATAATGTAATGGGAGGAGGAAGAGTTGTTGCAGGAGGCAGGGGAGGATGGTGACGAAGAGTATGCGGGTTAGGAGCAGGACCTTATCCAGCTGTTTCAGCGTGACGGGGAGGAGCAGGATGAGCAGGACGAGGAGCAGGGAGGCTACGAGCGGCTACGACCTGGAGGTGGATCAGGAAGACGAGGGGGAGGACGAGGAGGAGGAGGAGGAGGACGAGAACGAGGGTGAGGGGGTGGATGGGGGGGAGGCGGGAGAGGGGATGCAGGCAAGTTAGTTGCGCTCGCGCCATATCTGACATGTTACCCCTCCCACACCTTCCCAATGCGCTGATTTTGTATCGATCTGCGGACGCGTGTCATAGCCGACATGGGACTCCACAAAAGACCCCATCATGTGATGCGCAGTCAAACAACGGAAACGTGTGGGACATGCTCGACTTGGGAGACCTCTGTGGCCTGTGAAGTTTGTGAGACCTGCGAGACCTGTGGGACCCGTGGCATCGGACCTGCGGGACCTGTGGGGCCTGGGGCACGTCTGTTGGGCTTGTGAGACCTGCGGCACCTCTTGGACCTGCGGGGACCTGTCCGACCTGCTGGACCTATACATGCGAGACTTGCGAAACATATGGGACGTGTGGGACCTGTGGAACCTGTCCGCCCAGTGGAACCTGTGGGGCGACCTGCACCACTTGTGGGACCCGTGGGACCTGTGGCGCCTGCGAGACCTGTGGGATCCAAACAAGTGGCCCTACTTTGGGGCGGGCGGGGGTGGCTACTCTCTGGGCATACTCGGGGGAGAGAGGAGAGTAGTATTCATGGTGTGTGATTGTAAAATGGAGGCGCGAGGAGGTCGAATATGGGGAGGAGGGAGGGACAGCCTCGCGGTTACCCGACGCGCACCCGGCAGCCTGGGCGGATTGCAGGTCATATTGGCCATCGCCGTCGGGGCTTCCGGACGCCTGGGTGCGACGCGCCCACGGCCTTCGTGGGGGGATGGACGATGTAAGAGGTAGTGCGACGTAGGAGGAGGAGGAGGACGAAACAGGAGGATAAGGAAAAAGAGGAGGAGGAGAAATAAGCTTACGTGGTCACAAGCAATGCTGAAGTTGCAGGTGCGGTGCGAACGGTATGGTCTGGGCCTCTGTGGACGGAGGTCAAGTTCTTTGACCACAAGAAGGCAGCACATACGCTATGCCGAGGATGCCAAGAAGATGACGAAACTATTGGCCACGTTGATTTCAAACATGATGTTGTGTATATGTGGCTGATTGACAGGGAGGAACACACAATGTCCGAGGAGATCCTCTAAGCTTCGCGACGCAGCACTTCAGCATTGCACGGTGCAGCGTCTTTGCGTCACCAACGAATGCTTCGAGGTCGGCGTAGGCATCCCACAGCTACAAGGAGTTACCGAGTACGCGACGGAGGACTCGGAGGGACGTGTAGGTTTGGAGTGATTGGGACAGCCCGCGTACGGGGTGTCTTGGCGTCGTGTTCATTGACGGGTTTGCCTGTCCGTCGAGTTCTTCCGAGCTGAAGCGTTGCGGATGGACATGTATGCGGATGGCCGTGGAAGGTTGTCCAGCGAAGGCTATTTATTGTGGGGGCGACCAGGGGTGCAAAGAACTACTAGTGCTGCTGATTGTCCTGGTGTGCCGCAGACTTTGCGGCACTTCCCTTGCTTGGAATTGGTGGTGGTTGAGTTGGCGGGTTGGTGTCGGAAGGTTCTAGGTGGGACGTTGTTGATATTATGGCGGGTGCACGACATGCGGGACAGTGGCACGCCATTCAAGAAGAACCGAAGGTGAGCAACAGGGAGCCGCCAAAGTTCGCCTGGTGCCTAATCACGTCTTGGTTTGAATTAAGGTGCGGCAGATTTGGTACCACGTGCGGCAAACTACGATTGTGCACTGGGCAACGTATGGGCAGACTACTTTGCGAAGTTCGGTGCTCGAGGTCTTGATTTCGCTGAGCGCTACTGTGATTGGTTTAACTACGCGCTATCGCAAGCTGAGATGGCAACCGTCTGTATTAAACCCGTGTCGCGCAGGATTGCCCAGCAGCAGTTGTATGAGAAAGAGGCTCGACCTCTTCATCACGGTGAGAGCACGTGCCTCGGGCCACGGTGTTCGAGCACGGCTTCAGGTGGTATGATCATGCGCACGAGTGGAATTGTAGGGCATGCAGCTTGACGGCTCGCACGACCACTCATCTCAATGGTTGTTGGCGGGGTACGCAGAAGCCTGGCGATCGTATCGCGGTGCAGCGGTTGCAGTCGGATGTTTTTTTTTTCCGGCACGGACAAAGGTTTGAAAGAGCGCGCCCGCAGCGCTGGGAATACGGAAAGGGGAGCCCCAGCTTCAAGCTATTCCCCCCCCATCCCTTCCAAAAGGCGGGGTGGCTTCCGAAGCTCCCCCCCTCCTCCCTTCTGTAAGGGTTTCTAAGCTAGGGGGGCCCTGGCGAAAGGGGGGGGGGCTTCGAAGCTACCCCCCCCTCCCTGTCTTTTCCGGAGCAGAAGGTGAGCCCGGGCTTCCCTTTCACAGGGGGGGGCTTCGGCGGAAGCTATCTCCCCCTCTCCTTCCTTTTTTTGTCTGGGCACCCGGGGGGGGCGGCTTCAAGCTACCCCCCTCCCTCCTCTTTTGCAAAGGATGGGGGGGGCTTCCGAAGCTACGCTCCCACCCCTGTCTTCCAGGGCTCTAGCAAAATGGCGGAATCCCTGACGACAAGTGCGCACCGCAGCGCTAGAGAACGAGTTCGGGAATAACGTCGACTCCTGGTTCGTTTTCTTGTTTTCTTGTTTTCTCGGCCCCTGGTTCGTAGTCTCGTTTTCTCGGGTCCTGATGCCTTTCATCATTTTCTTGTTTTCTCTGTCCCTGGTTCGTTTTCTTGTTTTCTTGTGTTTTCGGCTCCTGGGTCGCGGTCTCGTTTTCTCTGACCCTGGTTCGTGTTTTCGTTTTCTCGTTTTCTCGGCGCCTGGGTAGTGGTTTTGTTTCCTCGGACACTGGTTCGTTTCCTCGTTTTCTTGTTTTTTCGGCCCCTGGGTCGTGGTTTTATGTTCTCGGGCGCTGGTTATTATTATCGTTTTCTCGTTGTCTCGGCTCCCGGGTGGTGATCTCGTTTTCTCTGACTCTGCTTCGTTTTCTCTGCCGATGTTTGCTCGGCTCCTGGGTGGTGGTCTCGCTTTCTCGAGCCCAGCGTTTTCTGGTGATCTCGGCCCTTGGGTCGTGGTTTCCTCGGACCCTGGTTCGGTTTCTGGTTTTCTCGACCCCTGGGTGCGTTTTCTCATTTCCTCGGCCCTTGGGTCGTGGTCTCGTTTTCTCGGGGCCTGGTTTGTTTTTTCGTTTTCTCGTCTCCTCTGCCTCTGGGTCGTGGTCTCGTTTTCTCGGATCCTGTTTTTTTGTTTTCTTGTTTGCTCGGCCCCTGGTTCGTAGTCTCGTTTTCTCGGACTTTGATTCCTTCTATCATTTTCTTGTTTTCGCGGTCCCTGGGTCGTGGTCATGTTTTCTCTGACCCTGGTTCGTTTTCGCGTTTTCTGTGCCCTTGGGTCGTGGTCTCGTTTTCTCATGCCCTGTTGGTTTTCTCGTTTTCTCGGCCCCTGGGTCGTGGTCTCGTTTTCTCGGGCCCTGGTTCGTGATCTCGTTTTTTCGGGCCTCGGGTCTTGTCTCGGCTTTTGTTTGTTTGTGTTGTTTTTTCGAGCCCTGGTTCGTAATCTCGTTTCCTTGTCTTCTCGCCCCCTGGGTCGTGGTGCCATTTTTCCTCGGTCCCTTGTTAGTTTTCTCGTGTTCTCGTGTTCTCGGCCCCTGGGTCCTGGTCTCGTTTTCTCTGGCCCTGGTTCGTTTTTTGTTTTCTCGGCCCCTGGATCGTGGTCCCGTTTTCTCTGACCCTGGTTCGATTTCTCGTGTTCTCCGTTTCTCGGCCCCTGGATTGTGGTTTCGTTTTCTCTGACGCTGGTTCGTTATCTTGTTTTCTCGTTTTCTCGGCCCCTGGGTCGTGGTCTCGTTTTCTCGGGCGCTGGTTGGTTTTCTCGTTTTCTCGTTTTCTCGGCCCCTGGGTCGTGGTCTCGGTTTCTCGGGCACCGGTTCGTTCTCTCGTTTTCTCTGCCCCTGGGTTTTTGTTCAGTTTTCTTGGCCCCTGGTTCGTTGTCTTGTTTTCTCGTTTTCTCAGCCCCTGTGTCGTGGTCTCGTTTTCTCTGACCCTTGTTAGTTTTCTCGTTTTCTTGGTTTCTCGGCCCTTAGGTCGTGGTCCAGTTTTCTCGGGCCCTGGTTTGTTGTATCGTTTTCGCGTTTCTCTGCCTCTTGGTCGTGTCTTGTTTTCTCGGCTCCTGGGTCGTGCTCTCGTTTGCTCGGGCCCTAGTTCGCTTTTTGGTTTTCTCTGCCCATGAGTCGTGGTTTGGTTCTCTCGGGCCATGTTTCGTTTTCTCGTTTTCTCTGCCCCCGGGTGGTGGTCTCGTTTTCTCTGACCCTGGTTCGTTTTCTCGTTTTCTCTGCCCCTGGGTCGTCGTCTCGTTTTCTCTGACCCAGGTTCGTGTTCTCGTTTGTTGTTTTCTCGGCGCCTGGGTTGTTGTCTAGTTTTCTCGGACCCTGGTTGGTTGTCTCGTGTTCTTGTTTTCTCGGCCCCTGGACTGTGGTTTCGTTTTCTCGGACTCTGGATTGTTTTCTCGTTTCCTCGTCTTCTCGGCCCCTGGTTCGTAGTCTTGTTTTCTCGGGCCCTGATTCCTTTTCTCGTTTTCTCGTTTTCTCCGCCCCTGGGTCGTGGTTTTATTTTCTAGGACCGATATTCGCGTTTTCTCGGAATGGGTCGTGGTCTCGTTTGCTCGGACCTTGGTTTGTTTGCTCGTTTACGTGTGTTCTCGGCCCCTGGGTCGTTACCTCGTTTTCTCGGACCCTGGTTCATCGTCTCGTTTTCTCGGTTTCTGGGTTGTTGTTTCGTTTTCCCTGGCCCTGGTTCTTTTTCTCGTTTTCGCGCTTTCTCGGCCCTTGGATCGTGTTCTCGCTTTCTCGGGCCCTGGCTCGTTTTCTCGTTTTCTCGGCCTCTGGGTCGTAGTTCCGTTTTCTCGGGCACTGGTTTGTTTTCTCGTTGTCTCGTTTTGTCGGCCTCTCGGTCGTGGTCTCGTTTTATCGGACCCTGGTTCGTTTTCGCGTTGCCTCTGCCCCTGGGTCGTGGTCTCGTTTTCTCGGACCCTGGTTCGTTTGTTGGGACCTTGGTTTGTTTTCTCGTTTTCTCGTTTTCTCGGCCCCTGGGCCGTGGTCTCGTTTTCTCGGACCCTGCTTCGTTTCCTCGGTTTCTCAGCCCCTGGGTCGTGGTCCCGTTTTCTCGGACCTTGCTTCTTCGTCGTCGTCGGTCGTCGGTCGCGCGTCGTCCGTCGTCCGTCGCCGTCTTCGCATGACCTCGTCCTCGTCGTGACGACCGCGACGAGGTCACACGAAGACGGCGACAATGACGGCGACGGCGGCGACAACAACGACGAGGACGACGACGGCGTCGTACGAAGACGTCGAGGGACGGCGACGGCAACGACGAGGACGACGGGGGAGGATCGTCCGGCAGGGGGTGGTCAAGGGAGGGGGGTAGTAGCTGAGCCGCCTTTCTTCCTTTTAAAAGGGGGGGGGAGGGGTAGTTTTCTGCAAGGGAAGCCGAAACAAACGAGGAGGGGGGGCTTCCGCCAGAGGAAGGTCAGGGAGGGATGTTGCTGTGTTCCGCCTTCCCTCTTCGTCGGGTGGGGGAGGGTGGGGGGCTGCCTGGGTGCCGAAAGGGAGGGGGGGGGGCCTAGGGGGGGGGAAGGGGGGAAGCTTCCGGCAGAGGACGGTCAAGGGGAGGGGGGGCTGCTGAGCCCCCTTCTGTACTTTTCGTAAGGAGGGGAGGGGGGGGCAGCCCGCCCGGGTGCCGAAAGGCGGGAGGGGAGGGGGGGGGCTGTTAAGCCCCCTCCTCCTTTGGGAGTGAAGGGGGGGAGGGCGGGGAAGGGGGGGGGAGCTTCCGGCATCGGGGGGTCCAGGGTGTCAATGGCACAGATTCTGTTCCAATGTAGTAGCTATGCATGATGTAATGATTGCTAGCATGCACGTGTGTGTGTTGCTTGCTTGCTTGCGGTACATACTTGCGTGTAGGTGTGCGCGCGCCCGCTGCCTGTTTTGACTCAAACTGATTCGTAGGGGCCCCTGAGCTGATATTAACTACGAGCGGATCTTATCGATCGCAATCTATCCAATTTCATATTCGGTTTGGAACTTTGTGTGTTCAGACTTTGGTGGTTCTATTGAGTGCTACCGACATTGGTAGCGGAGCTACGGCTCCAGGTCCACGGCCCGACCGATAACGTCCGCTCTTGATTTTCTCCCAGCAGAGTCGAGAGATGCGGCCCAACGGTCAACCAGGACCGGGACGCGGACGAGGTGAAGGGCGTGGCGGTGGCGACGCTGGACGAGGAAGAGGCCAGCAGGAGGAACGTCGCCAAGCCGAGGAGCAGGAGATACCAGACGACGACAGCGAGCTCCTCGGAGGAGGAGGTGGCCGAGGACGACAGGGTGAGCGGCCACCACAAATAAACGCGGGCTTGGCGAAGTGCTGCCCGCATGCGACGGACCTCAGCCACGCGACGTACAGGACCTTTCGACGGAGAGCGACGGTGTTCCAGAGGTTGTGCGCGCGCCGAGGCGCGCCAGTGGTGAGTGAGGGCGCCTACTTGCTCCTGCAGAGCCTGCAGGGCGACGCATGGGACGCCTGTGATGAGATAAGTTTCGAGAGGATGGACACCGCAGAGGCATTCGACGAGATTTTTGAGAAGTTGGACGTGCTGTGCAGGTACACGCAGGAGGTCGAGTTGCCAGGAAGATGCGACGGATTTTTCGGAGAGTTCGCGCGGCAGCCGAAGGAGACGCTCAACGCGTACGTGCTCAGGCATGGCAAGGAGCTGACGAAGCTGCGCGAAGCGGGACTTGAGCTGCCAGATCTACTGGCAGGATGGCATATGATGACGCGAGCGGCGATTCCCCAGTGGCAAGTACCCAACCTCAAGGCGCTGTGCAACAACAGGTTGACGGTGCAGGTGGTCATGGAGAGCCTGAAGACGATGTTCGGAGGCGACAGCGTGGCGCACAAGAAGGACATCGATCGCGTGAGAAGTACTTATCACGGACGAGGCAGTCGAGAAGAAGGCTACTGGATGGAAGACTACTATGAAGAAGATGATGATGCTTACTATGATGACGAGTACGACCCGCATGAAGAGTATCAAGAAGATGACGAATGGTACGAGGATGACGAGGAAGTGCCGGAGGATCTCGAGAACGCCTACGAGGCTACCGAGGAGGCCTACGCAGCGTATGCGGAGGCTCGAGCCAAGATGAACGAGTTGGCAAAATCCCGAGGATTCTACCCCGTGGTGGCGCTGATCGACGAGAAGCGTGGACTACCCCCTCCAAGAGTTGGAAATGCCAGGCCGCCAAAAGGAAGAGGACGCAGCAGCAGCGGCAAAGCGAGAAGCGCGCAGAAGGGCAAGCAGAAAGGACGATACGGTGGACGAGCACCCTTCGGCGGTGGCAAGGGTGGCAAGCATTTCGACGGCAGCCCGAAGACGACGCATACTGGATCTACGCAGCAACACGGACCAAGGTTCAAGCGGCGACGAGATGGAGCACCCGCCAAGCACGACGAGGACGCGAAGATGCTGTACGAGATCGGCACGGACAACAAGTTGACTGAGATTGCGCCCAGTATGGAGACGGCGCACGGATTACAACTCGAAGAAGTGAATTTGGCTACGGGCAAAGGAGTTGGCGACAGTGGAGCTACGAAGCCAGTCATGGGACTCGACGAGCGGCCGAAGTGGCGCAAGAAGTTGACGGACATGGGCATGGCCGACCAGATCGCGACGGAGCGGTGCCAGAAGACATTCCGGTTCGGCAACGATGCTACGGCGACGGCAAAGCAGATGGTTACGTTCCCAGTCTGGGTTCGCAAGACGAGGCGCGAGATCACGGTTTACCTGGTGCCGGGCAAAGTTTCTCTTTTAGTGGCTCGGCCGTGTCTCGAAGAATGGGGCATCGTGGTGGACTACCGCAACAAGAAGGCGATGTACCTGGACGAAGTACCGCAGACGTGGAGCGACATCGAGACAAACGAGAAAGGCCACGTGATCCTGGACCTCTTGAGTTTCCCAGAGGACGCGCCGGAGATCAAAGAGGAGTCTAGCTCGACGGACGCCGACACGGACGGAGATCACGAGGTCAAGAGCGAAGAGGAGATAGATTTCTACGTGACCAGCACTCATGGCGAGGAGAAGGAGGACGCGGAGACGACGAATTTCGACGCCGAGCAGCTGAAGGATTGGTTTACGAAGGTTAACAGGACGCTCGACGAGAAACCCAAAGTTAAACGCAAGTTCTGGGAGATCTTTGTCAATGAGGGACGTATTTCACAGCATGTCGAGCAGCATGGCGACTTCAAGACGGACAAGTATACGTTGGACACTGGCTGGGATTTCACGAGGAAGTCACATCGCGAAGCGTTCTTTGATAAATTACGACGTGAATGGCCAGAGGAAGTTTGGATTTCACCGCCATGTACGCCGTGGTCTTCGATCAACACGCTGAACGACGCGAGTAAGGACAACAGATATCGGCAGCAACGCAGACGAGAGCGAGAGAAGCAGAAGAAAGAGTTTCTGAAGTTCAGCCGGGACATCTACGACGAGCAGCAGAAGAACGAGAGGAACGCGCATTTGGAGCATCCCAGATACGCGACGTCGTGGAGCGAGGACGTCTGGCAGGACATGGAAGGATACGACACGTTCGTGGACCAGTGCGCGTACGGGCTGAAGGCGCTGGACCGCGACGGGCGCAGGATCGGTCCGATCAAGAAGCCCACGAACGTGCGGACGACCAAGTACAAGATGCACGAGGGACTCTGGAGGCGTTGCAGCTGTAAGGAGAAACACGTTATGCTGGAAGGAGCTCACAACATGCGCGGAGTGGAGAACTATCCGAGGAGTATGGCGTTTCAGGCGGCAATCTGCATCGTGGACGACCCGCAGAACGAGTCAAGCTACGCCGTAGAGGAGATGACGCAAGAGGAGTTTGACAAGATCGAGTACAAAGAAGTTTGGAAGAATTTACTTGAAGTTCACGCTCGACGAGGTCAAGTGGGTTGAGAAGGTGCATGTGCAGATGGGTCACCCATCGAGTGAAGCGTTGGCGGCAGCACTCAAGGAGATGAACGCGGATGATCGTTTGGTGAGCTGCGCGCGGATTTATATTTGTGAGATATGCTTGAAACGGCAGAGGCCTAAACCAGTACGGATCGCCAGGATTCCAAAAGATAGAGGTTTCAACGACACGATCGACATAGACACTTTTCACGCGAAGTGGAACGACAAGCACACGCTGATTTTTACGATTATGGACGAGAGCTCGCGATGCGAGGTCGACACGGTGGTGCCAGACGAAAAAGCGAAGACCGAGATAAAGGCGATCGAGAAAAACTGGATCAATTGGGCTGGTGCGCCAGTGCGTATTCGGGCTGATCAAAGTGGTGCGCATGTGAGTGAGGAGTTTTCGGAATGGTGCGACATGCGGCAGATAAAATTGCAGCTCATACCGAGAGACGCTCATCATCGACTCGGGATCCTTGAAAGGAATCACCAAGTACGACGAGAGCAGATTGCCAAGTATCACGAGGACCGACCGGACGACAGCCTGAAGGTTACGGTGCGAGTGACGTGCGACATGAGGAATCGGCTACGTAACGTTCGAGGGTTTACTCCAGCGCAGCGTGCGCTAGGACGGCAGCCCAGAGATCTGGGCAACATGGCGGACGAGCCGACGACGATGGGCGATCTTGGAGAGCACGACGAGGGATTCTACCAGAACTTGGGTCGCAGGCGAGACGCGGCCAAGGCCTACTTCGCGGCGAATATGTCGAGGGCAGTGCGAGAGGCTTTAGCGGCTCGCAACAGACCCTTAGCGAAGGAGTTCCAGATCGGCGAGTACGTCTACTTCTGGAGGCGCGACAAGGGCGAGAGCGACTTGATCAAGAGTTATTGGAAGGGACCGGCGATGGTGACGCAGGTCGAGTACACGGACGACCCCGACAAGCTGAGGCAGTCAGTCATCTGGTGCGTGCATAACAACACGCTGCTCAGGACGACGCGCGAGTTGCTGAGGCCAGAGCTACCAGAGGAGCGGCGACAACGCGAGGAGGCAGATGATGCTTTCGGTCTACCCTTGTCGACGGCGGAGAGATTGCTCAAGAAGTTGAAGAGCACGACCGGCTCCATCAAGTACAAGGATTGCGTTGGCGACGCGCTCGGGGACCCAGAGGGCCACGTAGACGACGGACGGCCCGAGGACATGGACATGGACGCTACAGGCGTGGACACTGATGGCAAGGTGGAGGGGCCAGTCGAGGAGCGTGCTCATCGCGACGAAAGGACGAGGAGCAGCGAAGAAGCCGAGCCAGCCGAGCGCGAGGTGAAGGAGGAGCAGCCGCAGTCAGCGGCGGCCGAGTCTCGACCCGAAACCGATCCACCGGAAGCCGATGGCAGGCGAGAACCTCATCTCGAGGCACCAAGCCAAGAGAAAGAAGAGGACGCTAAACCGGAGGCCATAGTGGAGAAGCGGAAGGTGGACGACAGGGACGAGTTACTGGAGAGCATTAATGCGGCAAGACGGCTCGACGGGCTCAAACCGTTGGCTAAGAGACCAAGGATAACACCGATGGAGACAGAGACCATCAAGACGGACACAGGCGACGACGAGCTGCTACTGCTGTACGAGGACGAGGCGATGATCCACCTCACGAACGCGGCGAAGCGCGACGCTGTGGTGGAGGCCAGGCTCACGCCGGACGAGAAGGTGCAGTTCGACGAGGCCAAGACCAAGGCATTGCTACCCTGGATCGAGAATCAGGCGTGGCAGGCGGTGGACGAGGCGACGGCGGGAGCTGGCGAAGTGTGTCCGATGGGGTTTCTGTTGAAGTGGAAGATGAAGGACGGAGTTCGAGAGGCAAATGCGCGAGTGATTCTTCAAGGATTTCACTTGGAGGAGGTGACGAGCACTAACGTAGAGAAGGCAAGCCCTTTTTCTGACGAGGCTCGCGAGGTACCTCATCCTGCTCATCCTGTGCCAGCAGTCGTGGAAGATGGTGGCAGCTGACGTGAAGAGCGCATTCCTCCAGGCCAAAGACATTCGTGGGCAGGGAGTGCGCATTTTCAGCAGACCGACGAAGGACATCCGAAGGAGGTTGGCGAAGATGATGGGCCTAAAGGACGACGAGATATTGCAGATGCTGAAGCCAGCTTTCGGGGATGTTCGCGCTCCCAGGCAGTGGAATCAGACGATCACGGAGGCCATGATCGACATCGGATTTCTTCAACACCAGTTGGATCGGTGCTGTTTTCTGTCGTACCGCATCGCAGCCGACGGCGACGACCCCTTTCTGGTGTGGAGTGCAGACGACGGACAGAACTACGTACTGGACGGTATTTTGGGTTTACACGTGGACGACTTCATCGGTGGCGGCGAGAACCTGGAGTGCGAGGCCGGCCTGACCGACAAGCAGGCCTACGAGGGCACGTTCCTGGACAGGGTGCAGACTCTCAGCAGGCGCTTTAAGTTCGGCAAGTGGGAGTTTCAGAACGGTATTGTTTTCTGTGGTATGGAGACCACGCAGTCGCAGTCAAGGAACGAGATCGAGGTCAAGGCCGAGCAGTACATCCATAAGGTGAAGCCGATTAGCATCGAGAAGGTACGCCGCCAGCACCCGGACGATTTGTGCACGCCGAAGGAGATAAGCCAGCTACGAGGACTTAATGGAGCTATGCAGTGGCCGGCATCTCAGTGTATGGTGCAGGCGGCGGCGACAGTTTCTTTTGCCCAAGGTGACGTGAGCAAAGCTACGGTTGGAAGTTTGCTGGAGGCCAACAAGTCATTGCGGTTCCTGAAGGCGAGTGGCGACGTGGGCATCCGTATTCGTTACGTGTCCAAGTGGGAGCAGCTACGACTTGGAGTGTATTGGGACGCTTCATGGGCAACAAGACTTAACGGAGAGTCGCAAGGAGGCTACATGATCTTCGCGATCGAGGACGACAGGATCGACGACGGCCAGGCCACGTTTTTGGTTATCATCGATTGGACGAGCAAGAAGTTGGTTCGCATTTGCAGGAGTTCTCTGTCCGGGGAGGCTCAGGCGGCGGCCAACGCGGTGGACGCTCTGGAGTTCGCGAAGACGATGCTGACCACGATGCTCTACCCCAACATGCAGCTGACGGGACCGGACATGTTGCAGGTGCTAGGGCGAAGCCCGTGTATCACAGACTGCAAGGCGCTCTACGACGCAGCCATTTCTCAGGCGCCAGCCGGTGGCCTGACGGAGCGCAGGACGGGCATCGAGATCATGCAAGTGAACGAGAAGATGAAGGAGTTCGGCGGAGTGTGGAGATGGACGAATACACATCAGCAGATGGCGGACGGGCTGACTAAGTTGCAGGTGCGGCAGCAGTTCGTGGAGAAGCTGAGGAGGATGACACACGCGCTGAAGTACGACGCAACGTTCACTGCAGGCAAGAAGGTCAGCCAGCAAGAGCGTAACAAGAACGAGCAGGAGCTGAACGACGCGGCGGCCGACTTCGACGAGGCGAATGCAGTGGACCAGACACCAGATGAAGTGCCAGCGCGAGAGATGGTCAAAGCGACGAGGGCAGGTACCAGGACAGCACGGAGACTCGCGGCGCTGGTGGCGATCACGGCGGCTACGACGACAAAAGCAGAGGAGACATGCCCAAGCCTGGACATCAACGAGACGCAGTGGATCTACGTGACCGTGCTCACGATGTTGCTGGTTGTGATGGTGCTGGTTTGCGGCTGTTGTTTGTGTGTGACGTGCTACATCAAACGGGCGAATGAGCGATTCTGGAGAACAAATAACGAGGAGATGAAACGCTGTTTGAAAGATACGCCAGACTCATGCGGAGACGACAACGCCGAGTATATGCAGATGAAGATAAAGATGAGTGAGCAAGCCGACGAGATCGAGCGCTTAAAAGAGAAGAACGAAGGGCAACGGACTAAGATCGAAGAGAGAGCCAAGCAAATAGTCGACATGCAGCCAGACATGGAGAAGCTGATGACGGATTTCGAGCAGCGCGGCAAGAGCTTGGCGGCATACGAAGAGAAGTTGACCAAGACCGAGAAGCTACTGAAGGACGCTAATGAGGAGCTTGGATTGTGCTATAAAAGGCTGTCGGCGCTGAACGGTTCGAACGACAAGTTGGAGCGGCAGCTGAATAACGTGAAGAACGAGCTACGGCAGATGACGCTGAGAGCTCGAGACGTGCCGGAGCCCAAGCGGATGAGGTCGGCGAACACTCAGTCACAGTGTACGTATCGACGAGATCTGGCCACGCCGAGGTTTCAGGTGATACAGTCGATGAACGAGCCGACGGTGATCACGACGGAGGAGTTTACAGCAGGCTCCCCATCGGCGAGCTCGAGCAGTTCATGAACGGCGTGGTGATGGTCATCGTATGTGGGACCTACGATATTCAGGAGACCAGGGCACATCTCTCGACTCTGTAGTTGAAACGGTGCAGGTTTTCTGATTTTTCTTGAGTTGGTTTAGGTATGGCAGCGCGTGTGTATTTGTAGTATACTGTGGAATCGGGGCTTAAAAGCTTATTTTCTTTCCCCTGTGTCAATGGCACAGATTCTGTTCCAATGTAGTAGTTATGCATGATGTAATGATTGCTAGCATGCACGTGTGTGTGTTGCTTGCTTGCTTGCGGTACATACTTGCGTGTAGGTGTGCGCGCGCCCGCTGCCTGTTTTGACTCAAACTGATTCGTAGGGGCCCCTGAGCTGATATTAACTACGAGCGGGTCTTATCGATCGCAATCTATCCAATTTCATATTCGGTTTGAAACTTTGTGTGTTCAGACTTTGGTGGTTCTATTGGGTGCTACCGACACAGGGAAGGGGGGGGTAGCTAAGCACCCCCCCACCATTTGCGTAGGGGGGGGAACTTCCCCGGGTGCCGAGGGGGGGGGGGGGGCTGCTAAGCTTCCCCCCCTTTGGAACCAAAGGGGGGGTAGCTTCCTGCAGAGGGGGGTCAAGGGGAGGGGGGGGTAGCCCCCTCCCTTTGCGTAAGGGAGGGAGGGGGGGATAGCTTCCCAGGCGCCGAAAGGGGGGGGGGGGGGCTGCTGAGCCCCCCCCCCCCTTTGGAACCAAAGGGGGGGGTAGCTTCAGGCAGAGGACGGGGGTCTAGGAGAGTGGGGGGAGAGTGGGGGTGTAGCAATCTGGTGCATCCCATTCCCCCGCCTCCACCTTCTCATCCTCCGTCTTGGAGACACGGGCTTGGATGCGCGTGAGATGGGCATCAGGTCCGAGGTTGGAACCGCATCAATTCAGGTGTCATGCCGTTTTCGTCCCGCAGCCCCCGCGTGCGGTCATTGAGAAGAACGAACGTTGGGGTCCCGAAATGCGGCGTCGAGCTTTCAATTGGCATCGCTGAGTCCGCCCAATCTCCGGACGGCCACGAGCTGCTGGCGTTTTGACAGGCTGGGCTCAGTGAGCTCGGCTGCGCCATGTTCACAATGCGCGTGTTGCTCGAGGCGCGATCGCAATGGCCGGCGTAGCGGAATACCCCAGCGAGGTGTCCCCTATTCTTGGTTGGACAGCCATCGCGTGTTCGAGCCGCCGAGCGAAATCGAGCCCGTGGAGATGCCGAGTGGTTGTCCTTCTCCTCCTTCTCAGGTCGTCCTTTTCCTGGCCCCTCCTTCCTCCTTCCTTCGCCCCGTCTCTCTCTCTCTCCTGCCCTTTCCTCCCCGTCCCTTCTCTCACCTTTGTCGTCCCTCCCGCGCCCAGAGAACATCCATCCCAATCCAACAGTTTGTCCTGTTTGTTTTAGTTGGGTTTGGTGTTTTGTGTGTTTCTCTCTCTCTCTAGCGTTCTCTCTTTCCCTCTCTCTCACTATCTCACTGTCTCACTGTTTCTCCCTCCTTCCCTCGCGCCTCCGCTCCCCGCAGGCGTGCCCGCGGCCTGGGTCGGCAGGGCCTTGGCCCTGGCGGTGTTGCTGAGGCGGCTCGTGCGGTCGCAGTGCAGGCGCCTTCTCGACGGGAAGAGGCGTGGGGGGGGGGGGGAATGGGTTCGAACTTTGAGGTTCGCAGCTTTGGATTCGGACCGAGGCTCCGGGACCCCTCGGAAGCGCCGGTTCCGCTCCTAGAGTCTGCTCAGAACGCACCCCGTGAGAGGCACGGGGTCAGCACTTAGGGCCGAGGAGGAGGAGGAGAAGGAGGAAGAAGAGGAGGAGGAGGAAGAGAAGTGCAAAGGGTGTCGGGAAAGGAAGGATTGGGACGACGACGGGGAGGGGGGGATTGCGCCGGCGAGGAGGGGAAGTGCGGGGGGGAGATTGAAGGGGAGGTCGGGCAGGAGGAAGGATGAGGAGCGGAGCGAGGAGGACGCTGGAGACGAGGACGAGGAGGAGGGGGTCGGGAGGAGGCGGGGGGAGGGATTGCGCCGGGCAAGGGAAGGAGCAGGATGAGGGCAAAAGGCAGGATTAGCAGGGTGAGGCGTTGTTGAAGGAGGGCGACATGGAAAAAGAGGAGAAGGATGGAGGAGGAGGAGGGGGAGGAGGAGGGGGTCGGACTCCGTAGCCATAGTGGCTCAAGGCTAAACGTTGTGAGTGCTCGGGGGCCCAAAGATCAACGATTAGCTTCGGCTTCATCCGTCGCTGTCTCTCTAATCCGCCCAGGGTTTCAGCTTACACGTCTCTTCTACACGACCTGAACGTCACGCTCCGCTCGCCGCCCACATGTTGTCGGGCAAGAGATGAGGAGCGAGGATGTGGCTGACCAAGGAAAGCCCTCGCGGAGATCCGACGCCCAGAAACTGCCCGCATCAACACCACCGTCGATCAGAATCAGCTCCAGGAGTTGCGGTCCCACGTCGACGCCACCAAAACCACCCTGATTGCAGCCGTGGCCAAGGTTGAGGGTTGGCTCGCAGGCTTCTCCGCCGCCGTCACAGAGAGCTGCAACGCCATCGACAAACGCATCGTATTCCGCTTGCACACAGTGGGGGAGCGTCACAGTGAGCATGAGGCCGGGGTCGATATCTTGGAGGAGCACATCACGGTGTTTCAGCGCCGTCTTGGTGATATTCGTGAAGCTAAACCTGTCCCTCCCGTGACCAGCAAGAAATTCGACAGGAAAGTGGACACCGCCATCTTCAATTTCAGGACGAAGCTTTCTGTGGCTCGAGCCAAAATCAGCAGCGCGGTGGAACCTTGGCTACCCCGCGCCAACCTCAATGCGCACGAGTACGAGTCCGAAAGAGGGGTCACCGCAAATTGCCATGTCTTTCGTGCCATGGGAGCAGCACCACATGCTGCTCGCAAAGTTTATCAAGGATTCGGCTCTCTTCGCACATCCTGTAGCAGCTGGGAAATATTCACAGGTCACAAACATCAGGCAACATATGAAACGTGAATTGGGGAGTCAAATTCGCGAGGAGGGGGCGCCTGCACCAGAGATTCTTCACGGACGCGATCACAGGACCAGTTGCATGTGAGCGGCGCTCAGTTGTCCGGGTGGACCCCCTGCCAGGGGATCAACCATTTTCTTGTCTCCACCTTCGCCGCAGAGTCATTGCAGCACCATGTCTTCGTCAAGGGCGACTTTCCGACCGCCGTCGCTGGGAAAGATCGCCAGCCATCCGACGGGGTCTCGCGGTGCATTAGCCCATTCTTCAGCAAATCGGCGTCAGTTCCAGGCCGAGCTGCGACGCTTAGATTCGCATCCTGGAAGTTCATGGCACTATCTCTCTCTCTCTCTGTCTCTCTCTCTCTCTCTCCCTTTCATTTTCAGGTCGCCACGAGATCGCGATAGTTAGCTTTGTGAGCTGAGTGCCTGTTTAGTCTTGCAGGAGACTTACGGCTTCCGGGCCGAGCTCGTCGATCTCATCTCTCACCTCCACCTCCCGCATCTGCGCCCGCTCTTCGTCGTGCTCCTCTTCCCGCGCTGGTGGCGTGGCTGTCCTCCTCCTCGACTTCGAGTCCTTCGCCGCCCGCGCTGGCGCTGACCCCCCCCGAGTATGTCATCGCTTCCTGGCCCCAGGGCGAGTTTTGGAAGTGCGCGTGAGATTCTCGGGAGGTCTCTCGACGCGTCTTTTCGGCGTTCACCTCCACGGGCGTTCGGCGACTGAACGAGAAGGGTTTGCTTCTGCGCCGCGCGTTCGTCTCCTCGACCCCCCCCTCGCCCGTCTTCGAGGCTGGCGGCGGTGGCTGGCGATTCTTATTCGCCCAGCAAGCCGCCCGAGCTCCTGGGCGCAGCCCCCCGTCCTGGCCCAGCCCGGCCCGCTTGGAAAGATCCGCCCTCCATCCGTGTAGCGGATGTGTAAGTATCGAGCTGCCTGCGAACAGTCCCGCCACCGTGCTAGTCCAGCTCAGCGGCTCTCGTTCGAGGGGCAGCCGATGCCGTTCTCGCGAGGGGTGAACGAACAACATTATAATTGGTAGCGGTGATGGTGATGAAGATGAAGATGAAGATGAGGATGATGACGACGATGATAATGATGTGAAAGAAACAATAAACAAAACCATCAGTGGCTTTGCCGAATTAGCGAAGTCGCCCGCGCCCGCGCGCCAACTAGCACCATTCAGCATCTGCGTAGCAAGCGAGTGGCTCCAGTTCTCAGCTAGACTGCCCAGCTGATGCCGCTCCCCGCGCGCGCCAGTGACGTTGATCTCTTGCGTGGGGGACCATCAATGCTCGCTGCATGATGTCGCATGCGCCACTGTGCTCCATCTATATCGTGCCGACTTTTCGCTTGGTGGGAGCGGGGGGGGGGGCGAGGGTCCCCAGCCTGCTACGTATTTGCTTTGCTGCGCTCACCGTCTCAGCCCTCGCCGCTTTTCCTGAGTGGGCGTCTTTGCGTCTGGTCTTCAAGGGACGCGCGTCATAAAATTTTCTTTGCGAGTGCTCGGAGAGGGACAGCTCCACCCGAGGCGCTGGCAGTGTCCAGCTCGGCCGAAGCTGCCGGCAGAATTCCCATTCATGCCGTCCTTGTTCCCGCGGGAAGGTAGGCGGCGCAAAATGCCAAAACCCTGATTAGGGATGCCCGCGCCCCTAACAAAAAGCCCAAGGTGCTGCGCGTCATCGCCGAGAGTCTCTGTTCCTCGTTTCTTCCTGTGGCGTTGGTTCCCCTTCCGAAGGCACCAAGATAGTCGCGATCGATTGGCCTGCCGTCAAGGTTTGGGAGAAGCTTTGAACTTCGGGTCTGCCGCGGTTAAAAATTCAACATGGTCATGGGACACCAGTGTTCGGTTTCACGACTCGCGTCTTTGTGGATGCGTATGTGGTTGTGGCGGCCCCGACTCTTTCATCCACTGTTTGGGTCTACTGCCACTTTCTTGCGGCGCTTCGCTTCTTGCGTCCCATCCCATCGTTCTCTTGTCTTGTCCTATTGAATGTTTTGTCGTCCTCTCTCCGTCCCACTCTTCCCTTGAAACACCCGCTGCAGATCTACTCATTTTTCCACTGGCCAGCGAATTTCAAATACACTCATCCCAGGAGCTGCTTCCACAGGTGAGGGCAGCGTTCGCGACGATAAGAGTAGCCAGCTGACGAGCCTCGCGTCCGTCTTGGCTACGTCCCAGGAGGACGGGGCGGAAGGGGTGAAGGGCGGGAATGGGCGATGGGGTGGAGAACGGGAAGGGTAGTGGGGAGGGAGGAGGGGGAGGGGCAGAGGGCAAGCTAGGTGCGACCGCGTCCTATCTGACATCCTACCCTCCCTCCCATCCCTTACCATGGCGCAGAGCCCCTCTCTACTCGCACAGTCGGATGTCGAGCAGGGCAATGATCCCGCAAGGGTACGCGATGCATTGTAGAGCACGGCATGGCATGGCGTAGAAGAGCACCGCGAAGCGTAGTATCAACCTGGCATTGCATTGCATGCCGTGGCATGGCACGGGAAATGACGCCAGCGCTGCAGCGGGAGCACGATTCGGAAGAAGCGGAAGCACGCCAGAATCGGCCAGGAGGCTTCCCGGGCGCCAGAAACAGAAATTCAGCATTTTCAAAAGACAAATGTGTATTGGAATGGCCTTTCTCCAGCGCCGCCTCGGAACTCCATTTTCCGGCGCTGGCCGGAACCGGCTCCGGACCCTGCCCGGGCGCTGGCCCGGGCGCCGGCTCGGGCGGGCGCCGGTTCGGGCGCCAGCCCGGGCGTCGGAATCGGCCCGGGCGCCAGAACCAGAAATTTAGCATTTTCAAAAGAAAAATGTGTCTTAGAAAGGCCTTTTTTCGGCGCCGCCTCGGAACTCCATTTTCCGGCGCCGGCCGGAACCGGCTCCGGACCCGGCCTGGGCGCCGGCCCGGGCGCCGGCTCGGGCGTCCGGCCCGGGCGCCGGCTCGGGCCCCGGCCCAAGCGTCGGAATCGGCCCACGAGGCCTCCCGGGCGCCGGAAGCAGAAATTCTACACGCTTCGCGTAATGATCCCCACCACCCCCTCAGCCCGACCAGGGTCGTCCTGAGGGGCTTTTCTGCGTCTTGGGTGCCTCGGGGGGGCCTCTTGGGGCCTCTTGGGGCCATCTTGGGGCCTTTGGGGGCCTCCTGGGCGCTTCTTGGGGCCATCTTTGCCCCTTGGGTGCCTCTGGGGGGTCTCTTGGGGCCTCTTGGGCGTCTCTTGGGGCGTTCTTGAAGCGCTGTTGGAGGCCTCAGAGGCGCTGGTAGAGCCCATATTGGAGGGGATCAGTCAAAGAAAGCGGAAGCACTAATTAGCGTCGCTCCTGGAAAGCCTTTAAAATCGCCTCCTGAACCGCTCTTGGAGGGCTCTTGGAGCGCTCTTGGGCGCTCTTTGCGCCGTCTTCGGGCTTTCTTGGGCCCTTCTTGGAGCTATCTTGAGCCATCTTGGAGCTATCTTGACGCCTCGGGTGGGCATCGGAAGCGAAAGCGCGAGAACGCCAAAGACATTGATTTTCCCTAGGGTTTTGACACATTTTGGCTTCGTGGGGGCATCCGAGGGGAGCTCTAGTGGACACTTAGAGCCGTCTTGGGGCGGTCTTGGAGCGTCTTGGAGCATCTTCGGAACCATCTTGAGGCATCTTGCGCTATCTTGAACCATCTTGGAGGCGATCTTGGGCTCCCTGAGGCCCTCTTTGAGTCGTCTTGGCTCATCTTGGACGCTCCAACGCGTCGCGGCCCCCCCCTGTCCAGGTCAGTGGGGAGGGGGTGGGAAGAGGGGTAAACCCCTCCCCGAAGGGGAAGAAGGAGGGGTGGAAGAAGAAACGCTCTAAACCACCGACGCCCAGAGGGCTGGTGGGATTGAGCATTTTCAAAAGAAAAATGTGTATTAGAATGGCCCCTTTTTCGGCGCCGCCTCGGAACTTCATTTTCCGGGGGCGGCCGGAACCGGCTCCGGACCCGGCGGCCCGAGCGCCGGCCCGGGCGCCGGCTCGGGCGTGCAGCCCAGGCGCCGGCGTAAATGAGGCCAGCGCTGCAGCGGGAGCACGATTCGGAACGAGCGGGGCCCGAAAATGAGTCCGGCGCCTCAGCGAGAGCAGTATCTTGGAAAAAATGCACGCGAAAACCCAACTCCGGGGAAACCTGTGTGTGTTAAAAAAACAGTACGCGGGGGGGGTCGGTTACTCCCATTCCGTCATCAGGGGAAGAGGGAGAGTAGTATTCATATTGTGGAATTGTAAAATGGAGTACGGGAGAGGAACAGTGGAGCGTCAGGGGGTGGGAGGAAAGCAGCTGAAGATGGGGAGGAGGGGATGCGCGGAAAACGGGGGGAAATATGGGTCCGGAGGGTGAAGAGGATCAGGATGTTTCGGTGCACGTGGGTGTCAGGCTTTCGTGCCGTTGTTCGATCTGGCTTTGGGTGCCGAGACGAGGATGTGCAACGGCAGGCACCAGTGGAGTGGGATGAGGTAGGGAATGGCCGGGCGGATGATTTGCACGAGGCTTCGACGCATGTCGATTCGACCAGGGCGCATGGTCAACCTCCAAACAGATGACATACAGAACTGCGCAGGGCCTCGAACAGATAGGGAGTTTGGAACCTTCGTCGTCGTGGCCACTCCTAACGCCCGGCTTGGCCAGCACGAGAGAGAAGCTGGCCGCGGGAACGTCGCCCCACAGAGCTCGTCCATGAGGAGCAGTTCGGTCGGGGGTGCGAAGTTTGCTGGGGCTTTGGTGCTGGGAGGAACCAGCGAACTCAGCTGTTTGGGCTTATTCGCTAACCGCTCCTTTGCTGAGCTGCACTTTCGTTGGACCCGAGAGGAGAAGGAGGATGAGGGGGAGGAGGAGGAGGGGGAGAAGGAGGAGGAGGAGGAGGAGGAGGAGGAGGCGGAGGAACATGAGGAGGAGGAGGCGGTGGAGGAGGAGGCGGAGCATCCGACTCTTCTGCGGGCCCTCCTTCGCGAGCCCACGGGTAGAACAACATGTGGCGCGCTGTGGGGAGGGGCGGGGCCTCAGACGGATCGAGAAGCTGGCCTCGTCACCCTCCAGGGTCGGGAACAGGAGGCAGGTTACTACGGCCTCCCATCCCCGACGCAGGCTGCCCAGCAGGATGTGCACAAGCTATGCGGGCCGTGCCCTCGTTCCCGACATGCCCGGGCTCGCGGGGGACTGGGAATGCGGTGAATTTTCATCATGCTATTGTTATTGTTGTTGCTCCTCTTGCTTACCTTTTCTCACTCTCTCCCTCTCTCTATCTCTCTTTTGTCGATCCTTCTTTCTCTCCATTTATCTGTCGTCATTGCTCTCTCTATCTCACTGTCTCTCTTTCCTTCTCTGCCCCCACCCTCCTTCCCACTATCCTCCCCTCTCAGCTTCCTCTTGCCGTTGACCTTTACTTTGCTTTTGTTGGCTCCCCCCTCTTCCTTATACAGCCGAGCCGCATGACAAGGAACACGCTATGTTTCGTCAGTGTGCCTAGGTTTCTTTGGCCTCAGTTTGGCGTGGAAGGGTGTAGCAATTATATATATATATATATATATATATACACTTTTAAATGTAGGTCGCCCTGGGTTTGTTTGGGGTCGGTTCATTGCGGAGCGCGCGCCCACATCTCCAACAAGCTTCAGGGAATTCGGGATGGCTTGGGCTTCTTCGCCCGCCTCTCGGGTTGTTCATCCCGCGTTGCCTAATGGAATGTGTCGTTGTTGCACAGGGGTTCCGTCTGAGTTCTCCTCGGGTATTGTGGGTGTTGCCTGGAGGTGTCTGCGGTACAGTTTGTGTGTGTGTGTGTTTTCGCGGGTCTGCTTATCGGATTAGATCAGTGTTGTTTAGGATGGTTGGTTGTTGTCTGAGGTTATGTTTCACCATAGTTTGGGATGCTTGGTTGCATTGCGCACGCGAGAACGCGCGCGAGTACCTTCCTCTGTCTTGTCGCCTCACTGATGTTGTCCATGCATTCGCGGGCTCTCGCCAGCCTGGCAAGGGGTCGCTGTTACATTTCGGGCTGCATACCCGGAAGCCGAAGAAATTGGCATTGAGTTGTCTCGCTCGCCACTCGTCTTCTCTCAGTGTGTGCAAGCCACAACGCTTGCATGCTTGAATGACTTGGGCTTCTTGGTGCCAAGTTTCTCTGCACGCGCGATCAAGGAATCTCTCGGACCCAACTCCGGGCCAATACACCTCGGCGGATTTCAGGGTTCTAAGCTTGCGAATTGTTCCTTGTGGATTCGTTTCCACAGTCCCTTCATTGTCCTGATGTTCGTGCCGAATTAGCGCGCACACGTTGGCCAATTTCCCCAAATATGCATTTAAGGTGAGGAAAGAATGGTTTCAACACGAAAAGACTTGATTTGTGTGAGTGTTGTTGGATCCATGTGGTTGGAAACGTTGTCTCTCTGCACGAAAGAAATGGGCACGGAAAAATGGGTACAATGCACAATTGCGGATCCTGTTCATGTTGAACAGGACTCGCTGTCCACGCCGCCGCGGTCTGTGTCCATTCGAGACAGAGGGCCGCCTGCCCAACAGCGGCCGCCGTTGGTTTGGAACAACATTTGTTGTTGGGCATTGTACCCATTCTTTCCGTGCCCATTTAGGGCGTCCAAAGTCTCGTTCTTGGAGAGATGGTTGGCTGCATTCATTATTGCTTGAAGACTGTCTCGGCTCGTGAGGAGATGCTGGTTTGCACTTCTTATCAAGAGTGTGCACCGTCTGGCTATAGGGGGAAGGTTTCTTCTATCACTCAGAACTCTACATCGCTTCCAGGTGGATTTGTTCATTATGTTTCTTTCTTGTAAACATATTGCATCGCCTTCCGGATGGATTTGGCCAATGAGTTCTGTAGGAGCAAACATCGGAATTTAACACAGTATTATCAATCTCTGTTCGGGGGTGCACCCCGTGCCCGCCCATACTTCTTGTATGCAGACATGCGCGATCCACTCATAATGCGACCTCCACCTTCGCACTCCTCGCTTCTCCCCCTTCCCCCCTCCCCCCTCGAGGCCTCGAGGACGAAGCGGGAGGAGGATGAAGTGAGGGTGGAGGCAGGAGGCAGAGGGCGGAAAAGGAGAAGGTGACCAACGATGGAAACGGATGAGGAGGAGTAGGCAGGAAGAGGGAGCGGTGAAGGGGGATACCAGATGGCAGCGTGGAGGGGGAGGATGAGGAGATGGTTTCCTCCCAGCTGTGCGCTCAGACTTCACCTGCGCTTCCGCGAGCTGTACGCCACTGACCACGCGGCCGACGGCTCGCCAGACCCAGAGGCGCTCGTCGAGGGGATGCAGCGCCGCGCGACGATGGAGGACTCTCTTCGCCGTCGTCGCCCTCGTATCGCGTTCCTCTTTATCCCTCTTGCCCGTCCTCCATCTCGCCCCTAGAGATGCAACTGCTGGGAGGTCAAAGTCAGACTCGGCTCTGGTATATCCGTAGTCTTCATTCGGCCGAATCTCGTACACGTCTTGTTCAGTTATGTCAATCCCGCTCCTGGGCTGAGCTGAGTCTGAGCGAACCCAGCTTCAAGGCTCCTCAATCGAGCTTCGTGGCCTTCATTGTTCCCACGAAGACCTACACAGAGATGCCTCCTAACGTCCTCGTCATCGTTGGTCCTTCCCGTCGACCTTTTCATGCTCCTGCTGCGCCTCCCTCCTCCTGCGCGGAGAGGGGGCGACAGGGCGCAGGCGGCGGAAGCCCGAAGTTCTTTGTGGAGGCAGCCCTCTGCAGGTGCTCTTCGTTCTTGTCGTCGTCGTCCCCGTCCCCGCTCCCCGTCGTTATCGCCCGCGCCCGTCGCGATTGTCCCTGACGAAGACGTCCTCTTCTGTTTGCCTTCCTCGTACCCCTCGACCTCCTCTTGCTCTTGTTGGTCTTACATTTTCTCCCTTCTCTTCCTGCGCGGAGGTGTGGCCCCAGGGCGCAGGTAGACAGGTAGACGCCCAGCGGGGGCTTTTCTTGAGGCCGCCCTCGGCAGAATTAGCTCGCTCTTGTCGTCGTTGCCCCCGCCCCCGCACCCCGTTGCTATCGTCCAGGCCCGTCTTCGTCTCTGACCACGGCATTGTCGCATTCCTCCTCCTCCTCCTCCTCCTCCTCCTCCTCTTCCTCCTCCTCCTCTTCCTCCTCCTCCTCCTCCTCCTCCTCCTCCTCCTCCTCCTCCTCCTCCTTTAGGCAGAACAGCGGAAACTGGCGCTTGAGTTCTTGTGGCAACAATGACGCTCCGCCTCGGACGGGCGCACCATCATCTTCCTTGTCTCGTCACATTTCCTCTCTCCCTCCTCCCGTTCACCTCTCCCGCTCTCATGCCCCATCCCCATCTTCTTCTCCGTCCTCCTCAGTCTTCTCATCGTAATTAGTTTCCATCCCTCGTCGTCCTTCTCATCCTTATCCGTCTTCCTCCTTCCCCTCCTCATCGTCTCCCACCATATTGGGGGACTCCTGGGAGGCTTGGGGCGGCTTCTGACGGGCTTCTGGGGCCCTCTCAGAGGCTTCTGGTGCCTCTTTGGGGCAATCTTGGACCATCTGTCTGTTATCTGTCCGGGAGTCATAGGTGGTGCATGCCACCAAGTGGTCTCTGCTCTCCCAGGCCGCTCGTGGGCGCTCGTGGTCCCTTCCTGGCGCACTCTCAGGGCGCTCACAGGGTGCTTGCAGGGTCTTCGGAGCCATGCTCGGGTCTTTTCTGGGCTCCACGTGACGTGGAGCTATCTTAGTCAACATTGAAGCCATCCTGAGGCGTCAGAAGCCGATCGCACGCGAAAGACTGCAACTTCGAGCTCATGGGCAACCTTACATTCTTGAATAATCCAGGCCTGTTGGAGGCCTCATGGGGGCTACGTACGTTGGGCGATCTTTGTGCCACCTTGGGGTCACATTGGGGTCTTGCGGGGCTGTTTGGAAGCAGCACTTGAGCCTGCCATCCATTGAACTTCGCTCTTGGGCCGTGCTTAGGCGAACTTGGGCCTCTCTGGGGACTTTCTCGATGCGTTCCAGGGGTGCTCGTGTCGGCCTATGGAGCCCTCTTGGAGCCTTGCTGAGTTCCAGTTGGAGCTATCTTGGGGCTAACCCGAGGCCTCGGAAACACGTCAGAAGCGAAACGGCGAGCAAGCAAGCACTGTGAAACCAGAGTTGTGTCTCCAGTGAGTCGCGCTCCTTGGGGGCATCCTTGGGAGGCTCCATGGCCACTCGCAGCCGTCTTGTGGCGGTCTCTGGGCCCCTAGGCAGCAGGTCGGAGGCCATCTGGCCGACCGGAGAGCCCGAGAGGTCGTGTTAGGTGAGGCCCGTCCTGGGCTTCCTCGCCGCCGCGCTCCGCCGCCGCGCTCCTGCTCGTCCCCACGGAGCGGGCTGGGCGGGTGGGAGCCGAAACGGATTGGCGCGGCGCGCTGCGCCAGCGGCTCGCGTTGCTGGCGGGGCCGCAGGGCTGAGGTCAGTGCCGGCTGCTCCAGGACGCTCCAGGATGAGCTGCTACGTTGTGCTTCCCTCCGGGGGCCACCGAACGGTGTGGTCGGTGACCACACCGTGTGGTGAGACAGTGGGGCTCCCAGGTGACCGCACGGTTTTGGGACTCGGGCCGTTCTCCGTGGACGCCTCATCCTGTGCATCCCGGGTCCCACATCCGCGGTGTGACGGACCGCGTGACGAGTTCTCTTGGGTTTCCGAGGTCGTCGCGCCGTCTGTCGCCACACGGTTTTGGGACCCCCAATTCCCCCTCCCCCCACCCCCTTCCTTTGCTCCCTCCTCCTCCGTGCATCGTCCAGGAGACCTGGCCAAACTTTTGTTGGTGGCCCCTCTTGTCTGGGTCCCTGCGCGCCGCGCCCGGCAGGCACGGCGCTTTTGATCCAAGTTTGCCCAGGGCACCCGCCACCCGTTGGAACTCAAGTCAGGTGTGCGTTGCCAGCGGAGAGCATATATGTATACATAGATATGTGTATATGTATGTATATATGTATGTATGTATGTACATACATATTTGAATATATGAGTGTGTAATTGCATAAACGTTCGGAGCTCCGCTCAAATTCCTTGGATTGGCGCCCCCTAGCGGCGCCTCCGGTAATGCCTCTAGCGCACTCCGCGCGCCAAGGAGGGGCCAGTGCCGACCCAAGAAATCCGCGCCGCGTGGACCTCTGATCTTTACGACGACATGGGGGTAATTAACAAGACTTCGCAAATAGGATTTGCTGTACATGGCTATACCACGTGTGGAAAAATGTTGTACAATCTGCGCTCGTCGCTGCGGGGCTTACCCGCCTCTTGCCTATTGGCCAGTGCCGACACGGTGCTGCACTCGATCGCTCGCGCGCAGGTAATGCGTGTCCGACAGGAGGAACAATAGGGAGGGGGATGAAAGGGGAGAGAAAATATGCAAATGACACGAGAATGAAGATAAGCGGGTGTCAATGCAAATAGTCTCTCACCCGTATTCCGCAAAATCATTGAATGGATCGAAAAGGCCTTTTGGGGGAGCACTGTGCCAATACTCGTGGGCACGCGTGAGCCGTTCGGCCTGGTCGATGGCTTCGCACAGGTTCGTGTTGGTGCGCACGCTCTTTGTGATAACCTCGTAGCTGTCGGCAGGCAGCTGGTACTTGTCAGCCAACTGTTCGCTTGAGGCCATGCGGTGCCAGGCAAGAGCGAACGGCACATCGGGGCGCCTCGTTGGGCCGTCCTCCTCAGCGTCGTTCTCCGTGATGTCATTGCCATGCTTCTCGGTGGTGTTCGCTTGCACCTGATTGACCTGCATCTCTGTACGCTTGCCTGATGTGCACACTTGCTCGCACGAGAGGGTACCACGGGGATCGTGCGCACATGGTTGAACGGGAGTTCGCCGGTCATGAGGCGCGGCGAGGTGATGGGCAAGATGTCGGTGCCGCTGGCTGCACAGACGTAGCTGGAGAAGATCGGAGGAATGGCACAGCAGGGATGTGGGGGTCCATCGGCTCCTCCAGGGCCTTGTGCAGCTCGGTGATGCCGATGCTGTCATTCGTGTCTTGTGGCACGTGAGCGCCACACCAGGGCGCCGCATGCGTGTCCATGATCGACTTCTCGGAAAACATTGTCGTCAGCGCGTGCTCATTCGTGTCGTTGGGCACGTGAGCGCCACACCAGGGCGCCGCAGGCGTGTCAATAACCGATTTGTCGGGATGAGTTGTCTTCAGTTCGTTGCAGCGCCAGACCTGGAGGTGTTCCGAGTGTAGCTCCCCATCGCACGGCTCGTAGGTGTCGACGACGTCGGTGTTGTTGAGCACGGGAACGGCACACGTATGCGCCGCAATTGTGTCATTCGTCAAGTCGTACGTAGCAGTGTGCGAGATCCTCTCCGCCCTGCGGGGCTGCCTCGGCGGCGCGAGGAGCAGAGGAGCACCCAGCAATGTGGCGCAATAGCTGCAAGGGTGCCCGCCGCAACTGTGCGGGTGGAAGTAGGAAGGGGTGCGAGGCCAATTCGCACGGGTGTGTTCGAGCCGTCCGTGGCCTTGGACCTCTGATCTGTCCCTGACTCGTTTTCCTAAATGCGAGGGGCCTCGGGATATTTCTGAGCACCAAAGCTGTATCCAACTGTGTCGCTGTTCCTGCTTCCTTTCACTTTCTCCCCCTATGCGTCCGAAGCCGCTCCCGTTCAAACTCTAATCGTGAGGGGCCCGCGGCCGTCGATGGCCAGGCCTTGGGCCGCAGCCGGCCCGTGGGCTGCCTCGGTCGCGACCGCGTGGCTCACTCAGTGCCCCGCGTGCCCGGAGCCTCGGGTCTCGTGTGATTCTTGTCCCGCGTTTCCGTCGCAGCCGCCAGTCACGCGCGGGACTTGCCCGGGCTGCCCGAGCTGCCCGGCGTGCAGCCTGACCTGGGGAGTCCGGGCTGGTGGGCGGTGAGCGCCGCTCTGACCGCTGGTCTCTTGGTCGGCGGCGGCGGCTTGGCGGTGCTGCGGGCTCTGAGTTGGGCCGCCGCAAGCGCCGTGGGCCTGACGGGGCGCCGCCCCGGAGGGTCGGGCGCCGTCGAGCTCGTCGAGGATGACGTCTTTGCCGAATGACCACGGCACGCGTCGCCGCTTCCGCACGGTCCGCGCGTGACTTGACTCGACCAGGGGATGGCGGCCCAGTGGACACTGGACGCGCCCGAGTCGCAGGTGTGCGTCAATTTCGACGACGACAGGAATGTCAGATGACACCACAGGCTGCTCCTGGCCGAGTCCGGACGGGAGATCCTCGTGCTGGACCTCAACGGGCACCTGGTCATGGCGATTCGGCGGGCCTCGGCCTTCCCGGCCAGGGTGCGCGACGAGGACATCGAGGCGCTGCGTCTGGAGGCGCGAAGGCTCGCGGCGGGGCGCCTCCCCGACCAGCGCGCCAGGCGCAGTCGTGGTTCGGCGGATCGTTTCGGGCTCTGGGGCGCCCGAGTTTCGGGCGGAACCCGACGCGCATCTCGTCGGGAACCCGGAGAGGCTCGCGTCGAGGGGCGCGGCCTGGCGTTGCTGAGCGAGGAGGACGGCTGGGTCTCTGTCGAGAATGTCCAGCAGGCCGACGAGGAGGACTGCCGCGCCGAGAAACTGAGGGGTCAAGGGCGCGACTCCGCGAATCTCGCCGTTAGCAAGGAAGAAGCGGGGCCAGCTGATCTCGCGCGCGGAGGCGCTCGCCAAGGTGAGCTCAATCGACCGCGAGGACCGGCCTTTCCGAAGGCTCGCACTCACCTCGCGCTCGGGGCGCGGGGTCTCGGAGTCGGGTTCATCGAGGACCGCGGCGGTGGCGCAGGAGGCGCCACCGCCGCGGCCAAATGCGGCCACCATTTGCGCGCATGGCCACGTGGCAAGTACTTGCGCTTGGCGGGTGCAGGCAGTGGCACCCCTGTCAGGGCGGTCGCGCGCAGGATTGTTTTCTTTCCTATGGCCGCCTGGTAATGGTGTAAGAAGTAGTCAGAAGAAACAGAAGGATGAGTAAGAGGACGAATGAGACTAATCATAACAACAACCACCACACGAATAACAGTAAAACGCCAAATAAACGTAATACGGATAATAATAGTAAGAAGAAGAAAAATACTAATAACAAAAACAATAATAAGAAGAAGCAAGAAGCCTTCTCACCCCTCCCCCCCTTCCATTTGGAGGACGGGCAGCAGATAGCCTATTGGGATGTCGGCCCGCGGGACGCGGACTCCGTGGTCATCCGCGCAAGCCTGGCGGCAGATGCGCGGAACAGATCGCCGTAGTCGTCGTCTTCGCCGCCGCGGTGCTTGTCGTCGACGTGCGTCTGCATCGGTGCTTCGCCTCGGGCCGCCATCCCAATCTCGCCGGTGCTACAGTTGAGCGCGGGCAGTTGGGAACAGTTGGCCTGACGCTGAGTCGCATAATCAGTTTTTCCTGTACCTGTGTGCAGCGGTCCCAGATGTTAACGATACGTTCTCCTCCATGCTCTTTTGTCCCCCTCCCACCCTCCTTCCGCGCGGTGGCGAGGAAGGCTGGGGAGGAGGACGAGGAGGAGAAGGAGAGGGGCTTGCGAGACTCAGGAAGGGCGAGGGAGGGAGTCAAGAAACCGTCGACGAAATGATGGTGACGGCTATGTGACTTTGGCGAATGCGTATGCGATGTCGGCTGTGCACTTGCAACGTCGACGATATGTTGACCTTGGCGACAACGATGATGCTGGTGACGGCGATCGCGGTTATAGCGATGTTGGTTGCGATGGTCATAGCGGCGTCGGTGGTGAAATCAATCGTTCGATGATGTTTATTAGGGGGAGGCATGTGTACGTCAGGCGGATGAGAAATACGACGAAGGGGGATGATGCGGACTCCGGCGAGGAAGAGGATGGAACAGAGGGACAACACAGATGGCGATGAGGATATATCTGCAGGACGGCAAGGGCGCTAGTGAAGTTGCGCAGATGTTGTATCATATGTTAGAGAGCCAGCCTGAGCTAGACTTGGGCAGACATCTGCTAGAGAGTGGTGTGTATATATATATATAGAGAGAGAGAGAGAGACAAAGAAATGGAGGCAAAGAGGCACAGGTGGGAGAGGGAGAGGGAGAGGGAGAACGCGAGAGAGGGAGAGAGGGGTGATAGAGACAGAACGAGAAATAAATATAACGATGTATATATATAGAGAGAGAGAGAAAGAAAGAAATAGGTAGAACGATTGGTAGCAAATGATCTGTACGGATAGGAGCTCATACAGGGCGCGAGCGAACGAGAGAGAGAGAGAGCTGAACACGTGTGTATAGGATCTTGGGGTGGATGGACCAGCGGTAGAATAGCAAGAGAAAGAGCGAACATGAGAGTGAGACAGAAATAGAGAGTAAGAGAGTGATGGGAGAGAGAGAGAGAGAGGCATCTCTATATGGACATGGAGAGGAGAGGGAGGGGGAGGGGCAGGGGTAGAGACATAGAATGAGAGAGAGAGAGACAGAGTGAGAAAAAGAGTGATATAAAGAGGAAGAGGGTGAGGGAGAACATAACAAAAGAGAAACTGAGAAAACGAGAAGCAGAAAGAGAGAGAGAGAGAGAGACCACCAGATGTGTGCGCGCAAGGGGATGTGATGGGGAAGGGGCGGAGAGGAGGCGGGTGCTGGAGGCAGAGAGGGAGCTGGAGGGGGCGATGAGGATAACGGTTGAGGTAGAGGGGCAGGGCGGACGTGCAGGCGGAGTGCGAGGGCGAGCGTGGATACGGAGAAGGATGGAGGGGAAGGACATCGAGGGGAACGGGAGAGGCAGGGGGAGGAAACCACAGAGGTGGAGATGGGCCCCCGGCCCCGCCCCCTCCACCTCTCCAGCCGCCGCACCTCCCTGCGGGGGCCCGCGGCTCCTGTGCAACGGCCTGGGCGCCCGCGTGGCCGGATGGGTCCGTCTG
Organism: Prorocentrum cordatum; assembly: GCA_963575745.1. Lineage (NCBI taxonomy): Eukaryota > Dinophyceae > Prorocentrales > Prorocentraceae > Prorocentrum > Prorocentrum cordatum. The sequence goes on from CAUYUJ010016037.1 coordinate 735,292, forward strand.
CCGCCCGCAGCCATTGCTGCCATCTGCCTGTCGCCATCCGCCTCATCCCTCCGGCTTCCTTCTCGTGCTGGTCTACACGTTTTTTGTTCCTCATGTTTTCGTCCCCGTCATGGTCTTGATCCCACCTCGTTCTCTCATTCAGTTTGTCGGACCACCGGAAGTCCCTTGCCAAGCCCTGGCTGGTGTTGCCAAGCGATTCGAGTACGATGTCGACCTGCTTCGCATCAGTGTGCATTGGAATTCCAGCCTCGGTTGCGTCGCGGCTCTGCTTCATCGGCGATTGTACCATGCGGCCCAGCATTGCTTGGGGGTTTGCTTTCAATGAACCCTTGTGCAAACAGTTGCGTTGGACCTGATGGAAGGGGTGTGTAATTAATCAAGGGCAGGGAGGGCGGATGATAAAGTCGGGAGGGATGAAGGTGGAGATAGGTTGCCCCTCGGCTGCCCTCACTTGGAGGCGGAGGGACCACGGCCACGCACACAGGCGCAAGCGCTCTGGGGACCCTCCTGGCCCAGTCTCGCTGGCCCGCCTTCCCGGGTTGCTCGGATGGCAGACCTGGTACGCCATCGTGGCGAATTGGGATCGCCCTTTTCCCCCGTCCGCCTGACCGTCCTTTTCTTCCCCTTCCTACTTCTACTCCTCCTCCTTATATGTCCCCACCATGATCACCATCATGATCCTCTCCCTGTTCTCTCCTCTTCCTCCCTCCCTCTGCCGCTCTCCCTCGCCATCACTCTCCTTACTTCCCATCTTGGTCGTTCTCTCCCACTTCTCCGCCACAAGGGCCCCTCGAGGGCCACGGTGACCCAAGAGGAGGATACCGTCTGGCGGAGAGCCAGCCTGAGTAGTGGCCCGCCAGGTCTCTTCTGCCCCGCTGAGCTCGTTACATTTCGGAATCACAGTGTGGTCAGCACCGAATTTTAACGAATGCTCTTCTCCTCCTCCTCCTCCTCTTCCTGCTCCTCCTAATCTTCCTCCTCGGGGTGCTCCACCTCGCCACCTCCCACATATGACGAAGTGGCCTCATCCTCCACGCGTGCCGACGTCGAGCACGAGCCCGACCCCTGAAACACACCGTGCCCCTGTCCCGTCCGACCTCGACCCACCACCCGCGCGACGCATTCGAGGTAGGGTGATGGTGTTGTGCCCAGGCGGCTCCTGCGGGCGTGGCGGCGCAGGTTGGACGCCATCGTCCCATGCTTTCGCCCAGCGCCGCGGTGGGTGGTCCCGTGGAGGGTCGCCGTGCACGTCTCCGTGATGCTGTTTGCCCAAAGGCACCGGCTCATCAAACTCGGCCATAAGGCACCGGCTCAACGAACTCGGCCAAGACGGAGGGACGAGGCTGGAGCGCGCAATTCTGCCGCAGCCGGCGTTGTTGTCCGCCTCTCATCCTCTCGGACGACGCAACGCCTCGGGATACCATCGAGTGCTCGGGGGCGTCCATGAGGGGGGTGATGATGAGGTGGTGGTCGGAATCATGGCCGAGGCCCTGAGATCTTCCCAGACGTCATGGCCCTTCCACTTCTTTCAGTACGTCCCCTGGTCCCCTCCTCGTCCGCGAATATGCTTCATTCCTGTAGCGAAAGGGAAGGGATAGAAGAAGTGGAAGGGTGCTGGGTGAGAGGGCGAGGGATGAGGGATGAGGGCAGGACGAAAGGCGAAGATGGGGGAGGGAGGAGGTGGGAGGTAGGAGTTAGGGGGACGAGGGATGGTGAAGGTGGGCGGAGGAGGGATTGGGCGGGCGGTAGCTGTGATGGGGGAGAAGAGAACGAGGATGAGGAGGAGGGAAGAGGGATGAGGGAATACATATGCAGCAGGGCTGAGGCGGGAGGTAGGAGGGATGAGGGATGATGAAGGAGGGAGGGTGGGAGGAGGGAGGATAAGCTGGAGGAGGATGTTGGGAATGAGGAGGAGTAGGAGGAAGAGGAGGGAGAGGAGAAGAGATGGGGTAGGAGTGATGGTGGAGGGAGGAGGGAGGAGGCGGGAGGCGGGAGGTAGCAGGGATGGGGGAGGAGAGAATGGAGGCATGCTAGGGCATGCCCTCCCCTTCCTCCCCCAGGGCCCCGCGTGCGACAATGTCGTGGCCGCCCCGCAGTGTGGGGCCCTTGGCTGTGGATGTCCAACAGATCCTCCCTCCCCCAGCCCCCTTTTTCCTCCTCCTCCTACTCTTGCTCCTCCTCCTCCTCCTCCTCCTCCTCCTCCTCCTCCTCCTCCTCCCCTTCGTCCTCATCCATGCAGGTCGCCGTCTTCGACGCCCTCCACGCCGAGTCCTCCGCGTGGAGCCGTCGGCGGGTGGTCCCCGCGACGCCGCCTCCCAGGGGGTGGGGGGGTCGGAGCCATCGCCGCTGTCAGGAGTAGGTCTGTCTTAGGGAGGAGGAGGGAGAGGAGGAGGAGGAGGAGGAGGAGGAGGAGGAGGAGGAGGAGGCAATGAGGCAACGACCGAGAACGAGCGGGCGAATCACGAACACGACTGGATACGGAGTACCAACGGCCTGCAACGCAACCGCGCATGGGGGCGCACACGTGCTGCCAGCCGAAGGGAAAGAGGCAGCAGGGATCACCCTCGGGACTTCTGGGGCATGAACTGCAGCGACCAATCCACAATACGCCCGATGGGCCCAGACAGGCCAGCGCCCCTCAGTCCCACTCCAGCTTCTCTAGCAGGACGCGCACCCGCAGGTCGTCTGGTGAACAGCGTTCGAGGATGGGGGCAACCGAGTCGCGGTCGACGTTCGGCGCCGCGAGGCACAGCTCCAGCAGGTGCGCACGCTCTCGCACCTCGTCCACCACGAGCGGCATCGCCCTCGAGGCCGCGGTCATTGAAGACGCCGCCGCCTCGCCGTGCGCCCCATCCGGGGCAGACACTCCTGGCCGCGCCGCCGCCCGAGACTCCCTGCAGCTCCGCCCTGAGCGGCAGCGGCAGGACCCTCTCGGTGCAGGGCGTCGGCCCAGGAGTCGCTGAGCTCCGCGCCAGCGGCGGCAGCAGGCAGTCGAGCGCCTTTGGCTCGGCCGCCTTTCTCACCCCCTCCGCCATCCCAGCAGCCTCACCCCGTTCTATCAGCTTGCGCCCAGCACGCGCCTTGCGGCGGCGCCGGCGCCGTTCCCGCTGCGCCTCCGACGTGACGCGCGGGCGAGGATCAGGGCATTAACAGCACCTCAAGCGGCAGAGTCACGCGGCGGCAGCCCGGGAGCCTGAGCCTGGGCGGAGAGCGCTAGACTACCGACCGAGCGACAGCGGCGACGGTGCGGCGCGGGGCCCCCCTCAGGACGGCGCCACGCACCGCCGACTCCACCAGGGCAGCGGCGACGGAGGGCGGCGCGCGAGCCCCTCTAATTAGGCGCAGCGATCCCGCGGCGACACAGTGTGCAGCGACGGGGCGGCGGACGACGACGGCGCCTTGCGAAGGCTTGAGCCAAAACGGTTACGGAGAGGAGGAGGAGGAAGGAGGAGGATGAGGAGGGGGAGGAAGAAGGGAAGGAGGAGAAGGAGGAGGAGGAGGAGGAGCACCGGGGGAAAACAGTTTGGGGTCTCGCCTCTCCGACCCCGTTGGATTCCGCAGCTTGAAAACCTTAGATTTCGGAGTGTAGTCGAGCCTGGGAGCTCTACGACGCCCTCCCGGGAGGCCCTTACAAGACCTCTTGGAAGGCCCTGAAGAGCCTTCTGGGAGGCGTTTGATAGGCCTTTTGGGGAGCCCTTGAGCGCCTTGTTCGGAGGCCCTTAAGTGACCTCTTGAGAGGCCCTTAAGAAGCCTGTGGGGAGGCCCTCGAGCGCCTTATTTGGAGGCCCTTAGGCTGCCTTGTGGGAGGTTATTGCGAGTGACATATGTCAAATTATTGTGATTGCTCACCTGATTTATGACATTATACATGATGATGACATTACACACGATGGTGTTGATGCTGATGACGATTCTGACGATGATGATATTGCTGGCGATCATGGTGGTGACGACGAGGGGATGGCCAGCGGCACATGGCAATAGCGACGTCATTAGTGATGATGCTGGGCAGGGTGACGACGGCGACGAAGTTGAAGTAATCCTTCTGATGGCGGTGGAGACGATTACGATGATCATGGTCCTGATGCTAATGACGCTGGCTATGACGCGGCCGACAATGACGACAATGATGAGGAGGACGATGCTCCTGATGATGATTGCGGAGACGACGATTACGAACAGCTTTGTGTTGATGATGATGACGCTGGCCAAGACGATGCCCACGACGATGAGGACAATGATGAGGAGGACGACGGGAACGGTGATGATGACGATGACGACGACAATGGTGAACACGATGATGCTTACGCTGAATGACAGGATTTCAATGATGTTGCTGATGCTGATGCTGATGATGCTGATGATGATGGTGACGATGATGATAAGGACGAACTGAGGGCAACGATGCTGGTGATGATGAATATTAGGATGCTGACGGTGGTGATGGTGATGCTGATACTGCCGATGGTGGTGTTGATGACACTTATGGCCTCGATCAAGATGGTAATGGCTACGATGGCGATGACGGTGATGTTCATGACGATGCGGATGCTCATCGTTAGGATGACGATGATTTGGATGATCATGATGATGCTGTCACTTCGTCTACCTTCTGTGATGATTTACCCTCAGCCTGTTCCACTGTACCCTCACACTGTTCTGTTACTCGCTCTCCGTTGCGTCTTACCATGTCTCTGTTCCGCTGTACTTGCTCACCGTTCCGGCTAGTTCTCTTTCCGTTACATGTTATGGTTGTTCCGTTTTTTCTTCATGTGTTTTCAATTCCGTTTCTTCCGACCGTTCCGTATTGAGGTTATGGGATTGGTTTGTCATATTGTATTTGGGCGTTTTCACATTCGTTTTTCTTTCTCATGTTCTGGCTTCCTCCTCTTTCTCATCGTCCGTCAGCATATTGTTGTCTCTCCTCACTCGCCTCTCTGGCGCTGAACCTTTCGGGGACCGTGCCATGCGGCGCTGAACCCTTCAAGGCTCGTGCCAAGTAGGCTTCGAGCGCAGAAACTTTCGGGGCTCGTGCCTTTGGCTCACGTGCCCTTGTCGAAGAACCTTTTGGGGCTCGTACAAGTGACGCTGAGAGCACAGATCCCTTCGGGGATCCTGCTCTCACATTCCCTGGCGCTGTACCCTTCGGGGCTCGTGCCATGCGGCGCTGGACCTTCAGGGCTCGTGCCACGTAGGCTTCGAGCGCAAAACCCCTCGGGGCTCGTGCTCACCGCCCTTGAACCCTTCGGAGCTCGTGCCAAGCGCGCTGAGCACTTCACGGCTCGTGCCATGTAGGCTTCAAGCGCAGAACAGCTCCGTGGATCTTAAAGGCTCTTAGTTTTACGCTCCTTCCGTTTCGTTTTACCCTCCATCCGTTCCGCTTACCATCCGTTAGTTTTTCCGTTCTGTTTTGTTTTCGTTCCTGCGCTCCATTATTGTCCATGTGGTATTCCGCTCCGTGTTACATGCTCTTTGTTCATTTTTTTCTTTCTCTCCGATTTGGTTATCCCTGCCATATTATGCTTCGTTTTGCTGTATTTCAGTTTTCTGTTTGGTGTTATGGTCCTTTGGTGACGTGTTACATTCCTCCCGTTGCTTTTCGCATTCACCAGTCCCGTTTTACATGTCCCGTTCAATTTTATATTATTTCCGTTCCTGTTTAGCTTCCCTCTGTTTCGTGATATTTCTTTTCCGTTGTGTGTGTGTATGTTTTGATGTTTTGGAATGGCGCCAAGTAAGCACGGCGGCAAACACACGTATTCTCTGCGAGCAGCAGTGCCCAATGGCATCGGCAGCAGCGGCCGCGTCAGTTGCGCCTCCGCCTGGTGCCGCAGCGAGCTCTTCACCGTTCGTGGGCGCGGCCTATCAGGTTGGCCGGAAAGGACCTGGTTTGGGCGGTTCGGTGGAGGCCACGGGCGACGCGACGCGCAACCAGGCATGCAACAACGACCAGCACTTGGCCGCGATGTGTCCACACCAGAAAGGTGGAACAGGCGTCGGTCAATCTTCGAGGGCTTGCCACGAACAGTGGCGGTTGTTACGAAGGTGATGGATGCGGCGACGGTTCTAGCGCTGCTTGGCGCACTTCGGGGGGCTCAGACTTCCCGCCTCGAAGGCAATGCCCAGACAGAGCGGCATGCGTTGAAGGGACAGGGCTTCGACGGCCTGTCCTATGAGCGGCGCGAGGACGACGCTGGCGACTTTCCGGGCGGAGAGGAGTCTTCCCGCGCAGGTGCGTCTGGAGAGGAATGGCCCTGCAAAGGGCCACCTTCAACGGCAGGGGGGCAGGGCGGCAGCGCTGCGGCCCAGACCTTTCATTTGAGCAGAATATCAAAATCGAAGGTTGACAAGAGGAAAATGCGTGCGAGCGAGGAGACGGCGCCGATTGTCAAGAAGGCCGCTGCAGCGCATGCGCCGGAAGCGCTGGCTCCACCTCCCCAGCATCTACCACGCGTGCCAGCTGTTCCTGAGCCATTTCCTCCGCCTGCTCGTGATTCAGCTGCGCTTGCGGCGAGCGCGGCCGCAGCGAACTAGCCTTTCCTCCACGGGGGCTCTGGTCAGGGGCTCTTCCCCCTACTCAGGAGCGGGGCCCATCGCTGGCCTGGCCAAGGCAGGGCGGATGGCGCGCCCGCGCCGGACTCTCAGACGGACGAGAGGCGCTTCTTGCGGATGCAGAGGCCGAGTGGTTCAAGCGGATGGCCGAATTCTGCGCGTCTGGAGGTGTCGTGGTTGATTTCAAGAGGATGGGTCGTCCCATCCGCGTCGAGGGCGTCGGCAACAAAACCAGTCCCTGCGTTGATCAAGTTTGCGCGCCGATTGCTCTGGCCTGGGGTGGCATCGGCAGTTGCGACGCACCGATCGCCCCAAATTCTTCAGCGCCGGCAGCGTTGGGCAACAAGGCTCTCTGGCGCAACCGGGCCCTCATGGACTGGTCTATCGGCGCATTGCACGCCGTCGGTCCTGGTGCCGACCAGTGGATGCTGCCCCGTGGCTCCACGGAGTGCAAGCTTGGGCTGTCGGACTTGGGCCAGTGGATGCCGACGACGGAGTTCCTCAAGGAAGCCAGCCAGGGTTGTGCTGGTTAGGGGCAGCGCGGGGCCGAAGGCTGCATCGGTTTTTCCTGTCTACTGCCTGACGGGTCGGCGGCGCGACTTCCAGCGCCGCGAGCTCGGCGCGCCGTTCGCCGCCTGGTCGTGCAGGCGCAGCGTAGCAGCGAACGACTGACGCACCACTGACTTTGAGCGCGGCCACCCTTGATAGCGTTTCGCTTCGAATCTCTAAGTTACATTCTAGCTTGGCGGCCAGTGCCGAGGTCGCGCTTGCCGCCGTAGCGAAAGCGAGCGCGCATAAAATATTGGCGGGCCATCTGATTTAAAGCTTCTATCTTCGTCCTCTGCGGCCTCGCCGAGGGATGCCCCAGGGATTCCCCCCCCCCGGAGTTCCTGCGGCGTCGCTGAGTTCGCGCGCGACCCCTGCAGGTTGGAGCCCCTGTCCCCGCGAGCCCCATGGTCGAAGAAACTGCGACCCCGGCGTCGGCCGACTGCCCGGCAAGGAGTCGCGCTCGATGCGGTTTTTAATTCCCACGTTGCTGACTGGGCACCCATGCTTCCTCATCGGGATTCGGCTGCCCAAGTTGCGCGCCAGCGTCTTCTAGCATGGCCTGCGTTTGCAATTTTGACGACCTGGTGAGGCGACGTGTTTCCGCGGGCAGCTGGCGGCCGCGGGCGTCGCCTCGTGCCCCGGTGGACAGGGCCGCCGTGATGTCGCGCGGGCGCCGCCCCTCCCCCCCGCGGCTCGCTCGCGGGGGATGTCACGTGGAGGGCCTGCGCGACGTGATTGACGACGAAGCTACGCTACGGCAACCCAGGCTCAGTGGCAGTTGAACGCAGGGCGCCCGGCGATCGCGGAGGGCAGCGCCGCTTCTATCCAGCTGGGAAGGTGGAGGTTCGAAGCGACTGTGCAGTCGTCAACGGGTCGATCGCTATGCCGTCAGATGGCGCCGCTGCGGCGCGATCAACCCTGCCCCTGGACTGCGGAGCCGCGGGTTCTCAAAGCTACGTTCCAAATTGCGATGGCAGTGGATTTCCGCGCCTGCACTTGTCCTCGACGCCATGGATCTCAAGAAGGTCAACAAGAGGATTCGCGCGCAGAATTTCGCCGGCGGGCGCGGCGCCGCCGGCCGTTTGAGGCGACGAGCTGAGGCGCGACTACCCGACGGGGGCGCGCGCGCGGACGAAGCAGCGAGAAACAATTGTTGGTAAGTGGGCATCATTTAGGAAGCTAGATGACTACGAGCAGCACTGGGATAATCGCGGCGATGACGTCAGTTCTATTCACGTTGACGGCCCAGCACCTTGGTGCGACTGTTGCAGCTATGATATACGCCATCCGGTCGGCGCTCGCATGGGTGACGCAGACGCGCGGGTGCTGGGGGATGTTGCGGGGGATCTTGCTTTGTTGTTCCTTGATGGCGTCTTTCTCCTCTGTGCCGGTTCCGACGAGCAGCCGCGAGTTCTGCGGGTTGCGCCGAGCAGGTCATCTATTGCGACGACCCAAAAGCGATGCATCTCGACTGGGGCCTGCTGTCTGGCGGACAGGATTACAATGGTGCGATAGAAGTTTGCGGCCGACCTGGGCGCGCCATCCATGCGATTGCTCGCTGGCTGCGTCGCTAAGGATTTCAACGCGGCCATGCCAGTGATCTACGGTGTGGAGTAGACTTCGGCCAGCATTTTGATCTGTCATGGATATGGCAGTATGGGCTGCGCTGTAAGTCGCTTGCGGCTGTGATCCTTACGCCCTGCGCGGGCGCGCAGGGCTGGCGCGGTTTGAACATAATCCTGGGCCCCCAGGCATGAGAAACCCGCCGGACCAGGGCGTCGCATCTTGGAGCGCGTGTTGCTGAGTTTGCCGGGCGCAAGTTGCAGATCGGCAGCGACTTCGTGAATGGGCTGCCGTGCGGCTCGTGCGTTTATCTGTTGGAAGGGTGGCTTCAGTTGCGCGATGGTCCTCGCGCGGCGTCGACGGTGTTCCACCCGTTGGTTTCGCGGGGGAAAAGGCTCGCCTCCTGGTGGGAAAGGCCACCGAGCTGGTGGCAAGCGACGAGAGGTTACTTCGCCGATTTCGCCGGCTTCTCTGTTCAGGTGATCGAGCTTGCTGTCAGCATGCGCAGGCAGGCGTAAGCCATGTGACTCGCATGCTGCCAGTAAGGCCTTGGCGCGTGGCGCTGTTTTTTGCCATTGGAATTGTTGAGATTCTTCGTAACAGGTTGCGATCCAGGCCACCGCGAGCGCACTGGATGAAGGTTGCCAATGACGGGCGTGACGCTGGAAGGATTGGTCAGTAGATCAGGAAGTCACGATCCGAATGTCGCAAGCTGGTTTGTTGTTCTGGGGTTTCTTTTCGCATCTGCTCAACCCACATCCACCAATGCGATCGACATCTAAACAATGTTGAGCTCTTGACCCGAAGGTTGTTGACTTGAATTGAAAGCTCGGCGTTCGGACGTGAGGGGTCGGAGCATTGACGGAGGAAAGCAGCGTCGACTAGATATGATATTTCGGTTTTCACGGCGACTGTTTAGATCAATTGTCCTGCTCGTATCGGAAAGCATGTGCAACATTATTCCACGCATGCGCGCGAGGGAGGCTGCAGGCGCCCACGCGCGTTGTCGATTGGTGTCGATTGTCCAGGATGTTTGGATGGAGCGCATCGCGACGTCTTTCGACATTTTGAAGACGCGCGTTGCCTTCGGAAGTGGTCGGCACGTGGCAGTACTGCGCCCGTGCCGTCGTTCCGGGTTCGGGGCGCGTCGTTGTTGGCAGACGCGCTGGCGTTGCCCCAGGACGCGCGTTGGGTGCTAGAGTACCAGAGCATCGTGACCCGACTGCTGACAGCGCAGGAGGCGGCAGTTCAAATTTTGTCAGCAGTCAGCGATCAGCTTTTTTCCAGACTTCGCGCGTCATTGGGTACTGCCAGCGAGGCACTCATATACCGCACGCGAGCTCCCATTTCTCCTACTCGGCGTGTCGTGGTGGCTCATTGGAAATAGGGCTGCCCCAGCTCGGGTTCCAGAGTTTTGCTTCATTATTGCTTTTGGCGGCCAGCCTTGCCAGGGTATGCGTAACCGTTTCGCCCATTCCCCCGGCCCATGTTGTATCATTGGTGTGACATGTTGGCGTGCCCGTTGCGAGCGAGGTGGAGGAGGAGAAGGAGGCGGATGATAATGGGGAAGAGGGGATAATGAAGATGAGGCGTTTCGATGGTCTTTTAGTGCATTTTTGAGGCACGGGTCTTGGACAAGACGCCTCTTCGGGAGGCTTCTTGGGGTCTCGTGCGAGGCATCTTGGTTGCCTCCTGGCAGTATTCTTTGGACCGTCTGGGGCATCTTGAGAGGGGATCTTTTGTGCCTCTGGGACCTCTTGTGGGCCTGCTGGCGGTCTCGGGGGCCATTTTTCGGAGAATGGTTTGACATGGCAGTTCGGATTTCCCCTCTTGGTGTGGCCCTCTTGGGAGCCTCTGGAGCCCATTTGGAGGGTTCCTCGGGGCCCTCTTGGGCTGTCTTGGCCCGTCCTGGGAGCCTCTTGGTCTGACTCGGGGCGATCTTTTGGAAATCTTGGGCCGTCTTGGGCGGTGTGAAGCCTTATAAGGCGGTGACGCCAAACACCTCCCCAAACGGGAGGAAAATGAAAGACAGTTAGCCTTTGAGGGCCCTCTTGGGCCTGCGGGGACAATTTCGCAGCCATTTTGAACCTTCCAGGGATTGTTTTCATGCCAGTTTGACGCCTGCCACGTTATCCCGACTCTTGAGCCCTCTTGGAGCCCCCTTGTGGCCCTTAGGGCGCTCTTGGGCCATCTTGAGGGCCCTTGGGAGGTCGGCATCCGGGAGTTGCCCAGGAGTTGCCCGGCATTTCTCGTCCCGCGCGCGCGAACTAGATTTGCAACTCACCTGTTACAGGAGATGATAGCACTCCTCTGGACCGTTGGCTCCCCTACGAGATTCGTATTCGTTTTGTCAGCAGGTGGCAGATCGGCCTGCGCTGGCCTGGTTCCCTTGGTCTTCTTGTCAAGCAATGTTGTGCATTGCCAAGGAACGCCAAGGAATGCCAATGAACGCCAAGCAACGCAAAGCAACACAAAGCAACGCCAAGCAATGTCAAGCAGTGCAAAACAATGAGCACCAATGACGAGCAACGCCAAGCAGTGCAAAGCAATGCGAATCAATGCAATGCAATGCAATGCCACGCAGTGCCAAGCAATGCCGCTTCAGGATCGTTTCCCCAATCGGCGTCGCCGTGGGTTCAGGTAGCGACTATGTGCGGCATGTTGGTGACAGTTGTAATGGAAGGTTGAGTGAGCGTTTGTATTCGTTCTGGCCACATGAGCAAAAGCATTCGCGTGGTTACTAGAAATGGTTTGGCTGCGTGTTCGAGTTCTTGCTTACTTCCAGAACTTCGGTTCTGCTCCACCGTGGCATGGAGTGATACAGTGTGGCTTCCCTTTTCAAGGCGTATTGTTTGCAGCAATATGTTGGAGGGGTACCCCCAACGCGATGGTTTCGTGAACACCGCACTTGTATTCCTCGATTCCAGCAGCTGCAAATGTGAGGTCACACATCGTTGCAATTCGCAGCCGCTACCGTGACTGCCACGGCCACTGGCCGCAATGCATTATCACACTTCCTTCCTCATGATGCCGACGACGTATATGACACGTAGTTCCGTAGGCCTCTGCGCGCCACTTGATAAGGGCAGAAGAAGCTTGGGAAGGGGGGTAACCTTCAAGTCTTTGGCTAGCCAGGCGCCTGGACGACAGTGCGAGAATGGGACAAGGGAGGAAGCAGATGAGGGGTGGACACTTCTTAAGGAGGTAAGAGTCAGAATGTCACACGCGCCGTCTTTTGAATTGCGCGCTTCACTGTTTCAACAGTAACACGCTAATGGGGCCATCTGAACAGCGTGATCTCTCTGATTTCTCTCCGACCAGTTCGCGTTCTGCCGTTGTGCTCGGGGGCGGAGGATGCAGCGTGACGGCATGTAATTGTTGGGATGTCATGTTCCAGCGACGCTGGCCAAGAATTCCTGGCAATGCGCGACGACTCCCCGCGTTCGATGCCCTGCCGATGTGAGGTCTTCACCTCGACGTCCTCCCCCCTCCCCTTCCTTCTCCTCCCTTTCATCTTCTTCCCTCTTCTTCTCCCTTTTCCCTCCCCCAGAACTCGTGGGTCCGCGCTAATACTGAATTTGAAAATGGGCCCGCCGGATTCGGAATTGAAGTGTTGGAGACGACGACAGCGAGGGAGGAGCCAGGGACGGAGGAGGACGGGTGATGAAGTGGGGGAGGAGGGAGGACGTGGGAGGACGAAGTGCGTGCAACCTGCGCCTTGCGTCTAGGTCATCCCGGAGTACCGCGGCCAGTTTGCCAGCGTCCCTCTGGTGGGGGACTGCAAAAGCTTATCAGTGGATGGGAAGGGGCGCCTCGGACCCTCGTGGGCCATCGTGCAGGGAGGAAGGGGTGGGGGCTGAGCCAGTGGAGGGGCAGAGGGGAGGAGGAATAGATGGAGCCGGGAGGGGGAGGGGGAGGGGAGCAGGAGGAAGGGAAGGAGGAAAACGAGGAGAAATATGATACAACGGGAACGGGGGGGAATGGGACAAGGAGGAAGAAGAGGAGGAAGAAGAAGAGGCGCAGCAGGGTCACAACGGGAATGGGACGAGGATCTGCCGAGGAATAAGCATGTGGATGTTGATGGTGGGCGTTGCCCTTCGTGGCATGGCCCGGCCTTTGCTTCTGAAGCTGCTCGTGCCACTGCTCCTGCTCTCGCCTCGGGCCCGCTGACTCTGCTGAATCGCCCGCCGAACACACCAGTTGCCCCACCAGCACGAGCTCCGTTCGCCTCGAAACACCGCTCAATGATGTGCTGTTTTATTGTTTCTGCAGGGTGGGCCCTCTCACAAACCCATGCTTCGATGCGGATCGTTTGCTTGCCTCGTCGCCGTCGCAGTCGCCGTCATCGGCGTCGGCGTTGGCGCCGGCGTCGGCGTTTGCGTCGTCGGCGTCGTCGTGGTTCGCGGTGCGTGTTGCTCTGTTCGGGACTTGTCTCCCTTCTGCAGTGACCACCACGAACCCCTTGCCGTCGAGGCGTGGCGGCGTGCGCACGTCAGCACAGACCCCCCGCCCCCTCACCCTCTTGCCTCGCCTCGTGCCTGCCCCTCCTCCATGCCGTCAAAGCGCAGCAGCGGCGTGCGGGCCCTCCGTTCTGGGGGTAGGAGCGCAGCGCGGCGGACATCGCGGCCCTGGCGGACATGTTGGAGGGGCACGGGGGGGGGGCCTCTCCGCAGGGAGCAGACCTCAGCCCGTCGTCGTGAGATCCTACTGCTCTCGAGGAAGAGCAGACATTCGTGAGCGGCGACCGGATCCATATCCTCACCAGCGCGGCTTGGATTCAGGGACGCGATCACGTGGAGGAGCGGTCGCATGGATACGTTCCGCGTGGGGCATCCGCGAAAAAATGCCCTGGCGGAGATGCTGGAGGGGCGTGAGGGGAGGGGGGGGCAGCTTCCCTCAGGCAGGGGCCGTCGTCGACGTCGTCATCTTGGCATGCCGCCTTGTTGGCCCCTTCTCGAGGGCTGCGCGCTTCAACAGGCGCCAGTTGGACGAGCGCTCCTGCGTGGATAATGCTCAGCTCATCGACATTATCCTCATCCGCCTGTTGCGGCTCAGGGCCGCAGCTCGTCGTCAGCGTCGTCATTGTCTTGGTCGTCGTCGTCGTCGTCAGGTCTGGCTGGCTTGTGGCTGCCTGTCGCCGGCCGTCGCTGCCGTCCGTCGCCGCCGTCCGGCGCCGCGCCGCGCGCCACGTAGCTCGCGCCTCATAGATTCCCAATGGATTCTACCATCCCCACGAGCTCCGTCATATCGCCCCCCCCTGGGGCCGTGCATGTTATATACGATGTTGTGCCATCCTTCACTTGACATGTAAGCGCATCTACTGTTCACCAGGCTGAGGGAGTGCCATTTTGGCCCACCCCCTCATCCTTGCCAAATGCGAAACTGCACACACGTCCGTATTTCACAACAATCCAGAGTCCACGCGCGAGCGTCGTCGCGCCCGCATCTTGAAATCTTTCCAACACCCCAGGTTTCGTAGGGAATTCAATGTCGATATTTCCGAAAGCCTATCAAAGACTCGTTTGTTCCGTGCTGCGCGCGAGTTCTGTCAACTGTTCACGCAAACCGTTGTTCCCAACCATGATGTGGTGTTGGGTCCTCGTTTTGAAGAGACGGCGCCCCGTGTCCAATCCTTCCTCGTCCCCCCTCCTCCCATCATCATCGTCATCATCATCATCATCGTCGTCACCATCGTCATCATTTTGGCTCAAGACGGCACCCAGGGATTTCTCGATTCCTTACGCCCTGGTCAGGCTGCCCGCCTGGCTCGAGGCTTGTCTTCTTGAACGGCTACAGCGCACAATTCGCTTGCAAGAGCCTGACATCTACTTTTCCTGATGGAGCGCGAATCCGTCAACTGGCTCGCGATGGCGGCCCGTGATTTGCAGAAGGAGGTCCGACGGCTGAGCGGGCGACTCGACCCCACGGAGCCATTGTCCAAGACTTGCATTTCTATTGGTGAGTGTCTGAGAAGGTCTCTGGAGGCATGGGTTCCCGATGTCAATGCTCAGGCTTTTGTCCCCGCGCAAATGGGCGCGCGTGCTGATCGGGACGAGACCATAACGGGGGCCCTTCTTTCTCATCTCTGCAGTGGACGGGCGGAGAGCGAGGCCGCTGGTCATCGTGAGTTCGGGGTGAAGACATGTCGAACGGACGGCCATGGAAAACGCCCTCGCCGCGGGACGAGCTCACGCAGATGGACCTGCTGAGCCAGGTCGCCCCGATGCACCTGCTGATCGTCAGCCTCCGGATGGTCGTGGGACTCCAGAAGGATTCCCTGACGGGCCCCTTGATGATCGTGAGCTTCCAGAAGGGGTCCCTGGCGGGCTTCCTGATGGTCGTGAGCTTCCAGATGATCGTGAGCTCCCAGCTGGTTGTGAGCCTCCAGAAGGGTTCCTTGGTGGGTTTCCTGATGGTCGTGAGCTCCCAGAAGGGTCTCCTGGCGGGCCCCTTGATGGTCGTGAGCTTCCAGAAGGGCTCCCTGGCGGGCTCCCTGGTGGTCGTGAGCTTCCAGATGATCGTGAGCTTCCAGATGACTGTGAGCCTCCAGAAAGGCCCCCTGGCGGGTTTTCAAATGGTCGTGAGCTTCCAGAAGGGTCTCCTGGCGGGCTTCCTGATGGTCGTGCGCTCCCAGCTGATCGTGAGCTTCCAGATGGTCGTGAGCTTCCACGAGGGTGTCCTGACGGGCTCCTTGGTGATCGTGAGCTTCCACAAGGGCTCCCTGGCGGGCTTCCTGGTGGTCTTGAGCTTCCAGATGATCGTGAGCTTCCAGATGGTTGTGAGCCTCCAGAGGGGCTCCCTGGTGGGCTTCCAGATGGTCGTGAGCTTCCAAAAGGGTCTCCTGGCGGGCTTCCTGATGGTCGTGCGCTCCCTGATGATCGTGAGCTTCCAGATGGTCGTGAGCTTCCAGGAGGGTGTCCTGGCGGGCTTCCAGATGGTCGTGAGCTTCCAGAAGGGGTCCCTGGCGGGCGTCTTGATGGTCGTGAGTTTCCAGATGATCGTGAGCTCCCAGATGGTCGTGAGGGCCCACGGCGTCACCGGCCGGAGTGGGAGGATATCACGCAGATGTTCTATGCCCGCAACTGGGGGGCCGTGGCCGAGGCTATCTCGAGTTACCCCGAGCTGGAGCTTAGGGTGCGCCCACTTCTGCAACTCTGTGTCGACCAGGCGAACAACGCGCTGCAGGAGGCGCAGGGGAACTGCGACACCCTGCGGGCCGAGTTTCTGGAGGCTGAGGACCAGTGTCGGCGCGCCAAGAGGCTCGCGCAGGTTTCATCTATCGAGCACGAACAGCAGATCTTCAGGAGTCGGGTGCACAAAATGTATCAGAAGGCGCACAGGGTCCTGGTGCAGTCAAAGGAGGCTGTGCGAGGAACCCGGAGGCTGATGGACACCATCCTAGCTGGCGGTGTGCAGGGCGCCAGGACTCTTTCGGCGTCGGGAAGGTAGCTCTGCCCTTGTATTCATTTGAACTCACCGTCTTCATTTCTTCCTTAACGTTGTCTGTCTTGTGCGTGGGCTATGTCCCTCACTTGCCGCCTCCATTGGGGGCCTGGCGCCGCTGGAGGATCACCCGAGCCAGGACTTGCATGCAGTTGCACGTTTTCTCTGCACTCGTCGCTCTCTTTCTCCGCACGCCTCATGTTGTATGCTCTGTCCTTCTATCTGTGCTTTGCTTTTCACTGTGTGAGATAACCCAGACTGCCCTTCGCTGGCAGGTCAGCTTTGCAGCGTCGGGGCCAGGAGCCGCCTTTGCATGACGCTTACGAAACGAAACGAAACGAAATCGCCGTCATCGCCGTCACCAAGTATTGTCATCATCACCATCATCGTCGTCATCATCGCCGTCATCATCCTCATCATCGCCATCAGCTTCAACACGCCCCTCACATGTGTCGTGGCTACACTGGGAGTATGAGGGCCGTTGTTGCCCCCAAGACCCGCCGTAAAAGTAACTATTTCCCCGCGTCGTCGGCCCTGGCTTCGCGCCGCGCGCAGCCCCGTGCGTCGGCGGGCTTCGAGCTCCCTGAAGTACCACCGCCGTCGTCGCCAGGGTCGCGCGAGCCCCCGAGCGGCCAGCGGCGTCGCCCCGAGGCAAGGCCGAGACAGGAGGCGGAACATCTGCACGAGAAGAAGCATTCGGGGCGCAGGGGTCGGGGCGCCGGCGGGGCCCGCGTCGGCTGCGCGGATGAAACGAGATACAAAGCAGGCGCTGGAACGGGAATGGGGGCATGGCGCGCTACGCATCGGGCGGAGACGCGCCGAACACGCGGCGGCTCCGCGCCCAGTTCAACGCAGCGTCTGCCGATGCAATGCAACGGCGCGGGTGCAAAATGCAACGCGATGTATGGGGCGCGGCCCGCCCCGTCCGCCAGCCCCGCGGGGGCGGGCGGGGGCGGGGGCAGGGGCGGGAAGGAGGGGGAATTGGGGGGATATAGCGGGCGGGGGGGCGAGCGCGCGCAGCGGGGAACCGAGCGAGAAAAGGTTGCGAGCAGCCTGCGGTGGCTTGAGGTCGCAAGGGCACCCCCGACCGCGTCGCATGCGAATCAGGCGTCCCGCGAGGGGGTCGCGGGGCGGGCTTGAAGCTTGCGCCGCCAAGGCTCGCCGGGGGGGCGCGCGCGGGCGAAGGCGGGGGGGGGGGGTCCCAGACGACCCCAGCGGGGCTGCATTGGCGTGAACGACGCGAATTCTTTCCTGAGTTTTCCAGCTGGCTGGAGGCGCGGCGGCAAACAGCATCGCGCGACATCAGGCCAGTTTCAGCAAACGCGCAGATCGCGCGTTGCGTTTGTAGCGTTGACCCCGCGGTTGCTGGCGCGGCATTGCCTGAGCGGGCCGCAGATCGATGCGCGGAAGGAAACATTTGGGGTTTCGCAGCTTGGAAGGGGAACGGAGACAAACCTTGCGACAAAGTGATGACAAAGTGATGACAAAGTGGTGACAAAGTGATGACAAATTGGGTTGTCGCGCGTCTTTGTTGCGGACAAAGTGATGACAAAGTGGTGACAAAGTGATGACAAGTGGGGACAAATGGCGCCGCGCGTCGGGCCGTCGGAAAAAAACGGCGGGCAAAAAACGGATTGCGCGCAAAACTGCGCGCGGCGTTGATTTCATGCGCGCGCGAGCGAGTTTTTGCGCTCGCGCGAACGCGCGCGCTCGCCCGCGCGCGAGCCGCGCGCGCTGCGGCGGAAGACACGTCGCGACGGGGTATATCGCGACCTCGGAATGGCTGCGGTGATGCCCCCGCCGTTTCGGCGAGTGAATTTCCCCCCGCTGATGAGCTTCACTCGCGCCGCGCCGTCGGGTCCACGAGTTCCCTTGGCGCTCAGGGCGCAGGTCGCCCAGGCCCAGGCCCCCCCCGTTTGCGCCCGCTTCCTTCGCCAATTTGCCCCGGCCCGCTGCGTTTCGTTTCGTGCCGCTGCCTGTCGAGCGGGCTTGGGCTGATTTTTCTCTCGTTGTCGCTTGTGGCAGCGCTTGCATGGTTTATTCCTTCCTCGGCCCTCAATGCTCGGACCTCTTCCGCCTGGGAGGTCGCGACCGACCTGCCCGGCGCGGCGCGCGAAACGCTTTGTTCGCGGCGTCGAGGCCGCATTCGCGCGAACAACAAACATCGCGTCCCGACGTCGGGGGGTCAACTCGACATCGCGCGTGGCGTCATTTCGTTTTTCGGTTCTGATTTACCGCGCGGGGCCCGCCAGCGCCGCCGCGCGGCCGCGCGGCCGCGCGTCGCCGCGCGACAGCTGCGCAGATGCAGACGAAGTGCGTTTGTTATGGCGCCGGCATCGGTTGCCCTTGCTCTGCTAGCCACGCCGCGCGCGAGAGGCGCCGCAACGTCAGGCGCGTTTTTTTCAATTAAGTGAAGGGTGATATTGCTTGCTTTCGACGCGGCGTTTGGTTGCCAAGGTGGCGCAAAATATGTTCGCCGAGCAGGCGTGGCAAAGTCGCTTGTCCGCGGCGCTATCTCGCGACGCCTGCGACCCCGAAAAGGAGTCTTGGGCCGTGCAGCGGCCTTCATAATTGGGAGGTCCACCGAAGGCCCCGGTGGCGGTGTCGCATTCGTCCGCGCCATCAATTTCTGCGCACCCTTCACACGCTTCGTGGCCCCATCGGGGGCCACACCGAACGCCCCAGTGGCGGTGTCCACATGCTTTCGCGCCACCTATTTCGGCACACCCTTGACACATTGCGTGGTTCCTTGGGGGGCTCCACGAAAGGCGCCAATGGCGGTGTCCACATGCGTCCGCGCCACCCGTGCTGGCACACCCTTCACACGTTTCGTGGCCCCATAGGTAGCTCCACCGAAGGCGCCAATGGCGGTGTCCACATGCGTCCGCGCCACCCATTCCGGCGCACCCCTGAAATCTGACACGTTTCGTGGCCCGCATAGTGAGTTACACCGAAGATCCCAGTGGCGGTGTCCACATACTTCCGCGCCAACCATTTCGGCACACCCTTCACGCGTTTCGTGTCTCCATAGGGAACTCCACCGAAGGCCCCAGTGGTGGTGTCCACATGTTTCTGCGCCACCCAGTTCGGCGTACGCTTCATAGCCCCATAGGGAGGTCCACCGAAACCCCCAGTGGCGGTGTCCACATGCGTCCGCGCCATCCATGCCAGCACACCCTTCACACGCTTCGTGGCCCCATAGGGAGCTCCACCGAAGGCCTCAGTGGCGGTGTCCACATGTTTCCGCGCCACCCACGTCCGAAGCACCATAGGGAACTCCACGAGAGGCGCCAGTGGCGGTGTCCACATGCGTCCGCGCCACCCATGCCGGCACACCCTTCACACGTTTCGTGGCCCCATAGGGAGCTCCACCGGAGGCGCCAGAGGCGGTGTCCACATGCGTCCGCGCCACTGGCGCGCCACCCATTTCGGCACACACACACACACATACACACGTCACACGTTTCGTGGCCTTATAGGAGTTGCCACCGCAGAACATATTCGTAATTGCGGTGTCCACATTTGCATGTGTCGGGGTCTTTCGCCAGGATCAGTGTTCTTTACCATTCTCGTCCAATGTAACCACGTGTGCTTTTTGCGCGCGCATGTCGAAATCAGTCGAACGCCATTGTGCGCTTGCTGGGCGGGGGGGCACGATCCCTGTCAAATAACACCATGCTGGCCATGCGCGCGCGTCTGCCACGCGCTCATGCCAACATCCGCCCAAATCCTCATGATCGGCACATGGGCATCATCGTCGTCACCGGCGTCTCCAGCATCGGCGCCGTCATTCACCTTACCGTCACCATCGCCATCATCGCCAACATTTTCGCTGTTATCATCAGCGTTGGTTCCGTTTTCGGCGTCATCATGATTCCGCACCCGCCCGGGCAACCGACCCACGTTGAAGTGCCCGCACGTCAGTGCGGCAGATGACGCGCGAAGGGGCGTTCCCATCGGCAAGCGCCGTCTCGGCCGCTTCGGCAGCGCCAATCCAGCTGGCCGCTCTGTGCGCGAGCTTGCGCGCGCCAGCGCGGCCGCAGAGATGCACCAAACATGGCCAAGCAGTCATCGCAGTCGCCGCCGCATTGGATATGCAAACCAACTTGCGGGGGGGAGTGCGAGATGATTTCTCAAGCGGTGGACTTTGGCAATTCCCAAGCTCCCCCAACATTAATCGCAACTTGAAATGGTCACATCGTGGATTTATTCATGCAGATCACGCCACATGAATGAGCACGCTAACTCCTACCGCGTAGATTGCATCACGTACCCTGCGCCACATAGTGCGCACTGCGTACACATACAAACGTAGCATGCACCACCCTGGTTACACCACCTAGATTGCACCACGCAGATTGCACCGCGTAGCTTCCGCCACATGGCTTGCACCACATTTTCCACAACATAGAGCGCACCCCAAACGTATACCACCACCTAGATCGTATCACGTAGCATGCACCACATGTATTGCACCACGAAGCTTGCATCACATGGATTGCACAACATGGCTTACACCACATTGTTGGCACCACATTGAAGACTCTAGACGCAAATGTCTCTGTGGAGAGGTTTATGCTGTGGCATGCGTGGAAAAAACAGGATATGTCAAAACACATCCGTGCAAGCTTCAAGTCATTGCGCTCAGAAATGGAGAGTGCCCCTTCTGGACGGGCGCTCGAGTAGAGGGACCCACCGCCTGCGGTGCCCACGCAGAGCGCCACAGAGCGCCAGTGCATACCATCATGCATTCGAAGGAGGCGAGGCCAGTCGCCTCCGGCGGGCCTAGGCACAGCTGGAGAGGAGGAGCAGCGCGAACTACATGCGCCCATGCAGCCAGTTCAGGTACCGCTCAGCCGTCGCACCCGTTAGCGTCGCAATGGTGCCATCTGATCGTCTAATTTCTCGCTGGCTCTTTGGCCATCTCGTTCAATGCGTTCTGAACCCTGCGCTCCAGGTTGCCCGCCGGAGCCATCCCGTACTTTGCTCGGCGCCATTGTTTTGGAGCGCCATCTGGATGCTGAGCCACGCGGCGTAGCACGGGCAGGGCGGGATCTTGAGCCCGAGATCCTCTCCGGCCGGGTCCGCGCCTGGATCGATCTCCACGATTGTCTCCCGACGTTCGCCTCGAGGTGGCTCTTCGGGTTGCCGTTTCCTCCCCTAGGGTGTGTGACGTACGCGTACCTTACTTGTTGAAGCAAAGGCTTTCTCTTCGCCTCCGGCCACCGGGATCTCGATGAATTTGGTCTGACGCTTGACCGTCTCGTTGTTCTTGCTCGGGTGGTGCTGAAGCTCGAGTTTCACCCACGTGTTGAGGACCTCTACATGTGGCTCTTCGATGGTGCGCCTGCGAGCCTCCGCGCTGAGCTCCTTGGCTTGCTTGTTAATCTGGACCGACGTTGCATGGACTGCACCACGAACTCGCCTGCGTGGTCGACTGCGTAAGTGCCTGTGCAGACAGCTCTGAAAATATGCTCAGCCACTTTCAGGCTGCAAGTGGTTTTCATCGTGCTCTTTAGGTATTTCTTCATCTCCTACGGGGAAGCCCCCACCGCCCGTACCTTAGTAGCCTGCGGATAGCTCGCTTCGCCTGCGGCACCTACCAGGAGATCCATTCTGCAGGAGGTCTCCCGGCGGCGGCGGCAATAACATTGTTTTGGGCCGCGCGAAATGCTCGAGCCCCACGTGCCGATAATACGAAGAACGACTGGAGAATTCTTCGCTGCAGCATGGATATACAGGAACCGTGCTGATGACAGGCATCAGGGGCACATTGGGGCCACCACGAAGGCGGTGGTGAAGGTGTTGCCGGCTCTTCGTAGCACGTGGTTGTCGTGCGCTTGCAGGGCGCGCGTTGAGCAGAAGGTACGGCCACAACCACATCCGCTCCACCAGGCGTCATCGCAGACAATGTGTTCAGGTTCAGCTCCTAAGAATGAAACACCGGCACTGGCCCCATCACCAGACATCAAAAGAGCAACCGTGCGAAGTTCCTCAACTGACTCAACTCCCACCACAAGAAAGCGGACCCTAAGTTCACTATCGTATAGCAGTCGCTGTCGCTCTCTGTTGCACTAGTTATACTGCACCACATGCCTTGCACCACGTAGCCCGCACCACATTCTCCACAGCGATTTCACAACGTAGCTTGTACCACACTAGTTGCACCACGCCGCTTGCACCATGTAGCTCTAACAGCATAGGTTGCATTGCATAGATTGCACCACTATATCTCACACCACAGATTGCACGGCACATATTGCGCCACGTAGTTTGCACCGCAGGGCTCGCACCGCATTGATCGCAGGTTACACCGCATAATTCACACTACAAATGTCGCGCGAATATAGGTGGCATCACGTTGTTCGCAATGCGTAGCGCACACCACGTAGATGAGCACATTAGCTCCAGCCACATCGATTGTACCACATACCCTACACAACGTAGCTCACACAACATACGATGCACCACATAGCATGCACCACATAACTTGCACCACATAGCTCGCACCACGTATGTTGCACCATGCAGCTTTCGCCGCACAGTTTGCATCACATGGCCCGTACTTAATATATCGCATCGCCTGACATGCCACAACGCACTAATTGCGGCCCGCGCTTGCTAATCTGTCATTTCGAATTTGATGATTGGATACTTCCTGGGCCTATGTTTTAAATATTCTTCTGCCACCATGTGTTATGTTGGGTTGATAAACCGTGGGTTCCCGGCATGTCCAATCAGCGGCGTGCATGTTGGACAGATTTGCCATTTGTTCGAGAGACCCAGCTTTATCTGGCGTCTTCCAAGTACATCGACTTGGGTATGATTTCGCTACTGGTCCCAATCCACTCCTCTCCTCGTTATCTTCCTGGTCCTCTGCCTCCTCCTGATCTTCCTTCGGCGGCAAGCGCAGTGGGGAAGTGAGACGGAGTAGGCCTTTTCAGAAGGCGGCGGGGTTCTTGCACAAGCCCTCGCGCCTTCTACGCAACCGCCTCTGGCTCCGGGGAAGGCTCACGAGGTTTTTCAGAAGGCGCGATGGTCTGCCTTCTGACAAGGCCTACCCCTTCTCATTTCCCGCCTGGGCATGACTCAGTGGGGATTCAGGTTGAGCGCGCAGTTTTGGGAGTCCTGTCGTTCTCCGAGGATGTCTCGGGCGGCTGGTGCCTCCATGGTCCCGAAACAATGCGGCGACGGACGCTGCAATGAGTTCCTTTTGGATTTCGAGGTCACCGCACGGTGTGTCACCACCACGCGGCGTTGTGATATTTCAGAAGGCATCGCAAACGCAAGGCCAACGGGAGAAACAACAACACACACACACATTGGCAGGTGGGCCACGGGCCAGTCCTTGGAGTGGCAGACACACCAGCACCTACACCCACAACCTGTACAAGCAAGCCTCGAATTCAGAAAGCGGGGGCACACGCCCACGCTGCTCCTGAAGAGCAGCTGCGCTCCCTCTTCCTCATGGTCCCCTCGCCGTCCGCGTTGCCGTCCTGCTGCCTGCCCCCGCCCCCACGCGAGCGGCCGGGGACGGGCACAGGGCGTCAAGCGGGCCTCGTTGCTCTGCTGGTCCACGGGCGTGCAGGCGGGCCTGCAGCTCGCGCTGGACCGGCCAGAGCTCGTGGAGGAGCCCGCCCTTGTCGTCGTCGCCGTGGTCGTCGTGTCGTCGTTCTCGTCGTCGCTGTCGTCGGCGGGCAGGAGTGCCGAGGAACTGTCGATGTTCGGGTATCGAGCACTGAGATATTCGGACGTTTTCGTCGTTCTCGGCGGTGTTCCAGCCTCATGATCTCTCCAGCAGCTGCACCTCGCCGAGGGCGTTCCCGCGGTGCGCGGATCGTCCCGAACGGCTGTCGGAGACCCGGGATATGGCACGTCAGCCAGGGGCCAACGACATTCGTCGTCGTCGCCAGCCGGGGAGGAGTGTCGAGGTGAGGGGAGAGGTGAGGGCCAGGGGATGAGGTGGAGGAGAAGGAGGTGCAGGAGGAGGAGGAGGAGGAGGCACCAATACTGCTACGTACCTTTTCGTGGGAGGGCCTCGTCGCTACGGCGGGGTTCGCCGCGGGATTCTGCTCAGAACGCACCGTGGCATAGGCCCGTGGAGCAGCGGTATCAGTACATGTTTGTCTCCCAGGGGCGGTGGAGAAGGAAAGAGGGGGTGTAGAGGGATGAGGAGGGAGGCAGTGGGGATGCGGCCCTCGTCGTCGTCGTCGCCGGTGTCGTCGTCGCCGTTGTCGTCGGCCGGGGGAGCGTCGAGGAACAAGCACGGGCATGAATCTACGCTTTCGGAACTTCGCGCCGATTTGTCGGATCGGCGCTCGGGCCCCCCTGGAGTCTTGGCGGCGCGATTGGCGCCGCCCCTGGCGCGCGGCCTCTTGAGCTGTCTGGAGGCAATCTTAAGCATTTGGGAGCGATCTTTCGGCGACTCGGGGCCCTCTTGGAACGTCTTCGGCATCTTTCGGGGCCCTCTTGTCCCGTCTTGGGGCCCTCTTGGGCCACAACAGCTCATGCGACAAGACGCGGGGGAGCCCAGCGGAACCGCGCCAAGCCCCGCCAAATTTCGGAACTTGGGGTCTGGGCCCCTTGAAGACTCCGCAGGACTGAAGACTGAGGCTCCAGGGATGAGGCAAAGGACCTGAGGACACGCCCACTCCTTGTCCAGAGGCACAGTGGTTGAATAATACCTAACAGCGTTTGCTGATAGGTTTCTAGTAGGGTCAAAAGAGAGCATCATGACTCCTCAGGGGGGTCTGGGCGGGTGCCGGGGAGGAGAACCGGGAATCGTTTTTCGCCAACAGTCACACACTTCGTGCTCTTCGACCTCCCAGAACTCCATTCCCGGGCCACTTTCTGGAGAACCGTGAACAGAGCCGGGCTCGTTTTTCGTCAACAGTCACACACTTCGTGCTCTTCGACCTCCCAGAACTCCATTCCCGGGCTACATTTTGAGTGGCCGGAGCCAATTGTAGGCCACTTCGTGCTCTTCGACCTCCCAGAACTCCATTCCCGGGCTACATTTTCAATGCCCGGAGCCAACTGTAGGCCACTTCGTGCTCAAAGGCCACTGCTGTTAGGTTGCTTTGCCGGGATAATTTTAAAGCGGGAAGGGAGGGGGGAGGAGGTGAAGGGGAGGGAAGGGGGGGGGCGACGGTAGAGGAGGCCAGAGGCGAGGGGGCGGAGGAAGGAGGTGGAGATCGCTGCTGGTAACTTTCATTCACTCTCGGGCAAGCCTGCGGGACCAAATATCTGGCCCATCTCGGACTTTGAAAGCCCGCATCAGCACGAAGGCGCACCACACTACCATTAGGCTCAGAGATCGGAGGCGTAGAGCACTTGGCCCATAACCTCCACCTAGGAGCTGTTGAGTGTGAGGGGAGGCCCCAGGAGGTTCCCAGGCCACTGGGGAACACTCAGTGATAAACATAAGCAGTGCTACTGGACCACTTCGGGCCCGAGCTGTGGATGTTGGTACGCCTCCGCGCTGTTTTGAGTGCCCATTTCTACTCTCACACTGCCCCGCCCCATCCGCTCCCGCCCATATACAGGGAGTTCAAAACAACTAGGACGGCATGCCCGGGCTCAGTCTCGCGGGCCTACTCTAACATCAGATGTTTCCAATTGCTTGTTTTGTTTCATGCCCTGCCGTCATCGCGCGAGTGATATTCGAAAACCTAGTTCTAAAAATTGTCACGGTCATCTTCCCCCAGATTTTGTTTTGGATTGTCCTCCAGATCTTCACCCAGATCTTCCCCCAGATGTTTCCCTTGATCTCCCCGCAGATCTTCACCCAGATCTCCTCCCAGATCGTCACGCAGATCTTCAGGTCTTCCTCCCGATCGTCACTCACATCTTCTCATCCTTTTCCCCCCCGAATCCCCCCCTCGGATCTTCACCCAGATCTTCGCCCAAACCTCCTCCTAGATCTTCACCCAGATTTTCCATCAGATCCTCGCCCAAATCTCCCCCCAGATCTTCCCCCAGATCTCCTCCCAGATCTTCCCTCGGATCTTCCTCCAGATCCCCAGATCGTTTCCCAGATCATTCCCCCAGATCTTCCTCCAGATATTCATCCAGATCTTCCTCCAGATCTTCCCCCTGATCTTCTCCCAGATCTTTCTCCTGATCTTCTCCCAGATCTTTCTCCTGATCTTCTCCCAGATCTTCCCCCAGATCTTCCCCCTGATCTTCTCCCAGATCTTTCTCCAACTCTTCCCCCAGATCGTTCCCAACATATTCCCCCACATCTTCCCCCAGATCTCTCCCCAGATCTTCCTCCAGATCTTTCCCTAAATCTTTCCCCAGATCTCATCCCAGATCTGCCTCCAGATCTTCCCCCAGATCTTCCCCCGGATCTTCCCCCAGATCTTCCTCCAGATCTCCCCCCTGATCTTTCCCCAGATCGTCCCCCAGATCTTCCCCCAGATATCCCCTCAGATCTTCCTCCAGCTCTTCCCCCAGATCTGCCCATAGATCTTCCCCCAGATCTTCCTCCAGATATTCCTCCAGATCTTCGCCCAGATTTCCCCCCAGATCTTCCTCCAGATCTTCTCCCAGATCTTTCCCCAAATCTCTCCCGGGATGTTCCCCCCAGATCTTCCTCCAGATCTTCTCCCAGATCTTCTTCCAAATCGTCACCTAGATCTGTCCTCTGTTCTCTCCCGACGTTGTCTCGCAGATTTGTTTCTATGTGTCACCGAGTGTCACCCATCTATTCACCCAGAAATTGATTCAGATCTTCCTCCAGATCGTCCTCCAGATCTTCACCCAGATTTCCCCCCATATGTTTCCCCATCTATCATCCCTCAGATCTTTCTCCAGATCTTCCCGATATCTTCCCGCAAATCTCCCTGCAGATTACGACGCACTACACCGCCAAATCTCCCCCAGTACATTCCCTACATTTTCGCCCAGATCTTCCACCAGATATTCCCTCAGATATCCCTCCAGATCTTCCTCCAGACTTCCCGCCAAATACTATATCCGAGATGTTCCCTCAGATTTCCCCCAGATCTTCCCCTGGATTTCCCTTCAGATCTTCCTCCAGCTCTTCCCCCATATGTTCCCCAGGGTTTGACAACGTAGGTTATTCGGCACGACCTATGTGGGGCAAGCAAAGTGGTGCAAGCCAGGTAGTCCACGTGGTTCAAGCTGTCTGCGCGAATGCAGCTCAAGGTCTGGCGATTTCTCTGAAAGCATGTTGGAGTAACCAGAGCGCCGTAGCTCGGCAGATCGGTGCTGGGCATCCTCGAGGAATGCAAGGGGTATTTCGGGCAATTTCAGGGCGTGTGGTTCCGTCAGGTCATCCCTCAGATATTCCGCCAAATCTTTTCCACGTCTTTCCCCAGATCGTTGTTCGGATCTTGTTCCAGGTCTTCCCCGCGCGTCCTTCTCCAGATTTTCCCCGGATCTTCCCCAGATCATCCGGCAGGTCTTCCTTGAGTTCTCCCCCCAGATTCTTCCCCAGCATTGTTCCCCCTCCAGATCTTTCCCCTGATCTTCCCCCAGATCTTTCCCCAGATCTTCCCCCAGATCTTTCCCCAGATCTCCCCCCAGATCTTTCCCCCAGATCTTCCCCTAAATCTTTCCCCAGATCTTACCCCAGATCTTCCCCCAGATCTTCCCCCATGTCTTCCCCCAGATCTTTCTCCAGATCTCCCCCCTGATCTTCCCCCAGATCCTTCCCCAGATCGTCCCCCAGATCTTCCCCCAGATATCCCCTCAGATCTTCCTCCAGCTCTTCCCCCAGATCTGCCCATAGATCTTCCCCCAGATCTTCCTCCAGATATTCTCCCAGATCTTCGCCCAGATTTCCCCCCAGATGTCCCCTCAGATCTTCTCCCAGATCTTTCCCCAAATTTCTCCCGGGATGTTTCCCAAGATCTTCCGCCAGATTTTCCCCAGATCTTCTTCCAAATCGTCACCTAGAGCTTTCCTCTGTTCTTTCCCGATGTTGTCTCGCAGATTTGTTTCTATGTGTCACCCATCTATTCACCCAGATATTGATTCAGATCTTCATCCAGATCGTCCTCAAGATCTGAGAGAGCGTGATCCACCGCCGCTTTACTGTGGAAAATTGCCAACCTTTTCCTCCGGAACCCGGGGTCTCCCCCCCCCCCCCTCCGAAAATCCCCCCCCCCCCCTGCCGGAACCCCTCCCCCCCCCCCCCCCCCTCTCCCCCCCCCCCGCAAAACCCCCCCCCCTCCCCTAACCCCCCCCCCCCCCCCCCTCCCGCTCGAAAACCGGGGGGGTCACTACCGGTTCGAACCCCTCCCCCCCCCCCCTCCGGATCCGGAAAACCGGGGGGGGTCACTACCGGTTCGAACCCCCCCCCCCCCCCCCCCCCCTACTCACCGCCAGCAAACGACTCCCGGTCCCCACCACCGTCCGCATCACATCCCCCACTGGTGTTCCCAGCACCACTGTCCTCACCACCGCTGTCCCCACTGGTTCCACCACCGCCCCTACTGTCCCCACCAGTGGCCCCACCACTGTCGCACTGTCCCCGCTGTCCCCAGAACTGTTCCCACCACGGTTCCACTCTCCCCACTGTCTCCACGGCCCCAACCACTGCCCGACTATCCCCACTGTCCCCACTGTCCCACTGACTCCTCCGCTGTCCCACTGAGCTGTCCCACTGTTCCCACCACTGTCCCCACTGTCCCCACCACTGTCCCCACTGTACCTCTGTCCCATTGTCCCACCGCCGTCCTCGCCACCGCTTTCACCACTGTCCCCACCACCATTGTACCCTCCACTGTCCCACTGTTTCCACCTCGTTCCCATTGTCCCCACACCACTGTCCCCACCACCACCGTCACCACCACTGTCCACTGTCCCCCCCTGTTCCCACCATTGTCCCCACCACTGTCCCCACCACTACCGTCCCCACCGCTGTCCCACTGTCCCCACCACTGTCCCGCTATCCCCTCACCACTGTCCCCACCACTACCGTCCCCACCACTGTCCCACTGTCCCCCCACTGTCCCCACCACTGTCCCGCTGTCCCCTCACCACTGTCCCCACCAACACCGTCCCCACCACTGTCCGCACCCCCACTCGGTTTTCGAGGGGGGGGGGGGTTCGAACCGGTAGTGACCCCCCCCCCTTTTCATGATGAGGGGGGGGGGGGGGGAGGGGTTCGAACCGGTAGTGGCCCCCCCCGGTTTTCCGGAGGGGGGGGGGGGGGGGGGGGAGGGGTTCGAACCGGCAGTGACCCCCCCCCGGTTTTCCGCCAGCAGCGGTAGAACACGCTCTTTCCAAGATCTTCACCCAGATCTTCCCCCATATGTTTCCTCATATATGATCCCTCAGATCTTTCTCCAGATCTTCCCGATATCTTCCCGCAAATCTTCCTGCAGATTACGTCGCACTACACCGCCAAATCTCCCCCAGCACATTCCCTACATTTTCGCCCAGATCTTCCACCAGATATTCCCTCAGATATCCCTCCAGATCTTCCTCCGGACTTCCCGCCAAATACTATATCGGAGATGTTCCCTCAGATTTCCCCCAGATCTTCCGCCAAAGATTCCTCCAGATTCATCGCTTTGCAACCGCGTCGAATCTTCCACTGGACACTCCCCAGATCTCCCGACAGATCTTCCCCAAGATCTTCCACCTGCTGTTCCAGGGCGTCCCTTGTTTTGTTTCATGCCGCGTCGGGGGTCCGGTTTCTGTTTTTTTAACTCCGAAGTTTGTTGTGTGCCTCGCTTCGGGGCTGCGATCTCTACGCGGCATCCTAGAAATTCCAATTCCTTGTGTTTGGAATTCCTTGTGTTTGCAACCTCCATGTATTCTGACTTGTTGTAAATTTGCGCGGGCACTCGCTGTCACCACTAACCGACTTGTGCTGTGCAGGTCGCGCTGTGCGGAAGCAGCCGACAGGTCTGGAAAAGATGGACGTTGTGAGACCTCCACAGCCTTGCCCCTTAGTCTGCACACGCGGTTACTTCGTCGGTCCCGCCAACGATACCAATGTCCTCCCACTCCGTCAGCGCTTCAACGAGCTGTAGAGAAGGTTTAGCGCCCACTTCTCCATGTCGGCGCGCGGTGCCTCCGTCCCCTTCGCCGCTAATGATTCCAGCTCGTCATACACCATATCGATAGATACGGCGTGCTTCGCAGCGAAGGCGTGCCGCTATTCCTCATACACGCTCTGCTCTTCTAGTGCGTCAGTGTTTGTCCTGAAAGTCGTTGTGTTGCTCCTGGAAGGCGTGTTGCTGCTCGCTGGCTGGCCGCGGCTCCGTGAAGGCATGCTGCTCGTCGAAGTGGCGCTGCTCCTCAGAGGCTTTCTGCCGCTCCGCATTGGCGCGATACTCCTCAAAGGTACGCTGCTTCTCCTCGAAGGCGCGCTGCTCCTCAAAACCGTTTTCCGCGAAGGCGCGTTTCTCCTCGGAGGTCTGCTGCTCCGTGAAGGCGCGCCTTTCCACCGAGGTGTTCTGTTGGCCCGCGAATGCGTACTGCTCCTCGACGGCGTGCTGCTTCTCCTCGTAGGCGTGCTGCTCCCCGCAGGTGTGGTTGATCTTCAAAGTCGTGCTGCTCCTTTTCGGAGGCGCGCTTCTCCGCGTGGGCGCTCTTTTCCGTGAAGACCTGCTGCTCCGAACAGGTGTGGTGGTTCTCAAAGGCTTTCTCATGCTGCCCCGCAAAAGCTTGCTGCTCCTCGAGAGCGCCCAGTTTGTCCTCGGGGGCACGCTGCTCCGCCCTGCCTTCATTATCATCATTCCCCTCTACCCCTCCTCTTGCTCGTGCTTCTCCGTCTCCCCCTCCTCGTCCTTCCGCCCACTCGTCTCCGTCGTCGTCGTCCCCCAACCCCCACGTCCTTCGCTCTCCCTCCCCTTGGTGTTCTTCCTCCCACCCTTTCCTGTTCTTCCTGTCATGATCCTGCTGCTGCACCTCACGCCAGGGCTGATGTGAATAGAGCTCCCTTGCCACAGACAGGGACAGAGATAGATCCAGAGACAGACTGGCGCACAGAGACTTTTGAGTCGTGGCGACGTGGAACCAAGACGCGGCCGGGGCAGCCGAGGGGCGCTTCGGGGTTAACTTAGGTACAACAGGCGCGGGGGAGGCGCGGAGGGGGGAGCGGAAGCCTTGGGCGGCGGATCACGTTCAGAGCATGAAGTTTTTGTGCTCGTGTGATGGCGCACAGGCTTACACAGGCACCTAGCAGGAGTGGTGAGGCGTCCAACGGACCATTGATTGCCAAGTACAGCGCATGCAAGTCATGCGAAGGCCAGTCCGAAACGCAAGGGCAGTATTGTACACAAGACCAGAGAAACGACCTCACGTGACGTCAAAACACTAACCGATGAGCGAAGACTAGCCTCTCAGGGCGGCGGCGAGTCCGTCACATCACTTGGCCGACAGGCAGACAGACATGGGGCGGTGCAAACAGACATAGATGATATTTGCTAAGCGCCACCCCTGTGAACGATACACAAAGTAGGAATAGTTCGGGTTCTATTGGGATCCTTCGGGATCCGTGGGGCTCTGCAGGATGCAATCGGAACCAAGAGGAGTCAATCGGATCACATTGATCACTATGAAGCACTAGGAATCAACACGAGCCAGTATAAGCCAACCTGAATCACCCAGAACTCATAGGAATCTGTACGAACACGAAGCAATCAATAGGAACCCTTAGGAATCAATAGGAATCATTGGAATTAACAGGAATGAGCCATGAAATGGGATCCATACAGAAGTGTCATCAGGAACCCGTAGGAATCACAGGAAACAGCGGGAATCAAACGAAGCCAGTGGTAACCAATGAGATCATTCGCAATTCACATGAATCCGTAAACTCATCAATAATCAAAAGGGACCAGCAGGAACCAGTAGGGTTCATAGTACGCAGCCGGAATCAATCAGAAACAGTAGAAGGCAATAGTAGCCAGTCGGAATCCAGAGGAGTCCAGACGAGTCACATGCAATCAATAAGGATCAAGCGGCAAGAATTCGGAAGATGCAGTCGGAATCTACTACAGCCGAGGTTTTTTTTCTGGTCTGCGTGCCAGGAACACCAGTGCTCATGTGTCAAAATACACGCGTTCACATACGAGCACAACGTGTCCATTGATGTGTGCGTGTGTGTTTGCAACTTGTTCTGCAATCTGCACAGTTCAATCTACGGTCGGGAGTGCATGTTTGAATTCTTGTTCAGAACAAATAATTTGAACAGTTGTATCCTTTTATGAAGTCTTACATTCTTGGAGGATGCGAACATGTCTTCCTTGTGCCTGCGCAGACAAAGCCGACGAGGGAAACACAACAAACACAACACCATAGTTCGCCGAGGTCTAGGGTTGCTTGTGTCACGCAACAGGGTCATATTAATTTAGGAAGGCTGCGGAGCTAACTTCCCGAATCCTCGGGATACTTGTGGTCGTGTTTCCCGCTTTGATTTTGGTTGTGCAGGCGCATGGAAAACCGATTCCGATCTTTGCAAGCCAGCAGTTGCCACAACGAAACGCAAGGTTCCCATTAGTGTTTCAGCAAAGCTTCAAGAAACTATTTGCTTCCCTCGCTGGTTCCCCGACGCTTGCACAGCCACTACCAAGGTCGGGAACAGTTTTGTTGTGTAGTTGCTTGTTCAAAAAACAACAACGGGAAACCTGTGCGCAATATCTCACATTTTCGAGTTTGCTTGATGGAAGTGTGTGTTCCTGGTGCCTGCGCAGTCAACACCAATGAGGAAACATACCAACCAGTCGATAGCACGGACAACAAAGCAAAACAACAAGGAGGGACATATGTTATATTGACAGACTGGTTCTTATTGTTGTCCACGAAGAGAGAGGGCGACAGAGAAACAGGGAGAGGGAGTCACGGAAGTCAAAACCCACATGCATTCCTACGCGGTCTTTGCACTTGGGGTTGCTTTCTGTTCCTGTAAAGACTTGGACCTGTCTGCGGGTCTGGCGGCTATGTTGTCGCCGTCGCAGACTCGTCGCCGCCTGTTTTCTGGATCTGTCTGCCCGTCAAGTGGCTATGTTGCCGCCGTTGCCGCCCTGTCGCCGCCCCGTCGGCGCCCGTCGTCTGGGCCTGTCTGCCAGTCTGGCGGCCACGTTGCCGCCGTCGCCGCCCCGCGGCCGCGTAAGGAGTGGAAACGAGCGTGCGCCCGCGGCCGCGTCGGCTCAAGCGGCCGGCCGCCCAAATTTGATTGTTTTCTTGCGAGGCACACAATCGCTATCGAGACCAGAAGGATCTTCCTATCGCTTGAGATGGCGTCTCCTCTCATACTGGGACTATCGCTGTTGCGGTACAACAGAGTTGGAGCTTGGCTTCGCCTGAGGCGAAGCTGTTGGCTGGGCCTTCCAGCCCCCTTCAAACCTTCAACTGCTTCGTCGCCGCCCGTCGTCTGGACTTTTCTGCCGATCTGGCGGCTATGTTGCCGCCGTCGCCGCCCCGTCGCCGCTGTGCAGATTCTTTCGACGTTGAAGGAATGAGGATTCCCTCCCAAGGACTATCGCCCCCCCCTGCGGATTTGCAGTTTATACATAGGGGTCTGTCCCACCGTTCACTTTAAACCAATGAGTTCGTACCATCCCAGTCCAGACGGTATCGACCCCCTCCCCATCTTTCGCAGGAGATATTTTGTGCACGTTCGCTTAGTTTCCAAAAGCACGAAATGCACGCGCGCGCGCGTCGTCTCGCGCGCATGCCGCAATCTCCCACACAACTTCCTAGCTTTCGTAAGGACTTCAAAGCAGAGCATCCCGAAACCATGGTTGAAAACATCCAATGGCCACGTGACATTTCGGAACAGTGTCTGCGCGACCGCCCCCGCAAATTCCGACGAAAACTATAAGTGGTTCGAGGATTCAACACATGCGACCAAACTGGGCGTTTCGCGGGCGCATGTCGAAACCAGTCGAACGCCGTTGCGCGCGCGCATCGGGGGCCACGGCCCCCATCAAATAATACCACGTGGGCCACCCGCAGGCGTCGGCCGCGTGCGCATGCCGAAATCCTCTCAACATTTTCACCGCCGGCGCGTGGGCACCATCATCGCCGTCGGCTTGATCAGCATCGGTGCCGTAATGGTCACGCTGTGGTCATCGTCGTCCTCGCCGCAATTAAATATCGTTTGTATCATCATCGCGCTTGCTGGTACCAACGTTTCCTTGATAGGTATCGCGCCCGCCCGAGTCACCGACTCGCGCTGATGTGCCCGCGCGTCAGCGCGGCCTGCGAGACGCGCTGAGAAGTTTCGAGCGGCCAGCGCCACCGCGGCAGCGTCGGCCACGCCAAACTAGCTGTCCGCTTTGCGCGCGGGCATGCGCGGATTAGCGCGGCCGCAGCGATGCGCCAACCAGCGCCAAGCAGTCATCGCAATCGCCGCTGCGTGGGTTTTGGAAACCACCTTGCGGGTGGCTGGGCGGAACGATTGCGCGGACAGTGTAGTTGACGAGTTCTTTTTTTTTTATATATATATATATAATATATATATATATATATATATATATATATATATATATATATATATATATATATATATTACATAACGGCGCACCGGGTCCGGGGGCCCGGGGCCGGGACCCCGACCACAAATGTGAGCCCCGGGGGGCCCGGAGGCTCGTCGGGGCTTGCCGGAGGCCTCCCCAGTCAGACAAGACGGCCCAAGAAGCGCCCAAGACGGCCCAAGAAACTTCCAAGAGGCCTCCAAGAGGGCTCCAAGATGCTGAAGATGGCCTCCAGACGTCCAAGGACGCCCCCAAGACGCCCCAAGAAGCCTCCAACATGCGTCCCAAGAGGGCCCCTAGACGCAAACATTGGCCCATTCCCTTCGTAAAACGTACATTTTTCACAAAGTTGCTTTTTGGGCTTTCCGACGTTACAGGACGGCCCACGAGGCGCCCAAGACCGCCCCAAGACGGCCCAAGAAGCTTCCAAGAGGGCCCAAGGACAGCCCAAGAGGGCCCCAAGACGGCCCAAGAGGCGCCCAAGATGGCCCAAGAGGGCCCCAAGACGGACCCAAGAGGGGGCCCAGAGGGGGACCACGAACCGCACGCTCGAGCCTTCCGCCCCAAGAGGCCGCCAGGAGGCCCCAAGGAGGCCCCTCAAGAGGCCCCAGGAGACCCCCAAGAGGCCCAAAGGAGGCCCCGAGAAGCCCCAAATCGGCCCCCAAAATGCTTCGAACCTGCTTCCAGGAGGCCCCCGACAGGTTCAGAGGCTCCCGAGAAGCTACGTCAAACTCCCAGCGAGAATGATCCTAGGTAGAACCTAAGCGCGCGCGAAGCGCGCGCGTGGTTCTATCTATATATATATATATATATATATATATATATATATATATATATACGTAACTACACCACGCCAAGTGCATTCCGCAGACTACATAACGGCGATTGCACAACATTGATCGCGCAACGTAGATTCGTTGTGCTACAAGAGTATCAGGGTATATTTTCCCCCCGCCCCCCACCCCAGATGTAACCGCACCGTGTCCGTTTTGCAATTCAAAGTAATGCTGACCCATCGTCCATCCGAAGTATGAATTCGCGCTATCCCAGCCAGACCCGTATCGATCCTTTTTTTGCAAAAAAAAACCATGCGCACCCACTCGTTGTTCAAACATCAGTAGTTGCCATGATCTTTTTGCAAAGGGAAGAGCGAAGTGCACACGCGCGCGTCGTGGCGCGCGCATGCGAAAATCTCCAAACAAAGACCAGCTGGGTGTCGCAAAGAGTTCAAGATCGCGTGTCCCGACAATAAAACATACGGTTTCGCAGCGCAAATGTTCAACAACAAACTTGCGCCCGCGCTTTTGCGAACCATTCTCGTAAGCTGCAACCAAGCGGACCACTCGCGCGCGTGCGCGCGTGCTGTCATAAAAACCCCTTGCAACAAATGGGACGAACTGCGCGCGCGCGTCGTCGCGCGCGCGCCGGAATCGTTCAATAATCAGTGGTGGCATGAGGATTTCAGAATCGAACGCCCCGGACACACATATATAAACACATGGCTGTCGGATGCACAACATCGGTTACACCACGTGGCTTGCACAACATGATTGCGCAACCTAGATTGTACATTGTTGGTTCTGCCACTTGAAATGTTTCCACCGAGCTTGAAACACGTAGACTGCTACACGTAGAAAGCACCACATAAACGGTAGAAGCATGTTGGGCCCAGTTTGGCCAACCCGTGTTTGTATATAGTTATGAATAATTAGTAACATACACGCGGAGAAGGATTGATAGACACAGATGCAGGAATGACAAATATTGGGGGAACAAGGGGGATGCACTGGAGGGGGACGAGAGAGAGAGAGAGACGGGGATACACTTAGATATAGGGAGAGCGGGATTCAGAACACGAGAAAGAAAGAGACAAACAGAGTTATGTATAAACATCGTAGAAGCATGTATACAGAGGGATACATATATATATATATATATATATATATATGTATATATAAATATATATATATATATATATGTAGAGAGAGAGAGAGAGAGAAATAGAAAAACACAAAAAAACAAGAGAGAGAGAGAGAGAGAGCTAGTGAGCTAGAGAGCTGGAGAGCTAGAGAGAGTGAGGGGGCCGAGGGTTCATTCATTGTCCCTGGGTGCGTGACCGGCGTGGGCATCCGTGGCGAGGATTATGTTTGTTGCGTTGTTGTCTGTTTGTTGTTGTCGTCGCTCTTCCCGCGACCCACCCGCGACCCACCCCGCGACCCACCCCGCGACCCACCCTGCGACCCACCCCGCGACCCACCCCGCGACCCTCCCCGCGATTCACCCGCGACCCACCCGCGACCCACCCCGCGACCCTCCCCGCGACCCACCCGCGACCCACTTGCGACCGTCGTCTGCGACCCACCTACCCGCGACCCAACAGCGACCCACTCCGCGACCCACCCTGCGACCCACCCCGCGAACCTCCCGCGACCCACCTGCGACCGTCGTCTGCGACCTATCCACCCGCGACCCAACAGCGACCCACTCCGCGACCCCCTGCGACCCACCCCGCGACCCACCCCGCGACCCTCCCCGCGACCCACCCGCGACCCACCCCGCGACCTAACCGCGACCCAACCGCGACACACCCCGCGACCCTTCCGCGATCCATTCGCGACCCACCCGCGACTCACCCGCGACCCACTTGCGACCCACCCCGCGACCCACCCGCGACCCAACAGCGACCCACCCCGCGACCCAACCGCGACCCACCTGCGACCCACCCGCGACTTACCCACATGAGTTTAACGATGAAATCGGCGCCCGCGGCGGGCTTGTCCACATTCTCGCAGACTGCCGACGTCCCCAACGCCCCCTCACTTCGAGCGATAGGGAGATTGAGCGAGAGAAAGCAGAGAGCGGAAGAGGGTCACATAATATACAGAGAGAGGGAGAAGTAGAGAGAAAATGAGAAGTGAGGGGGGGAGGGGCTACAGGGGAGGAATAAGGGGAGGGGATTTGAGGGGGGCGAGGGGGAGAGAGGGATGAGTCAAGGGGTGGCGGGTATCAGCAGACGCTTGGCCCACTTGTCGAACGGTGTTTTCGCAACGCGTGAAGGGCACGGCTGACTGGGTTTTCTGGCCTGGGCTGGCTCGCTAAGCTTGGCCGTGCTTGGTGGGGCTTGCCGCCCCCCCATCGCCTCGCCGTCTGCCTCTTCGCTGAAAACCTTGCTGCCTCATGCAGACTCCGCCGCCGCGTCAGCGCTGCATCGAACTTCCTTCAGCATCACTTCCGCTTTTCCACTGTTCTGGTTCGACCACGGGCCACCAGGGCTTCAGTTAGATTTTGCACCGGTCAACGAGACTTCGGCAGGCCCAAGAAAGGTTTGGGGCCGTCCTGGGCGAAAGGGCATGTCAGAACCGTGAGAGGCAGCTCTCCCGAAGATGCTCACAGCCGTCAAAAACGTGTGAAGCGAGGGTGTCTCTCCTCGTTCCGTGCCGGCGTCGTCGCGCCACCTGTGAGGGAAGGAAAGGCGAGGGCGGTCCGACTCCCCAGTTTCGCGGTCGCCGGTGGTGGCCGTTGTTGTGGCTGCGGCGAGTGTAAGAAAGTCATGGGGGCGGGGAGGCCATGGTCCTCATCCAGGGAACTTGCGGCCAGGCGCTGAATTACATCCTGCAGGTGCCCTTCACCATACCTGGGACCCCGCCGCTGGCCGTGGGAGAGGGCGTGAATGAGGAGGGAGGAGGAGGAGGAGGAGGAGGAGGAGGAGGAGGAGGAGGGCAGACAAAAGAGGCAAGAGGGGCTTCAGACGTTGGCTGCATGGCCTGATGCCCTGCCAGTGCTCTCAGCCACCTGCGCACTCTAACTTGCAAGTTGCTGGAACGCCCTGTGATGCCCGTGACGGTGGCCCTAGCGTGCGGCCCCAGCGCGCTGGGGCTTCGGGTCTTCCAGCAGGTTGGTGTCACCAGAGGGTCGCGGGCGGAGTGCGTGACCAGGGCATCGTCAAGAAGCTGACACTTTGGGCTCAAGAGGGTCTCCGATGTTCGGTCGAGGCTCGCTGTGGCCAGAAAAAAGCTGAGTCGTCCCTCAACTACGGAGCCCTCCTTCTGGCAGCACGATGTCTGTACGACAGGCCGTGCGCGGCCATCGCTCGCGGATCGCTTCCGGGTGAAGTCGGTTGCTGCCCATCGCCAGGGAATGCCTGGAGCGCCAAGGCTTGCGGGTCCGTGGAGGTCCCAGTCTTTGTGTGGTTCCAGCGGTCTGTGGCCATGGAACCTCAGCGGGCAGCTGGCCGCCTCATCAGTGCCGCCGTGGCGGCCCAAGCGTCGTCGCCGTCGCTGTCTCGTCCTCTGTTATGGTCGCCGTCGCCGTCGTCGTCTTCGAACCCCTCGGTGCCCAGGGCCTCTCCAGCCACAGCCCGATCGTACGCCCATTGGGCCCGAACCGCGGCCACCTGGCAAGCACAGGTGTTACATGCGCCTGGAAGTGTTCCTCCACTCGGAGGACGTGTGGCTCAATACGGGTATCCTCGGAGCTCTCGACCCCTTCCCCGTGTTCGGCTGTCCATCCCGAATCGTTTCTTGATGGCTTCGGGGCCCGGAGCGGGCGGGCCACCAGAAGCAGAGACTGAGGGAAAAGCTCCCGGGTTAAAACAATCACGACCCCGAGGTTTGGGAGGCATTCCAGGCCTCTCTTGCTCGATGTGGAACCCGACTTTCTCCACGCCGACGTCGCCGATGTATCGCCGACACCGCCGATGTATCGCCGATGCGTCGGCGATTCGGCGCGACCCTCCGATCCATCTACTCGGACCCCATTTAGGAGGCCCCCTCCTGCTGGGCTGGTGTGTTTTCAGAAGCCCCCGACGAGCGCTCAGAGGGGTGGACCCCCCTCCTTCCTGCAGAAGGGAACCACGACACTTTCTTGATGACCTCTGCTGCACCCCGCTCCCCGCTCCTACTGTCCTGTTGCTGCGGGGGGCCGCCATCCGCTGATCAGCTCTCCGATCCTTGCCAGGCCCATCCCGGGCCTAGGGATCGGTGCATGCTGCATGCGCCGCCCTGGCTTGGCCGGGATCCTCGGACCAGAGTCGGCCCAGCCAAGACCGCTCGGGTATTCTGCTGACCCGTCGGATAGCCGTTTGAGAAGCCAGGAGGCGCATTCCCTGGAGGGGGAGGCCGCCGAAGCCGCCGACGCCCCTCGGGCCGCAGTGGGTTCAGATGCTTCTCGTCCTGGGGCCTGCGGCTCGCCGCCCTCTTTGTCGGGGGCGTCGAGGAGGGAGGCGAGGACCAGGAGAGAGTTCAGATCTGCGGGGGCCATGACATCTCATGGTGTTCTTCTGTTCGGGGTCGCCAGCTGCCTCCCCGTCCGTGCACCTGCCTCGGGCGACGATTCGCTGACACTGGTCTTCCCATCCCCGCCCTCCGAGGGTGGCCAGGACTCCTAGTACAGTCACGAATCGCCCGCCCCAGCCGCAGTGATTCAGCGCGCGCGGCACTAGTACTCGCGTCGCGGGGACCTATCTCGTCGGCATCGATGTGTGTGTGTGTGTGTGTGTATCCAATGCGATTCTCCAGGGCCCGGCCGCGACCCCGCGCTTTTGATTGACTCCGCCTCGTCACCCGCGCCCCCCCCCCATGGTCCGTCTTGGCCTGCCCGCTTACAGGCACTTCCCTCTCGCGAGGCGGAGTTTGGCTCATCGCACCGCCTCGGCTGCCACCCGCTTCGACAGCACCCGGACCACGGGGCGCATTCCCCACAGGTCCTGGGCCCGCTTGCCTTGCCACCGCCCACGTCGTGCCAGTGCACCAGCCCGCGGCCCGGGCTCTGCCACCAGGCCGCCTCGGCGTCTCCTTGCGCGCCGGGCGCTACTGCTTCCACCCCGACCTGGCAACGCCGGCACCCCGGCCATCGCCGGGTCGCTTAGCGACGGCACCGCCTTTCGGCTCTCTGGCCGCGCCCCCGCCTCACCCTGGGGGCCTAGGCTGGTTCTGCCGCCCGCGCCCCGCCCCGCCCCCGCCCCCGCCACTGCTTGGTTTTCTGGCCGACCCCTCTCCGTGAGGTGCTCTCATACGTGTGGCGCTTCGAGTACACCTTCGCCACGAGCCTTTGCTGGGAAGTGACCCCCCTGCAACGGCCTGCTGCCTGGCAGCCTGCCTTGCCGGCTTCCACTCCCCCAGCCGCCACCATGCTGCTGCTGGTCCCCGCCCCCCGGCGCCGCCCCCGCCGCGCGCCTGGCCCTGCTCTGAGCGGGCTCGGCTTTGGTCTCCCTCCCGCCGCCGCTGGGCGCTTCCTCCCTCCTTCCCCTCCATGGTGGCTTCATAATTTGCGTTTCGTACGGGTCCTACTCATAATCTATAGCCAGCGCAGTGACTCTGCCTTGCCGCCGACGCAAAAGTGTGTGTATGTGTGTGTGGGTGTGTGGGCGGGGAGCGTTGTTTTGGTCATCTCTCTCTCTCTCTCTCTCTCGCTCCCGTCCTCGGCGCACCCGATCCTTCGCCGCGGTAATTCGCCGTCGACTCTCAGGATGCCCTCCCTGCTCGGCTGCACGCTGAGCGCCCTCCCGCCGCTGCTGGCGGGCGAGGCGCGGCGTGGGCTACTTCGCGGCATGATGGCCCGTCCCTGGGCAGCGGGAGGCGGTAGGAGGCAGGAGGGAGCAGCAGGGAGCAGCAAAAGCGACGCCGACGCAGACGCCGACGCCGCCGCCGCCGACGACGACGACGTGCCTCGCGCCTCCGCCGCTCCCAGCGCCGCGTACCGCCCCACGTTCGCCGCCCACCGCCCGCAAGCGCACGTGGTAAACAAAATTCACAGCACAATATTCGGGCAGTGCCAAGGGGTGTCACCACTGGGGGGTCATCAGCGCCTCTCGGACACCAGGGGCCGAGGATGAGGTAGGATCGAGGATCCATTGGGTTCAACTTCTGGAAGAGATGGCGGCCCCCTCATTGGTGACCCTCCTGGGCATCGCTCGGACACTTCCCCTCCCGACACGTCGGTGCCGGCCGACAAAAAACTACGAAGCGTTCAAGCAAAATTTGCCAACAGGTTGGATATTTACATAATCAAATACAGATCACGCCCGCAAAGCCTGCAAGTCGCGGCCGCGAGGCCGCAGTGGCCCTGAGTATCCAAATTATCTCAGTTCGCCCGCCAGCGTGCGTACCGATGGCGCGAGGAACATACATCAATAACAGATCAACGACAGGCACCGCGACCAATTCGACAGGCGTCACGGCTTCACGTCGTCCACATACATTTAGAGTACACATCGGATATATATATATATATATATATGTATATGTCTATGTATATACATATATCTTGTGCATCATGTTCCAGTGAAGACCGTACGGTCAAACGCACAAACCATGCACCAAGGCCTTGCAACAATACCACGCACCCAGAGCACGATGCACCCAAGAACTTACACCACAACCTCGTATGAACGCCAGTCGCGTGCTTCAACCACGTGCGCGTTAAGCAAAAGCGAGTAGTACACATCCATAGCGCGCTATGATTTGTAATACCGATATTCCGCATTCAGCCACGAGGCACATACACCGATCAAACGTATCATGAAAGAGGAAACACTGACACACATTACCCACATGCTTAATGGTATCATCAGGTTTCGCACGCGCCAGCATCACACGCCACGAACCCACATTCACACACACACACGTCACATCCAGACACAAATGACCCATACAGTTATTCTGCAGTAGTGCCACATCAATGCTAGTCTTACGCCACACCATGAGGCCATACACATGACAGAGGGGTGGTGCGCATCATCAACATACAATGGTCGCCGCACCCATGCACTCGAGTAAGCTCTCGTCGGCAGAGATTTCAAGAACGACCATACCGTTACCATAGACGACGAGTGCACGTGACATACAGACAACAATTGGTACCAATTTCATACCCCCAGCGCACACATGACTTTCACACATGCGCAAACGTGCACCTATAACGGGCAGCCAGACGCGTGCCAATTGCATTCCGCACCCACATACGCCAATGGAACGCATTTCCAGCATGCAGCCATAACAGTTCTAAGACACAGCACTAGTGGCATACCATACTTCAACAGCATCATCCAATTCATTGTGGTAGGCGCCATCAGGAGTTTAGTTTTCAGTGCTATGCTTGGAGGGGTGGGGGGGTACGACCCCTCTTTGCGTGCCCCCTTGTCTCCACCTCATATGCCAGTGGCGCCAGGTAAGCTGGGTGGTCGAATACTGCATAGTGTATGTCACTGCTGCGGTGTAAGCCATGTTGTGCAATCCGTGGGCGTGCTGTAAGCTACGCGGGTCAGTTATGTGGTGCGAGTTGTGTGGTGCAAGTTATGCGATGTATGTTGTGTGGTGTAGGGTATGTGGTGCCAGCTACGCGGTGTAATATGTAAAGCGTTGGCTGGGTGGTGCCATCTATGTGGTACAAGCCGCGTGGTGCAAACGGTGCGGTGTAATCTAGGTGGTGTACAACATGGTGTAATCATTTCGTGCCACTCATGCTGTGCAATCGTCGTGGTGACATATATGCGATTGCCCATCGCACGAGGCGTCCGCGGGCGGGCACCTTGCGAAACCTCGGCACACCCGCCCAGCCCACGAGGCGCCCACGAGGCGCCCACGGGCAGGCACCAGGCGAAACCTTGGACAGAGCGCGTTGTGTGGACGCTGGGAAGGGGGGCGGGGTTCGAACCAGGGGGTGTCCCCCCCCGCACTGGGATGCCCCCCGTCGCCAGCGTGTCAAGGTTTTTTTCCAGGCAGTCGTCCACGAGACGCTTTCTCCCCAACTTCGGCATACCCACCCAGCGCTTGAGGCGCTCACGGGCAAGCACTAGTCGCAACACGCCGACCCAACACCAGGCGCCCACGTGCGCCCTCCAACCGGGCTCCAGCCGAAAGCCTCGGCACACCCAAACAGTTCGTTGAAGTAGTCTAAGCAAGAACCCGTAAGTGTAAATTTCTGGGGTCATTACCGGGCCCTGGAATCATGAAACAAAGAATTGGGATGACACGCCAGTCCTGGGGAAGCGGTCGAGACCTCTGGATTTTGTGGATCTAGTTTTCAAGATGTATTGTTGACGTGTTTGTTTATTTCTGCCGATGGTCATCAGGAATTTTCTCGTCGCCAAGGATGGATATGTTTAACAACAATTGGCCAGATCGTGCGATCAAATACATGCGCCTTGTGTGTTTCGCCGTTTTCGGTGTCTGGGGGTGTGGCGCAAATTCTTCGTGATGGTATCTCAAATGCCACGGGGAGGAGAGTGAGAGATGTGAACAAAACAGAACAACGTTGAACGAAATCTGATTTTGCGGAGGCTACCAACCTGCACCAAGGCTGGCTGTGTTGCGCGACAACCCCGATTTCAAAATACCAGTATCTCACGTCATTCGTTTAGAGTATGCGCGCCTACATACATGATGCCCGACCGTGCCAATGTCGCCAACATTTAGTGATGGCCACCGTGCCGCCACCGTGCCTGGGTTGAGGGTCGTAGGCCTTTAGGATGTTCGTTGGGATGTCGCGGGAGGCCTTTCGCGGGCTTTTGGGGGCCGCTTGCAGACCTCTTGGGAGCCGTTCGGGGGCCTTTTGTGGCGCTTTGATGGCTTTGTGGGGGTCTTTTGGGGCCTCTTGACTCTTGGGGGCCTCTAGGGGGCCTCTTGGGAGCCTCTTTGCGCCTCTTTGGTGTCTCCTGGGGCGGATGACTCGGATTTTCCATTCGTGTTCCCTTGGGGTTGTCTTTGGGCTCTCTTGGGCCGTCGTGGTCGCCTTTGGTGCCGTCTTGAAGTTCTCTTGCGCCGTCTGGTGGCCCTCTTGGGGGCCTCTTGGTACGCCTTGCGTTGGAAGCTCGAACAATCGAGGGCCCCAAAAACATAGAACAACCGAATGGGAAAAACTATGATTTTGGCTTCTCGGGGTCCCCTGTGGGAGGCTCTTGGCGGCCTCTTGGGACGTCCTCGGCGCTTTTTCTGACTGGAGACCATCATGGGCGTCTTGGACCGATCGTGCAGCGATTCGGGGCCCTCTTGGGCCGGTTGCGCTTCCCGGGGACGCACCATGCCCTTCAAACCTTGCAACCTTCTACTTTTCAGGGCTGCGGGAACCTTGGAGCA
Organism: Prorocentrum cordatum; assembly: GCA_963575745.1. NCBI lineage: Eukaryota > Dinophyceae > Prorocentrales > Prorocentraceae > Prorocentrum > Prorocentrum cordatum. The sequence continues at coordinate 779,936 of CAUYUJ010016037.1, forward strand.
CTCTACTAAGTTTTGCAGGCACGGAGGCGGACTTGCGTATGTAGTAGGTGAGGAGACGATGGTATCGACCCGCTTCATCAGTGATTCTGGTCGTGCCCGCCCTTGCCTCGCCCAGGCAGTGGTTTAGTCATGTCAACACCCTCTTCCTGGCGGAATCCAGAAGCCACCACATACAATGTCGTACAATCGTCAAGTTTCAAGCGCTTCGATGTTATGTAGTTTTACGCACGCCGTGTTGATTTAGTTACAGCTGTCCTTGCCATGGGGTCGACGAACCATGTGACCCGATAAATCAACCAGTTGCTATTCTCGTATATCGTCTTTTGAATGGGAAGAAGGCAATGGACGCCTAAACTCGTCTGCGCGCAGATTGATGCGACATTGACTAGATGCCGGCTTGATTTCAGAGCTTAGATTCCCCATCAGTTTCGTTAGAATGGTTATCATTTTTCTTCCACCGCAGTTTCCGTTAGTCGGAAGAGGCGGAGGTTGAAGAGAAGGATTTGTCATGTGATGACGTCCAACAGTTGTTCCAGCGTTCTGGATATCACAATCACAGGAGAAGGGATAGTGATAGAGGAGGATGTCGGGTGGGGAACCTCCTCCGTTCTCATCCCTCCTTCCTTCTAGCCCCTAGCCCCCCCCCCCGCGCCCCCCTCTGGTATCGTCATCGTCCTACCCCCTCTCCTCCACGTCCGGCTCCTTACCCTGCTCCCCCACTACTGATGCCCCTCAACTCTTTCTCCCCACTCCCACTCCCACAGGACCTCACGACCCGCCCTCATATCCAGCCGACCCGCCACCGCGCCAACTTAGCAGCGCAGCAGTTAGGAGGTTGAGTTTGAGACTTGTTCCACTTTCAGCGTTCTCTCCTGAACTAGGGCAGGGTGTCGGAGGGCAGGGTGTCGGAGCCCTATCAGTATCTTATTCGGGGCCTCTTGGGGACCACTTGGGGGCATCTAAGAGGGGCATCTAAGGGGGGCATGTAGGGGATGCTACCGAATTCTCCCGAAGAGGCTCGGTTGGAGGATTTTGGGTCTTGAGGGCGTCTGGGCTGGTCTTGGGACCATCTTGGCACCCTCGTGCGCAGTCCTGGGCCGTCGTGGAGAATCATCGAGGCATCCTGACCCGCCTTGGGCCTCTCTTGGCGCGTTTTCGGGCCGTCTTGGGGCTTCTGTTGAAGCTCTTTGACGGCTTCCAGAGAGTCTTGGAAGCAACACATGTGGTTTCCCAAAGGATTCTCAACGCTGGTCGCCTCTAAGGCCTCGCTGGAGGCATCTTTGGGCGGCCTTTGGAGGCTTCTTGGGGCCTCTTGTGGCATCTAGGGGAGGTCTTGGAGCCTTGTAGGGGCTCATTGGGCCATCTTCGGGTTCTAGTGGGCGTCTTGCAGCCTTTTGGGGGAAATTGCTGAAACCTTGCCAGACAATTGACAGGCATCTTACACTCCACCATCGCGCAACCGCGGCGCCGGATTCCTGCACCTCCCCATTCCCTGTTCCCCTCTTCCCCGTGGCCACCGCATCGACCATGCTCCCCGTCCTCCCGCCGTCTGCGCAGTGGGCGGCGAAATGGGATGGCGGGGAGGAGGAGGAGGAGGAGGAGGAGAAACGAGGAGGAGGCGGAGGAGGAGGAGGAGAAACGAGGGAGGGGCCGAGGTCCGCCACACGCGACTACTGGAGCGGCTCGCCCGCTGCACGCTCTGGTTCTTCGGGAGCGACGTCGTCTTCTCGACAGGCCCGGCCGTGCCCCCTCCTCTCCCTCCTCCACTCCTCCTCCTCCTCCTCCTCCTCCTCCTCCTCCTCAGGCATCCGGTACGGGCAGGACATGCTGCTCTCGGACGACCATTTCGCGTGTTGGTCCAACGGGACGAAGAGAAAAGAAGCGGCTCTATGGCCTCCCACTTAACCCATCTTCTTGCTCTGTCTTTTTCTCTTCGTCCTATCCCTCATCTCCCTCCTCATCTATCCTGCTCTTTGTTTCCCCTCCTTCCCACTCCTCCTTCTCCTCCCTTCCCCCTCCCCTTCTTGTCCCCCCCTTCCTCTCTCCACTCCTCCTCCGTCTCTTCCTCCCTCTTTCTTCAACTTCGCCACTCCTTTTTCCCCTCTGCGGGCGGCAGGAGGAGGTGCAAAGAGGAGGCTGGCGGCGGGCGATGATGGCGCTGAGGAGATACATCATGATGGATACTTGCATGCCATCTGCCGCTGCGCTCTCTGCCCTCTGCCCCCGCTGCCGGCGCCCCTCCAGCAGGCAGGGCAACAGAGATCGGGACCGCGCTCTCGCGCCCTACCGCCCGCCCTCTTTCGCCTCTCGCTCTTGGCCCGTGCGGCCGGGCCTGCGCGGCCCTGCTGCGGACCCCTTTGCGGACGGCGCCGGCCCACCGCGCGCGGGTCGCACGGCACGAGAGGCGGGCGGCGGAGGGGCGAGGCGGCCCTCCGCGGATCATCGAGCCCGTGCGGCGACGGAGGGGGGATGGAGGAGGATCGAGGATCGAGGATCGAGGATCGCTCGAGGAATCGATCCGTTGGGGCAGCTGCTCCGGGAGAGGGCCATAGCCGGCGCGGGTTCGACGGTCGGCCGCGGCGCGGCCCGAGGGGGGCCGCGGGGCCTCTCCGCGGCCTCTCCGGGGGGGGGGCGAGGACGGGGGGGGGGCGCTGGAGAGCCCCGAGTCGGAGGAGGGCGAGAGCTGACAGCTCCGCAGTCCGAGGCTCGGAGGTGGGAGGCTCTCGGGCGTCTGCGTGTGTGCTCGGCGGCGGTCTGGCCTCGGCAGGCTCTCCAGGAGCAGTGGGCGGGATGGGCTCCGGGGAGGCGCCGCCGGCCTTCGGAGGAGGGCAAGCTGCCACGGCGGTGGGCCTTCCCCGGGGGGGGCTCCGCCGCCACGGCCGGGCACGGCGCAGGACATCTGGTGCGTTCGGACCTCCAGGAGGGCCCAGGGACCGACCGTCGGCTGGCGTTGTCTCAACTCGCCCTGTTCCGATTCTGGGGCGTGAGAGTCCCTCCTGCAGTGCCGCAGCGTTTCGGCGTCGGTCTGTGGTGCTGGTCGCGCGCAGCCCCGTGTGCCAGGGCCTGTCTGCCGTGTGATGCCGTCACTGGGTTGTCTATCTGCTGCGTCAGCGAGCCCGCGTCTGTTCGCCTCCTCTCCCCCTTCCTCCTCTACTTCGTCGTTATTTCTCCTGCAGGAGGGCGACGACGAGACGGGGAGATTGATAGAGGAGGAGGAGGATGGGCGAATGATGAGGGGGAGCGAGCATGAGAATGAGGAAAGGGGAGGAGGAGGTGGAGCGAGCAAGAGGAAGAGGGAAAGGTGTTATTGCATCTCCTCCCCCAACCTGCTTTTCTGCTGCTCCTCCTGTTGCTGCTCCTCCTGCTCTCCCTCCACCTCGTCCCTGTGGCACGGTGCGGCTACGCCATGGCGCTCGACCGCCACAAGCCCTACGACCGGCTCCACTCGCTGAAGCAGCCAGCGCTCATCATTACAGGCCGCGGGACGGAGGATCGTCGGGAGCAGAGTGGGTATGGATTGTGAGGCGGAGCGCGGATTGGGAGCAAAGCAATGTCGTTCCTTCGTTACGAGACTTATGCAGTTTGGATAGATGCGGATGAAATAGCAACGTTCCCACGCAAAGGGCCTTGCCGACCGGGAAGACGCACTAGCCTGGAGATGACCCTTATGGAGGACATAACCAGGAGGAGGACGAGTAGCAGCGGCAACATGACGATCAGGGCTTACATTGGGAGCAGGTTGGTGACGACTGCCTGGACAAGTCAGGGAGAGGAACATGAGTAGGAGAGGATGGAGCTGGAGCAATAGTAGACACGTGTTACAAGTTGGTTGTGGTTCACAGAAATATGCGTTGTGGAAGTGTCATTATGTGTATGTTGTTTTGTTCGTTGTGGTGGCAGTGGCAGCGGTATACGCTGTGCTTGTGGTGGTCCTCGCATTTTTCTGGCAATGGCCGTAGTAGATCTGCCAGGAGTAGCCGTAGCAGCATGGTTGCCAGTACCTGTAGTGGAGGAAGTAGCTGGAGCAGCAGCAGCAGTAGGAATGTCCCGGAGGAGCCCCTGCAGCGCCCCGATGATGTTGTTCGGATCTCGATCCCGCTGCATTTCTCTCTGTATCCTCTCTCTCTCTGTACCTCCATCTTTCTCTTTCTCTCTCTCTCTCTCTTTCTCGCTTTCCCTCTCTCTCTCTCTCTTCTCCTCTCCCTCCCTCCCCTCTGTCTCCCCCTGTGAATATGTACAATGTTATTTCCCCACATGCTTCGTGGTGTTCTGGTTTTCTTCCCTGCCGCGCCGCACCCGCGTCTCACCCGCACACCTCCCTCTCCGTCTCTCTCTCTCACACACCTCACTCTTCCCCTCCTCCTCACAGCACTGCTCAGCACAGCTCAGCTCAGCTCAGCTCAGCACGGCACAGCTGAGCACAGCTCAGCTCAGCTCAACTCAGCACAGCACAGCACAGCACGGCACAGCACAGCACAGCTCACCGCACAGCAGCACAGCACAGCACAGCACAGCACAGCACAGCACAGCACAGCACAGCACAGCACAGCACAGCACACAGGGCATTCCGTCGACGCCACAGGGGGTGCGCTTGGGGTATGGGCCCTATGCGCTGCAGGCCCCCAGGGCGTGGCAGGCGTGGCATTTCCTGAGCGCCACAGGGGGTGCGCTGGGGGTGGGGGCCCTATGCGTTGCAGGCTCCCCGGGCGTGGCAGGCGTGGCATTTCCTCGACGCCACAGGGGGTGCGCTGGGGGTGGGGGCCCTATGCGTTGCAGGCGCCCAGGGCGTGGCAGGCGTGGCATTTCCTCGACGCCGCAGGGGGTGCGCTGGGGGTGGGGGACCTATGCGTGGCAGGCTCCCCGGGCGTGGCAGGCGTGGCATTTCCTCGCCGCCACAGGGGGTGCGCTGGGGGTGGGGGCCCTATGCGTTGCAGGCTCCCAGGGCGTGGCAGGCGTGGCATTTCCTCGACGCCACAGGGGGTGCGCTGGGGGTGGGGGCCCTATGCGTTGCAGGCTCGCAGGGCGTGGCAGGCGTGGCATCTCCTCGACGCCACAGGGTGTGCGCTGGGGGTGGGGGACCTATGCGTGGCAGGCTCCCAGTCCCAGGGCGTGGCAGGCGTGGCATGTCCTCGACGCCACAGGGGGGGCGCTGGGAGGTAGGAGGAGGAGGTAGAGGAGGAGGAGGAGGAGGAGGAGGAGGAGGAGGAGGAGGAGGAGGAGGAGGAGGAGGAGGAAGAGGAGGAGGAGGAGGAGGAGGAGGACGGGGAGGTGGGGCAGCAGCAGCGGCAGCAGCAGCAGCAGCGGCAGCAGCAGACGCAGCAGCAGCAGCAGCAGCAGAAGCAGCAGCAGCAGCAGAAGCAGCAGCAGGAGGAGGACACCGAGGAGGAGAAGGAGGAGCTGAAGCAGAAGCACCGATGGTACACATGAGAAATAGAATAGGTATGTGGGGTTCCTCGGTAGCGTAATTAACAGGGTGTGCCCTCTGCCGCCAGCCCCAGCTTGAGTCATCTTGTGGTTACGTTAGGGGGCGATCATGGGGTTTCATTCCCTGGGGTCGCCGTCGATATTTGCCTTCGTCTTCCAGGGAGGGGACTTGGGCCAAGAGGACTGGTGACCCTGCGGCGCCGTGGCAGGGACGCCAGATTTCATCACGCCGGCGCGCTGCAGCTACGACATGGCCGCGCAGCTGGGCGGCCTTGGGCGGGGTCTCCTCCTCCTTCTCCTTCTCCTCCTCCTCCTCCTCGTTTCGGGAATGGGTTTCGGGTTGCAGAAGCAGTCAAAAACAGTCCTCCTTCTTCTCGGCTGTTTTGCAGCCTCGGGATGCCCTCAGGCAGCAGCAGCTGCGCCTCGCCGAGAGCGTTCCCGGGGTGGCCCGGATCGTGACGAACGGCCGCGGGAGACTCGAGTTATGGCCCGAAAGCGAGGGGGCAACGATTTGGATCGAAGAATAATCAACGGCATAAACAACATCTGTCGGAGTTCTGCGGCGACTTCCTGGATCGGCGCTGGACCCCCTTCAGTGGCGCGCGGAGCAGGGGGCGACGCTGGAGGAACCGTCAGGGGGCCCAGCGCCGATCAAGCGCGGAGTGCCAAAGTGTATAGGTATGCCGCTTGCTACTCCTCGATGGCAGCAATTGCACGAGAGGCCAGTGCGCGAAAATAAGACAACGCCTCCCAGCAAGAGCCCTTGTAGTCATATCGTCTGTAGCCGTGTCGTTGAAAGAAGTCAGCAGCGCGATGTGGAAGGATGTTCAGGAGAGGGAACAGAGGACAGAGTGTTTACACAGTTTTGAGGAATTAGTGAATTCAGCATGGGTCCGGCTTGAAGTGCCTCGAAGAAAGCGCGCGCACCCGAGTCGCAGACATATGGCTATATGCGGACCCGGGACATTTGCTTCCCGTCGTCGTCCTCGCCCTTGCTCCGTTTCCTTTCCTTTCTTCCCTCCCCTGGATGGTGTCGAAAGCGTCCGCGGCTCGGGCGGGGGAGCGCCCCTTCCCACCTGCCTTATTATTCCTCGTTCCTCTTTGCCTCCCTGCTCCACCGTCCGTAGTCCTACCTCGCCCGCCCTCCTTGTTCGAAAAATGAAGTCCCTGGTGCCGCGTGCCCGCGTCAGCGGTAAATGCTTTTTCGATATCCGAGCACAGCGGCGCAACCAAACAGAGGGGATTGCCAATGCGAGAATTCGGGGCGCACCCAAAATGCGGGCGGCACGGCCGCCGAGCACAGTCGCATCGCTAACATGTAAATTATAAGTGCCTACGGCAAGGTCCGCCCCCCTGCCGGAGCAGTGGTCTATGTGGCGACGCGTGGAACTTTGACTGTTAAGAGGTCCGTGACATGTGACATCTCTCGTGTTTTCGGACTGCTGCGCGGCATTTTTCGTGGTCCTTCGAGGTCTTTTGGGGCGTCTTCGGGCCGTTGGGGGCCGCTTTGACGCCGCGTTGCATCGCGGCCGCCGTGGGCCACAGAAGCGTGTATTTGCGGTTCTCTCGGGGGCGCCTTGGGCCGGGAAAGTGTGTATTCGCATTCCCCCCCAACTGGGCATGTCAACCTCGGTTCTGGGCTGGCAAAGTCGGGGCGCCCTCGAGGTGGCAAGCGTTTACCTTTTCGAAATACACAGATCAAGGTGTGATCTGTGTACACAGCTTGTGTCTTCAACTGTGTATTTTCGTGTGTGGGCCCGCTGTTTACACAGATCGTGGTGTGATCTGTGTACACAGATCTCGTTCCCATCTGTGTATTTGGAGTGTGCCCCTCGCGGGTGGTGTTGAATGGGCGGGAACTTTCGCGTTTCTCTTCCGGCTGGTCCAGGGGGAGCGTCGTGCGCGGTCGAAATACACAGCTCGTGTCTCCAACTGTGCATTTGTTGCGCGCCGTTCGCTTGAGTGGTCTATGGGCGGGAGTTTCCGCGGGTCTCCCGGCTGGTCCAGGAGGGGGCCGTGGTCTGGGCATGCAAAGGCGCGGGGGGGTGTGGATGGTGGGCTGTGGGAAGGAAGGGGTTCGATAGGGGGGTGGCCGAGGGGCCAAGGATGAGCGGGACTGGACGAGAGCGGAGGAAATGAGCCCAGGAGGATCTGCATCATCGGTGTCAGCATCACGAGGGCGAGGGAGGTGGGGGGGGGCAGAAGTTGGGGGCATGATGTGCATTAGGGCGTAGAGGATGGGAGGAGGGCGGGCATGTAGACGATGGGGGAACGAATCCAGCGCAGGAGGACGACGAGGAACGACGTGAATTGGCACATGGGGGGAGCAGTGTGGATGAAGGGCACGATGAGGACCGGGGCAGTCGGAGGGCATGAGGAGGGCGGGGCCACAGCGAATGGATATTTGGAAGAGGCGGGGGGTGGGGCATGAGTTCGAGGCGGGCGCCAGCTAACGATTAGCTGAACAGTGTTTTGCGTGTCCGTGCGCCCCCAGAACACAGTGACTGGTTGCAGAACTTCGTGATATGGGTAATCGTGCGTTTCGTGTTTCCAGGCCAAAGGCTCGAGTCCGCGACGCCCCTTGGCGTCGCGATGATGCCGCCCCGATTTGCCAGACCGCATATGCACAGATACGCAGAATATGTGTCGCAACGTTTGTTTCATGACCCTCTCTATATTAACAGACCCACGCTGGAATCCAACCTTGGACCATTTTCTGTCATTGCAATCGGCGGTTGGGCCCGCGTTTGTGAATGGTCCCTTGGGAGTGTGTGGACGGCAGCGTCGCCGCGACTCCCTCATCGGAAGAACGTCGGCTTCTTTGGTGAATGTTTCGGATTTTGTTTGCTGGGCCCGTTATCGAATTCGGCCGCTGTATAGGCTCAAACTCGTTTGGTTCAGCCCGCACTCGATTCCCCCAGTTCGGCTGCGCGTTCCCGGGCTGGGTTCGAGCCGTAGTCAGCGATTTGCCTGGCCGTTGCGTTGCCTGCGGGCGCTGTTTTTGGAGGACTGGATCGACCGGCGACATGCCTCGCGCTCGCCCGTCTGCAGCAGAAACGAAACCCCGCGCAGCGGAACGAGGATGAACCGCGGCGGTTGTCTTTTCCATCATGGGTGACGACCCTGGCGTCTTCGGGAAAGTGGGGCGCCCTCGAGACGGGGGCGGTGATTGCGGTTCCCGCGCCATGATTTGATGTGGGTAACACCGTTGCGTTCGCCACGCTGGCGCCCGAATGTTTCTGAGGTACACGTTTTGGTTCAGCACAGAGGGCGTCCGACGGATCGCGCGCGCGAGACTGTCGCTTTGCTTCGCCGCTTCAGGACTCGAGCGCGGCACGACGTCATCAATCACTTGGCTGAGCACGAGACTGGCGCAATGTGTCGTGTCCGAGCTGAATCGGGCTGCCTGGGGGCTTGCGGTTTTCGATAGAGCTTTCAGGTTCATGGGGCGAGTTGTTGGCGCGGTGTATGCCGGCCTGCCCCATACGTCCCAGGCGGGGGAGGTTGCTGCCTTCGGGTGTGCCAGTCAAATTGTCGAAGGCCTGTGTGCCATGTACACGGACTGTGCGAATGTGCGTGCGCAGGCGAACAGACCCCTGGTGACCAAATGAACTATCAGAGGCCTTATGCGGGTTTGCTCCTGCACGGGCTACGCGCGTCGCATCTCATCCAGTCTGTTAGCGAGATCAAAGCGCACTTGTCTCTGGCAGAATACAGTATCCCAGAGTGCGAGATGAGGCATCGGAGAGGAAATTCTCTTCGCGCATCCCCACCAGTCCGTCCAGAAACGACGCTCAGGCGAGTAGAGGGTCGTCCTGAGAGGCTTTTCGGCGTCTTGGGTGCCTCGTGGTGGCCTCTTTGGGCCGCTTGGGATCCTCTTGGGGGCCTCCTGGGGGCATCTTGGGACCTCTTGGGGCCATCTTGGGGCCTCTTGGGGCCTCCTGGGCGCTTCTTGGGGCCATCTTAGAGGACGTCGATCAAAGAATAGGGGAGCTTCAATTAGGGTTGCACCCTCAGGAGGCCAAAATGAGGCCACAACCCTAATACAATCAATGATTTTGGCTTCCTCGCCGAGGCCGTTTTGGACGCCCTGACACCTCCCCGCCCCTCCCGTCCAGGTCCACGGGGAGGGGGCAGGGGGAGGGGTAAACCCCTCCCCGAATGGGAAGAGGGAGGTGTGGAAGAGGAAACGCCCGAAACCACCGACGCCCAGGGGGCTGGTGGGATTTCCAAGCCGACCAAGCTGCGACAGCTGGGGCCCGCCCTCCACGCGGCCGCCGCGGCCGAGCATATGCAACAGTTGGACAACGTGCTGCTAATAGCAAGTGCACGGTTTGCAAGCTGGTCGCGGCTCTGTTTTTTCGTTGCCGAGGTTCGATCTTAAAGATGTGGAGTATTTGCCGGAAGGGCGGGCCCGAGTGGGGCACCCTGACCGCCCGAAGTACGCTTGGGAATCCAAAGAATTGGCTGGCGCTGCAGTGTCTGTCTTAAGGCCTCTCGGTCGCAGCTCCGCCCCCCTGCGTCAGGTTGTTTGGGTGTCCGTGGGGACTGGGATTTCGGAGAGATGGAGAGGCAAGGCCATGTTGTGGTCGGCCTGCCATGCGACAGCGGCGATGTGCTGCACATATGCACACGGTGCGCGGCCTATGTTGGGCCTGGCTCGCCCAAGCAGTCAAATCTCAGAGGCAGATGTGAGCAGCAGATGACCGCTCGCAAAACATATCTCTGGCGCCGTGTGCTCCGCGGGCTCTAGAGACGGATTTCAATCATGACCTAAATCACTACAGTGCCTCGCAGGTGTCAGGGTCACTGGCGCATACGAGGTTGCCCCCTTGTTTGCCCATGTGGGCATGGGTGTGACCACGCATTTCCAGCTTGCTGGCCATGGTCAGCGCCTCTTCTTTTCCTCTTCCCTCCTCCAGATCGCCCCTCCTCCCCCTTTGTCTCCTCCAGCATCCCTCATCCATTGCCCCTCCTTTTTCTTTTATCTAGTCCTTCCCTGTTCTTCCTGAAGTAAAGAAGGAGTGGCGGATCAGGAGGGGCGACGGGACGGACTGGGAGAAGAGGAGGGGGCGGGGCAGTGGACGGGAATCAGGGAATGGCTCTTCGTTGAGAGAAAAGGAGGCGAGTGGGTAGCGGCGGGGCAGGCAGGTGGGATCTCCTCCCCCGTCATCCCCCACTCCTCCCACCTCCCTCTCTACTCCGCCTCCCCGTCGTCCTGCTCGTACTTTTCCTCCCCCGCCTCCTGCGCCTCTTCCCCATATTTTCCCCTCGTTCCTCCTCCCCCTTCCTCGTCGCCCTCGCCGCCAATTCTTCCTTCTTTGTCACGCAATCTGTCCCCCCCCCCTTCCTCAGCCTCCTCTCCTTCCTGCTTCATGCCTCGTTCTCCTCCTCATCCCCTTCTCCGTTTCGTCCGCGCCGCCCCCATCACCCATCATGCTTTTCGTTCACCGTGGAGGAGGAAGGGGATTTGAACTGACTGCGATTGGCGGGAGGGAGAAGGAGAGTGGGGGTGTAGGGATAGTGCGAGTAGGCGTGGGAAGGGGGAGGAGGCAAGGGCATTTTTTCAGGAGCGGGAATGAGGGTCAGTGAAAGGGAAAGGAAGAGGAGGAGGGCAGGGGGAGTCGTGGCCGCTGCCGGGCGTCCCCATCCGTCCTCCCTCCTTTCCTTCCTTACGGCCTCTTGCCGCCCGCCTCATAATTCTTGCCCCCATCCGCCCTGATCCCTTTTCCCTCCTCCCGCTCGAGGGGGCGGAACTGGTCATCCGTCGCATCCCCTCCTTATTTCTGCTCCGCCCGCCTCCAGTGTTCCTCCCTCCTGCTCCCCACAACCAGAATGCAATCTCATGCCCACCCTCCTCACACGTATCCCGCCGCCTCCGTAACGTTCTTGCGCATCCTTTCGTAATTATCAAATTCCGTTCTTCTCCGTCTTCCCCCTCATTTTCTTCCATCAGCACCCGTGTTTTTCGCTCAGCCTCGATTCGTGTTTTTTGTTTTCTTCGTTGTCCTCGTTCCCTTATTTCTCGCCTCGTCCTCGAGGACCGCCTCGTCGGGCTGCCGAGGTGGCGAGGTGGAGTTCTTCGACGATGTCGGCGGGTCTCACTACTACATCTTCGAGGACGAAGGGGAGCAAGGGCGATAGGGTCGCCGAAGCCCCTCAAGGAGGAGCAAGAGAAAAGTGAGACCCCTCTCCTCCCTCCATCTCTTCTCCCCTTCACCATTCTGCTCCTCGGCGTTTTCCTAGTCTCATCCTCTCCCTCGTCACCTCGTGTTCCCTCCTCCCCTTCAGTATCCTGTCCCTCTTGGACCTCGTCCCTCATCCCGCTCTTCTCCCTTCTGTCTTGAATCCTCTTTCGCCAAATCCTTCGCCCTCATCGTCCCGGCGCGGCCCGGGAGGAGCCGCACAAGGTGGCTCGCTTGACGGCCCGCTTCCTTGACCGAGCGGCGCCTGTAGGCAAGGGCTAGCCGCGCTGATGGGCGCACTGATCTCTTGGCCGCGCCTCGAACATGCCTTGCTCTTCTTTCTCGTCCCGCTTTCTATTTCTCAGCTTGACCCGTCGCCCCTCGTCACCAATCCGCGTCGTCCTCCTCTTCCTCCCCCTCATTTGCTGCTCCTCTTCATTCTTCTTGTCCCCCTTGTCCTGCCCCTGCTGCTGCCCATGATGCTGATACTCATTCCTCTTCTCCACATTCTCTTCCCTTCATGCACTACTGCCATTCGCACTGCTGATCCTCCTTTTCTTCTCCTTCGAACTCATTTCTCCTTTCGCTATGAGCTTCTGCGCCACACGGACAGGCGTCTGATCTGCAGTGCTCGTCTTTCTTGGAGTCTCAATGCAAGCAGCCAGCATGTTTCCCCAGCACTCTCTTGCTTGCCCCCTCTCCCGTCGTTGGGCCCAGAGCATGGAGAGGGGTGCGGGCAAGAGGAGAACGAGGGAGGGCGACGAGGATGAGGGACATGGTGATGATGATGGTCTTGGTGATGACGAGCAGAAGGAAGATGACACTACAACGCACGCATTCCTGCCCTCATGCCAGCACGTCGCCGCCTTCTCTGCCCTCCCATGGTCAAGTCCCGCCCGCCCTTCCCGCCTATCTTGCCCTCCCCCCCGTCTTCTCTTCCCTGCCCCCCCGTGTGTCTTGTCCTCCGCTCCAACGGTTTAGGAGGAGGGGGGGCGCAGTTGGAGGACGAGGGGGGGAGGAGGGTGGAGGCGGCGAATGGAGGGTTGCGGATGAGACGGTGGAGGTGGTCGAGTTGGAAGAGGAGGAAAGGTCGGAAAGATGCGGTAATTACATAGACCCTCATGCTGCCCCCGGGCAAGCGTGCCCCTCGTCGCCGTCGTCCTCCTCTCTCCATTCTCCATTCTCCATCTAATTCTCCATCTCCCTCTGCATCCGCTCCCCTCCTTCCCGCTGGATGCGCGCACTTGCTTCCGTCTCGTGCTGTCTTGTGACACGCCGCTTGCGGTACGAGCCCTGCTGGTTCACTTGGCTTACGCCAACAAGATATCCTTCCCCCGATCCCCCATTCTCCCCCTCCTCCCCCCTCCTTCGTCCTCCCCCCCTCCCGTCCGTGCAAGAAGGCCAATCCTCGGACGTCCAAGGGTAATTCGATTGTGGGAGGAACGCACTCCCAAATCCGTTTGCACGGATCTAGCAAGCTCTCACTGCTCCGACTTTAGTAAGAATTCTCGGCCGAACCTTATCCCGAACGATACCCTCCCTCCCCCTTTCTCTTCCCCCCCCCTCCCCCCCTCCCCTGCCTCCCAGTCCTGTGCCCCCGGGCGGGCCCCCGGCGCGCGAGGTGGCCTTCCGCGTGAGAAGCTCCGACGGCGAGAAGGCCGCCGAGCTCGGCGAGGACCCCGGCGGGCTCGGGGGCCCTCCCCGTCGCGCACCCTCAGGCGGCGAGGTGCGGAGGGCGGGCGGGGGGGGGGCATCGAAGAGGAGCGAACTGCACGTACAGAAACTCGCGGGCTCATGCCCACGGTCACCGCGATAGCCGGGGACGGTCGGCGCCTCGCAGACAGCAAAGCACCACCATACGTCAGCAGCCCTCGGCCCACGCTGATGGCAGTGGAAAGAGTCGGCCTACCAGGCACTTTCGGAGCTTCGCGCGGATTTCTCGGGTCGGCGTTGGGGCCGCCGGGGCCGCCCCTGGCCCGCTCCGCGCGCCAGGGAGGGGTGCCCAGAGCCGACCCCAGAGGTCCGTGCGGAGTTCCGACCTGGTATGTTCCTGCTGTTCTTTCCGCGGGTCGGAGGCGGAAGACAGGCGAGGGTCGCGGCGGGGAGGCCGGGACGACGGTGAAGGAGGCGACAGGGGGGGCGGGGGGGGTGGACGGAGTGAGGGAACGTGGGAGGACGGACGAGGAGGGGGGGGCCAGGCGAGGGCGAGGCGAGGGCGAGGCGAGGGCGAGGGCGACTGCGGCGGAGGAGAAGGGGGGGAGGATGAGCACGAGGCGGAGGCCGAGGAGGACGAGGAGGACGCCGCGCCGCGCCGCGCCGCGAGAGGAAGCCGCGGCCGCGGACGAGGAGCCGATTCTCGCGGGAGAGTGGGTAGCCCGGGCGGTCGTCCTCGGGCGGGGATGCTTTCGGGAACGGGGCAGCTGTCCAGGACGGAGGTCCCGGGGCAACGTGCGGGGGGATGGGCTCAGGTGGGGGGGGAAGTCGTCGACAGTTTTCGGATGTTCTCGGAAGTCTTCGAAGCCCAGGGCGGTTTTCATCAGCTGCGCCTCGTCGAGAGCGTGCCGTGGGGTCCCCGGATCGTCCCGAACGGTCGCTGCAGAGCCGAGTCCCGGGCGGTCGGCCCGGGGCTGCAGGTACGGCAGGTTGGTGCCGTGCCGACGCGGCAGCGACCGATTTTCATTCGATCCTGGACGACCCGCTGGCGGTCCTACTCGTTCCCGATGCGATTTGGTTTCGCGAGTCGAGCTGGCCCAGGCCTGTCTGGAGAAGGCCATACGAACTGCCCCACCTGGCCTTCTGGCAGGGGGTCCACTGCGACAAGTTTCGAGAAGCCGCCGAAGATTGAACGATTCACGCGGTGTCAGGAGCCAACGGCGGGGTTGTCACGACACGGACTTGCCGAGCGCCCTCGGTGAGGGAGCAGCTGTCCAGGACGGAGGTCCAGGGGCGACGTTCGGGGGGGATGTACCGACCCCCTATCGCCCATTCATCGCCGATAGGGGCCTGATAGCCCACTCCGCCCAGGACGGGCGGTTTCGCTATCTGGGCCTACGATGCCGCGGACCAATCTGCGATGCGTCGCCGAATCCAGCTCGATGTTTCCCCCCTGAGCTGGTCCCCCACAAACGTTGCCCATCAGGGGAACGGGGGGGAGAGCGGACCAGGTGCTCGTCTTGGAGAGGCCTCCTCACAACGCCTCGATTCCCCCCGACGTTTTTTTTTGGGTAGAACGCACCCTGGGAGAGCTCCGGAAAGCAGCGGTATCGGTACAAGAGTGCCCTCCCCAGAGGGAGGGCAAGGGGATGAGGAGATCTGCCATCGGGACCAGGGGATAGTTGTCGTCGAGGACGGGAAAAGAGAGGGGGGGGGCAAGGCGGAAAAGGATGGTGATGGGCTCGGTGCAGAAGCAAATGAGTGAGGGATATTGAGGAGAAGTGTGCTGAGGAGGATGGGGGAGAAGAAGAATAGGGGAACGAGGTCGAGGAATAAGAGGGGATGAGGTGAAGAAGAAATGGTATGTGGTGGGCGTTCGGGCACGATGTGGCGAATGGGAGGGGGCGAGTGGACGGGCGTAGGGAAGGCACGGCTCCCCTTCCTTGTCTTTTCCCTCCATTCCCGTCTTTGATTATCCTCTCGTATCTGGCTCTCTCTCCCTCTCTTTCTCTCTCTCTCTCTCTCTCTCTCTTTCGTGTGACTGCTCACCTGCCCGCCCGCCCGCCCTCCTGCCTGCCCATCCTGATTGCACCTGTGCCACTGGAACCCCTTCCAAAAAAATACAGGCGGGTAGCAACCCGATCGTCACCCTTTGTTTGCCCGTGGTGGGCCAAGGGGGGAGAAAATTGCTCCTCGTCGCCGCGGCCACCCACGGAGTGGGTGGTGGGTAGGCGTGGGCGCCGGAGCACGGCCTCCGGCGCCCCCTACCCCGAGCAGGGCACGCGGAGCGCGGCCTTGCGTGCCCTGTCTCGCGCGCCGTTCGCGGAACACGTGCTCCTCCTGGTTCTGGCCACTGGGGCGCGTGCCCCGTCGGGTGGCCCACAGGACCTTGCGCTTGTGGGCTAGAGCAGACTGCCCCCTTTTGAAAGGGGGTCACGCAGCAGTTGAGAGTTATCCTTCCTCCACCTCCTCCTCCCCCCCCTCCTCCTCCAAGCCTTCCGTGTTGTGCGCGGCGCGGGCGGTGGCTGCGGGCGCCGCCCGATTTTCGGGCGCTCGCACGCGCCTGCTCGCGTTGGGCTGCCCGTCGCGGGGGGGGGGGGTGCAACTGTCGTTCGTTGGCACTGCCGTTGGCTCTCTCTGTTTCTCTGAGGTAATGCTCGCTCTGTCTGCTGGCCCTTCGCCCCCCGCCGCCTCCCCACGTCGAAGAAGGAAACGCGGCACGCACACATAGAACTGTCGGATGACAGAAATGAATGTTTATGCCGTTGTTGTTTTCCCTTGCCAGAGCTACCTTCAACCATCGCCTAAATATAAGCCCTTGTTGACGAGCAGCTGTGTTGTTCGCGCTCTCTGTCCCGTCAGTCCCGCGCGCGTTCGTCGCAAATGGCAACGAGCATTGAACATGCGTAGGAGAGAAAAAGAGGAGGCGTCCTCAGATTCGTGCCGATCCTACCAGCATTCCAATCTCTTGCTTCGTGATGAAGAATAGGTTTGGTCAACGCATGTCATCTCTCTGCCCTCGCTCCTGCCCGCGCTCCTCGCTGCATGATGCCCCCGCCCCCCTTCTGCCGCCGCCCTGACAGCGAGCCGCGGCGAGCGGCGCCACTCTGCCCGCCCAAAACATAACGGAGCCAACGAATCTGCCTTGAGCGCGGACCGACTGTAGCATTCGACGTCGCATCCGCGTGCGACAGCAACAGGGGCGGCGCGCGTCGCTCCCGAGAGAGCGACGCGCCCTTGCTTCAGCGCTTCAGCGCCGCCCGGACTTTTGCCCCGAGACCCGCGCTCCCGCGCAGGCGCTGCGCGCGTGGCTCGCTCGCGCCGAGTTCCGTCGGGAACGCGGCCGCGTCGCTACAAAGCGGTGTTTCGTTGCCGCCCGTGCGTTCGCGCAGAAACGCTGTGATTTGTCGTGTAGTTCTCTCCGAATTGCCCAGCCAACTGAAGGGAAATCGGTCACCAGTGTAGGCCCGCGAATGGCCTTTCTGCCGCTTTGCCTGTTGGGGTCTCTTTGCCACACTACCAACCGCCTGCCTCCGTGCCACAACGGATCGTTTCGAGGGGCTGTATCTTACAGCTGGTGGCCTCGCGAAAACAGGCGGACTCTGCGTTGGAACGCCGCGCCGTCCTCCTTTCCTCCTCTTCGGCCTGTTTCCTGTTTTCTGATGGCGTGAGAAGTCTCCGACTGCCGCCCCCCTCCACCTCCACCTCCCCCTCCTGTTGGTTGAGACGATTGGCCTGTTACACCCTTGTCTGCGCCAACGGGTGGTCGGCCAGGCAACCGACCTACGCTCGCAGGCAGGGGTTTTCCCAGGAAGGCGTCGTCAATGTTCCTTCGCATTGCGCGTTCGCGCAAGCGCATGCGCATGCTCTGTCCCTCGACGGGGCTGCGGTCGTGGAGCTGCGGGTCGCCCTGGGCTTGCCGGCGCAGGAGCATCGCGCGCGTCGCGTATTGCTCCGACTCCAGCTCCCGGGGCTTCGCTGCAAACATCACCGACGCGGAGCCGCAGGAAGCTTGGGGGGCCGCTCAGTATCACGAGATGCGGTGGTTCAGAAAGCCCGACCCCCGGCCGCTGCCAGATAATCGAGGAGATGACTCACGAGGCGCGTTGGTGCCAGTCGCCGAGGGCGCGGTGGTCACCGGCGACTTCACGGCCTACGCGCGGGGCTTCTTGCTGGCTGCGCCACTGCCGACTGGTCCGCTCGCCCTCGCAGCCGAGGCCGACCTCGTGGAGGTCGCGGGCCGCGTGCCGGGGGAGCCTGGCCGCTGGTGCGCGGCGCCTACCTGGCGATATTCACAACCTTGAGACGCGTCCCCAGATGGCTTCTGCGAGGGCCCTGCGAACCACTCGCGCGTGCTGCCGTCGTTCGGGGACAACGGATCCGAGGTCCGCGCTATGGGCCGCGGCCGAGCGAGGTCGCGGGAGTTCCTGGCCATTGCGCGAAGGGCGGCCGTTCAGCAGGCGGGCGCTATCGTTCGCTGAGCTCGCCGCCACATCGAGACGGACCGCAACCCGAGCGACTGCGCCTCACAGATGCCTCACCGGAGAGGTCCGCCGCAGGCGGGCCGCCACGGACCTCGACCTGGGCCGCCTGCGGCCACCTGCCGTCATGGGTGACGACGGACCGCCGGTGGGGGGTCACCGTGGCGTCGGAGCTTGGGGGCCACCGTCGTCGTTAGGGGCTGCCGTCGGGGGTCACCGTGGTCGGCGAGGCCGAAGGTGACGGGCCCCCAGCGCGAGAGGATTTCGCCGCTGTCGGCGCCTCCTGCGGCCAGCGTGATCGGGGCGACCGAGTGGCGCGGCCGGGCAGGCCAGCGCGCCCGCTTCGGGCTGAGGTGCGCAGCCCGCCTGGCCTGCGACGCTGCGGGAAGATCGTTCTCGAGATCTTCGCCGGGTGCATGCGGTTGTCCGCTGCGGTCGCGCCCCAGGGTTTGGCCGCGGCTGCGCCGATCTCGACATCGAGAACGGGGCCCACTTCGACATTATCTTGCTGGCCGTCGCGGACGCGGTCGTCGGCTGGATCAGGAGCGGCCTCGTCTGGACCGTCGCATCGGGCGCGCCATGTACCCGACGGAGCGCGGGCAGAAGGACGGCCTCGAGTGCGCTGGATTCACCGTGCGTTGCTCACGGCGTGCTCGCGGTGCTGGAGAACCCGTGGTCGTCTGGGCCCCTGGGCTCTGGAGGAGGTGGCGGCCGCTGGTCAGGCAACTTCGACGGCTGGGGTGCGAGCTGCACCAGGCCCACTTGCGCGCCTACGGCGCGGTCTGGAAGAAGCCGACTGGCCTCGGCAGCCATGTCCGAGGTTTCGCCGGCGCAATCCGGCGATGCCCGGGCTGTCGGCAGCACGTCGCCCTGCAGGGCTCCGTCTTCCTCGAGGGCGTGGGCTGGCGCTGGCATGCCTCGCGCGCTGCGGCTCGCCCTCCAGCCTCTGCGTCGCGCCGCGGCAGCCGCGCTTTGGGTTTGCCGCCCCGCCGAGCGCCTACTCTGCGAGCCAGGCGAGCCCCATCGCCCGGGCACTGCCGCGATCCGCCGAGAGCGCGGGTCAGGTCTACCTGGCCATCGATTATTTCCTGGGTCGGACCCGTCGGCGACCAGTTCCTGCTCTGCTCCATGGCCGCGGCGCATGCGCGGCTCAGCGTCGACTGCTACCCAGCGCCGTCGGAGGACCCGGCGCTTGCGGGCGCCGCGGTCAACCGACCAAGGCGCGGGGCCGCCGCGGGGTGGGCGCCGGCGATCGCCCCGCGCGGAGGCCCGCAGCTCCCGGCGCGCGCGCTCGCCGCGGCCAGGGGGGCCCTCGCTGGCGCTCGGCGTGCTTAGAATCTCGGCATGTCGAGCTCTAGCCAGATCTGATGGTGCCATCGGCTCCGGCAACCTTCGGGGCGCAGACCCTCGGGCGCTCATCGAGGTATCCGCGAGCCGGCCCAGCGCAGCGTAAAATTGAATGCCCATCCGACGTCTTGCCACCGTTTTCGTCTGGTCTGGGTATTGCTTGTGGGCCGAAGCACGTTTGATTTTGGAATGACGGAAATGCCTGCGCGCGCAGTTTATATCCCTTCCTAGTGCATTTGTAGTCCTATTATTTCCCTTCTCCCCCTTCTCCGTCCCTTATTTATGTCCGTCTTCTTTCTCTTGTATGTCTTTGGCAGTGTTTTGTCACTGACCTACACTGGCCTTTTGCGCGCTGCTGGGGCCCAGTAAACAGGCATGTCAAGTTCTCGCCAGATCTGATTGTGCCATCGGCTCCGGCAACCTCCGGGGCGCAGCCCCTCAGGCACTCCTCGCGATGTCCGCGAGCCGGCCCAACGCAGTGTAAAACAGAAGATCCATCCGACGTCTTGCTGCCGTCGTCGTCTGGTCTGGATTTTGCTTGTGTGCCGAAACACGTTTCATTTTGGGGTGTCCATATACGCGACCCCGCGGGCAAGGCCCTTAGGCCGTGACCCCTTGGATGCGGGTGCGATGTTTGGCGGGTGCCCCGCGCGCGCGTGTCCACGGGATTGTTTCCCGGAGTCCATGCCACGAGGGCGTGGACATGGATATGTTCGCTGCGGGTGGGTTTCCCGCCGCCCCCTGCGAACACCCATGCGTGATGAACGCCGCGTTCATTCAAACGAGCACGAAGTCATGATAACGATACGTCCCCGCATTTTCAGGATCCCCACGGTCTCCAATATCAAGCTTGTTGCCCCGCGCAGGCTCCAGGAACGAGGGTCGCCAGATATCTTGGAATTCCTGGAAGAGTGCCCTGTGTGCCACCCGTATCATGACATATGAAATCATTATCGCATTAATCGTGTCGCATCTTCGCTCGAACGCTGGTGTTTTCGCTTTCGGACCCTAGCGTACGGCAGCCGTTTTGGCAGGTGGTTTCCCGCCACGTGCGCTTCTCGCAATCTTAGGCTCTCTGCCGTTGAAACAGCGGTATTGGGCCTTCGGGGGGGCGGGCAGGGATTATCGCCACGGCTGAACGCAGCTCGGGAAATTTGTGCGTTTGGACCATGGGATGGTCCAGGGAGGGACGGTCCCTCCCTGGACCATCCCATAGACAAGGGAAGCTCACAGTCTGTCCCGGACCGACTGTGAGCTTCCCTTGTCTCACCTCGCCCTACTCCGAAATCGTTGGCGTCGTGTCGTCGCCAATGCACATGTTATTCGGCGGCGCGCCCAGGGAAAAAGGCAGAGGGGGCAACCTTCTCAGAGGTTTCAGAGGGCCCCTGACCTCCCGAGAAGCTCTCTAAGCCTGCTCCGAGGCCATGGGGGGCTTCTCAGCAGGATCGAGTGCTTTTGAGCAACCCCGCCGCCTTCTGAGAAGGCTTGCCCCCTCGCGTGTTCCCCCTCGGCGCACCACCGAGTTTTGTGATGTGGGGAGAGGAGTGGGAGTGGGCGATGGCCACTGAATCGATCGACGTGTCCGCCGTCCGTGACTCGGGGTCCTTTGTTACTCTCCTTCTTTCCCCCCCTTCGTCATCTTCCGACTCCCCGTCCTCAACCTCGTTGTTCCGCCTTGCCCTGGCCTCTTCCATCCCTCTCCGTCTCTCTCCGTCTTCCTTTCTCCCTCTCTCTCTCTCTCCCCTCTCCTTCTCTCTCTCTATTTCTCTCACCCTGTTGTGTGAATTCAGTGTGTCCCTATGAGATTAAACCTCTTTGTTATTATATTATTTGCTTGTGCATGTGTCATGCTCTGTTGTATATTTGTGTCATCATCTTTTGGCTTACAGGCACCTTTAGTAGCTGACGCGCCTTCGGCGAGATAAACGTGTCATCTTACCGCCGCTCACTCGCAGTCAGAGCCTATCAGGAGGAGGTTTCGCTTGACAGTGGTAGCGGAGCACCTCGACCACGCCCGGTCCGGGGAGCTCTCACGCTGTTGCGCCTCCGCTCAATCCTCCGATGGCTGCTGCGAGCACCGAGCGGACAGAGGACGCCGAGGAGGGTGCTCAGCTCAAGGAAGGCGGCGAGTCCAGTCCGCCACGGACACCGACCGCGAGTGATCGCGGATTCAGCAAGGTTGGAACGGATGGTAGCATGTCGGAGCTGGCCCGCGTGATTCGAGAAGTCGTGCGGGAAGAGCTGCGAGGTGCTAGAGGTGCCGGTCCGCAGTCCGCAGCTCCCACCGGCCAAGGAGAGGGTTGGTGGTCGAGCGGACCATGGGAGCCGAGAGCAGAGAACGGTGACCATTGTGAAGCCTCTGGGGAGCGCTGGCGTGGGGACCAGGGCGAGGGGCAAGGACAATGGAGGAGCCGCTCAGGAGCTCAGGGCTACGGCGAGAAGGACGACGTGTGGCACACGGACCCAGTGACAGATCCGTGGAAGAAGGCCGACACTTCGGAGGACCAGAAGTGGAGTGCCTGGAACGAGAGTAGCTCGGCGTCATGGTGGGCGCCGCAGACCAGATGGTCAGATTCGTGGTGGTCTTCTCCATCCGAGTGGCAGGGCAAGACCGACGGGAAGGAAAGAGGAGACTACACGGATCCTGAAGCGTGGATGGGCTGGCCGGATTTCAAGCTATGGCGTCGAAGAATCGTGAGATGGGAATCGAGCACGGACGTCGCAGTGGCTCGTCGCGCAGACAAAGTGATGAAAGCTCTTGGAGTGGAGCTTCAACGAAAGTTAGAACACTTGACAGATGATATATTGACCAGCAGTGGGGGCGTCCGAGCCATTTTGGACTACTTGGACGTGCTGTCAGGTGAGAGAAGAGGAGATGAAAGGAGGAAAACGGCCCGCGAGTGTTTACTTTCAGTTTCAGAGAAGACCCAATGAGACACTCACGGAGTTCACAGCGCGTCTTGATCTTCAATTTGATAAGCTTCGAGTTCAAGGGATGGAAGTTCCAGATGACTGGAAACAGATGTTTGTCGAAGAAGGAGCTTCTCTTGACGATCATAGTGCCCAACTCGTGCGCGTGCTCACGGGAGACAAGAACGACTACTCGTCCACCATCAGGGCGCTTCGGGAATTGGACATTACCAAGAAAGAGACGCTGGCCACCAGCAAGATGAGGACCATGCTGACGGAGACTCTGGCCACCGGCGTCGGCGGCTCGGCGAGCTACCAGACGGCGCAGGACGACGAGGACGACGACTTGCTTGACTACGACGACGTCTCCAGCATGTGCACGAACGACGAGATCGTTCTCCTGGCCGCGCTGGAGAGCCGGGACCTCTGCGAGACAGAGGTGCCAGAGGTGCTAGTGGAGATGCAGACGCAGAGGAGAAAAACATGGAAGCAGAACCGCGACTTCAAGAGACAGTTACGCACAGGCCGCAAGTACTTCCCTCGGTCGCCTCCAGACGGCGTTCCACCGCCGCCTCGTCCTGATCGATCCCGAGACCAGGGCCACCGAGGTCAGGACGGGCAGGTGAGGCCGAGGAAGAGCAGGATGCCTCTCTCAGAAGTCATGAAAAGAACGCGGCGCAGGATATGCAAGCAAAAAGGGCACTGGGGCAATGAGTGTCCGCAGGCTGGTGGCTCCGGCGCGGCGCAGGCGTCCAACAAGGAGGCCGGGCCGCGCGGGGGTCGCAACACGGGCTTCATCTTTCTGAACGACTCCGGTGGCAGCAACTCCTTCACGCTGCTGGTGGAGCTCGAGGCGGCGAGGCTCGTGGACGGCGCTCTGTCCATCGTGCTCGGCAGGAACAACGTCTCCTTGGAGGCTTCCAGGAAGGCGTGCTTGCCCGTGCCGCCCGGATGCATCGTGGTAGACACGGCTGCCGGACAAGGCCTGATAGGCCAGTCCGCCTTGGCACTGTTCGATGAGCATATGGCAAAGAAAGGGTATCGGTCTGTCCAGTTACCAGCCCGAAACAGTTCAGCCCGGGGAGTAGGCGGTTCAGCTCGTGTTGTGAGCAGCGTTTTACTACCTTCTGGAATAGGTAAGCACATGGGAACCATCGAATTAGACGTGATGGAGGGTGACATACCTCCACTGATGCCAATAGGTTTGATTGAGGCTCTAGGTGCAGTAGTAGATCTGGTTCAGAACAAGGTGTTTTTCTCATTCCTGGGGGATCAGGGCTGCGAGGCATCCATGCTGCGCCTCCCCTCAGGTCACAGATGCATTCGGGTCGACGAGGTGGTTTCCCCCCTCGAGTTTAAATGCCCCGAGGGACTCATGAAGAAGTTCCCGAATTTAAAATCGGACTGTTTTTGCCTTCAGAAGCAGCCCCAGGGCCACTACATACCATCACCGTCCTCTCTCTCTCCTTCCTTCTCTGTCTCGGCTCTCCGGCTTACCCCTCCGTCATCCGCCCCCCGAGACGACGACGTTCACAGACGTGAGGAAGAGTCCGACAGACGAGACAAGGAGACGACCGTAGAGGAGGGACGACGAGGTCAAGAAGTACAGAGGAACAACAACAGACACGACGACGACGAAGATGCCCAGGACCACGACCCGGGAAGGCAAGGTATCAGCGGCGTTCGACCGCAGCTTCTTCGGTTCTCAAGCGTTGATCAGTGGTTAGGCCTTCGTCCAGCTTGTGACTCGGTGCGAGGAAATGCCGAACACGAGGGCTCCAGGCGAGCGCGTGGCTTCCCTGTGGTGGAAGATGGTGCGCACGCTGCTGGCAGTGGTGAACACCAGGGCCTGGGAGTTCATGGGCATGGTGAAGCGCGGTTCCCTGTGGCCGGCGAGAGTGCACAAGCGAGACCGTCGCCTGATGGCGAAGCAAGTCTCCTGCGGCCACTCGATTCACTTCCTGATGACGGATGCCAACGGACGCGCTCGTTGGTGGAAATGTCAGGCCTGCGATCTTCGTCTGGGGTATCGGTCAAACCGAGACGTTCTGGAGATGATCTCGGACGGTCTTCCACAGAGTTACGAGGACATAATGGAGATCCAGCAGCGAGGCCCGGACAAAGACCCGAGGCCGTCCTTCCGAGTTCGTCGGGTGATTCCTCAGAGGACTCAGGAGGAGCAGGACGACAGCTCGATGTCAGTCGACGAGATAGGCCCCCCGGTCGAGGAGAAGGAGCTTCCATCGGGACCATCTCCCCCGAAGAGTCGGACCACTCCCGCGGGGCCGCGGAAGAGGGCCGACCAGGAGGAGGCACTCGAGATGGCGTCGCGGCTGCTGAAGACGGAGAACCAGCTCTCGGAGCAGAAGGAGATGATGCTGAACATCATGCGCGTGGTGGAGGACCAGAACGTCACGCTGCGCCGCATGGAGGCAGCGACGTCATCGGGCTCGTCGGCTCCACCAACGCCTCAGACCCCGGCAGCGGCCTCCTCCGCCAGGGAGAAGGGATTCCAGAAGATTCCCGAGGAGGACGAGGGGAAGTTCTGAAAAGTTTTCTGAGCGCCCCGGAGCGCGAGAATCGTGTCGTGCTGTTCTCGTCTCTGCCAGAGACGGCACGATCTGCCATTGCATCGGAGACCTCGGGTACTATTGACATGAACTGGTCAGGTTTTATGATTTCTCAGCCAGGTGCGGATCAGGTCAAGAGGATTTCTTCAATGGAAGGTACCCGAGATCTCAAATCAATTGATGTCTGCGAAGTACCCCTGGTGCTGTTCGAGCAGACCTGCTGGCAGGACTTAAGGATGGGAGACATAACCAACGATGATTCAGAAGTCACCATGCCCCGTAATTTTTCGAAGAAAGTTTCCCATTCGGAACCCAGTACTTTGTTAGACTCTGAGGGAATTAACCCTTTTCCCCCGAGTGCTAAGCCCCCAGGGGGCTTCGTGGAAGTGTTTTCCCCCCCACGGGTGTCCCCGCTGTTGAGGAAGTATCAAGTGAGGGTCCAGGGGAGTTGGGATCTTACGACAGGCTGGGACTTCAGGCTCGAGAGACATCAGAGGAAGGCGAAGGCTCATGTGCGGAGAGAGACACCCTGGATGCTTATGCTTGAACCTCCGCGCAATGCGTTTTCTCAGATTCAATCGTTGAACAAGGGCAAGGAGCCCAGTGAGGAGGTTCTGCGGAAGCAGGCGGAAGGAATGCAGTTGTTGAGGTGTTCGGTGGAACTTGCGTGGATGCAGGTCAAGGCTGGCAGGAAGTTTTTGTTTGAACAACCCCACGCGGCGACATCCTGGAACACGGAGTGCCTGAGAGAGCTGATCTCTCACCCAGGTGTCTTCTACATAAGAGTCGATCTTTGCCAGTTCGATCTGTGCGTCTCACCAGATGGGGTGTCCAAGAAGCCTACGGGCTTCCTCACCAATTGCCCAGAGGTCGCTCGCACTCTCTCTGGCTTCATGTGCGAGGGAGGTCACGAACGCATTCCTTTGGAAGGCAGTGCTCTCGCTCGCGCGGCTCAGGTGTATCCCCAGAAGTTGTGTCAGCGTCTCGCCCTGGCTATCAGCAGGAGCGAGAAATCTAGAAATCACGAGGAACCAGTGACTTGTGCGGAGATAGGTCTGATTCCTAGAGTCCTGCGGCTCGGCCGGGAGAGCGGGGAGGGGGCGCGTCCGCGGCCGCCAGCCAGGCTTCCGATGAAGTACGGGGACGGCCGCCCCTGCTTGTGCTGCTCCCCGTGTCCAGTTTCCTCTCCCTCTGTCTCCTTTCCCCAGGTCCCAAGGCCCGAGGAGGAGGCAGGAGATCAGGAGGGGCAAGGTGAGGACGCGGAGGCTCAGGAAATCGCCTCGGCTATCGACATAACGCCGAAGACTCAGGACATGATTTACAAGCTTCATGTGAACCTTGGACACCCGTGCCCGGAGAACTTCGTCAAAGTATTGAAAGCTGCTCAAGCTAAGCCTGAGATCCTGATCTATGTCAGACAGCATTTCAGATGTCCGGAATGTTCGGCGCACAAGAAGCCAGCTGCACATCGTAGGGTAGCACTGCCGAAGACGTATCAGTTCAACAGAGTGGTAGGAGTAGATTCGTTCTACATCCAGTTCCAAGACAAGACCCTCTGCTTCTTAAATATTGTCTGTCACGGCACGAACTTCCAAGTAGTGCAGCGATATGAGGGAGGATCTAAGGAGTGCTGGGAGGCTTTCCAATCCTCTTGGACTCGCTACTTCGGGCCGCCCGATATGATCATATGCGACGGGGGGCCCGAGTTCGAACAGTATTTTGGACGAGGAGCAGAGCACGAGGGCATCCTATTGCACGTCGTCAACGGGGAAAGCCCTTGGGAAAACGGGAAGGCTGAGAGACGCGGAGGATGGGTGAAGGACTTGTTGCTGAAGGGGATGGAGGATCAGGTGGTTTCGGATGAGCGCGACCTAGAGACACTACTTCACGGTATCGTAAGTTCAAAAAACAGATACCTCCATCGCGGTGGTTTCAGTCCATATCAGTTAGTTCTGGGGCAAAACCCAAGAATCCCTAACGACGTGCTATCCGATGACGCTGTGAACGGGGTAGGCTCAGCCGACTTGATGGAAACGGCTTGGGATCGAGACACGGTCGCCGCGGGGTACGCCAGGGACAATTCCATCAGAGAGTATGCACGCCGTGAGCTCTTCAGGATCACCAGTCGCCAGAAGGTCCAGGAGGCCAATCGAGCGAGGCAGCACAAAGACCACGTCTTTCACTCTGGCCAATGGGTATATGTTTGGAGACGAGCACCTCGAACAGGGAAACAGACGATGGCTTTGCAGCGGGATCGCTGGGTAGGTCCCGGTATTGTGATCATGCATTCTCAAAACACCGTATGGGTGGCAATGAGAACTCGTCTGTGGAAGTGTTCCCCTAGTCAAGTTCGTGCTGCAACGAATCCAGAAGCAAGAGGTGCTGAAATCTTGTTCGATCCTGCTGTGAAAGAGCTCATTCGAGAGGTGAGATCAGGACATCAACGAGCCGGAGTTGACGTGGAGTCCGAAGGCGATCCTCCTGCAGAGGCTTGGTCCGATCCAGTTCCAGCATCCACCAGACTCGAGGGCACGCAGTCTCTTCCTCCTGCTCACTCCGACGCGCCCGCAGGAGACACAGGAACACGAAGTACCCCTTCAGGTGGAGCAAGTACTCCATCGGGTGCCGCAACCTCACGCAGGGCCGTTCCCCACCTTTCCTCTCCGCCTCCTGCGGAGGCTCCTCTGGATCGTTTCCTAGGGCCTCTGGATCAGGAGCGACCTGGAGCTGCCTCGGGGGTGCCGGTGCCTGGGACGCCCGTCGACCCCACGGCTTCACCTAGGAGTCAAGTTCGGGGCCCTGGGTCCGCGGAAAATTCTTCGTCCGACGATGTCCGAGGGACTAAACGGCAGCTCTCCGGGAGCGATTCTGGGTCGAGGTCGGAGTTGGGCCAGGAGCGACAAGTTGAGCCAAGAATTGAAGGCCCAGTCGGGCCGGAGGTTTCCTCTGGTTCGGGACCGTCCCTGGGGCCTCGCCCGTCTCCTCTTCCCACTCCCCTGCCAGGGGGAACCGAGGAAGAGTTTCAGCGGGCCGTGTCTAGTGCCGCAGCCGAGGCGGTTCGCAGGAACCGAATGTTAGACCTGGGCCCTCGGGCCCGACGGCTGCCCACCCGGGGAGAGGATTTCGGCGGGATCCCTTACGGTAGAGTTCAGCAGCAGATTCAGGAACGGGAGGCTCCCCGGTCCCGGAGTCCCGAGCAACGAGACGGCCCTGGGGCCGAGACCTGGGTTCTCTATGAGGACCTCGATGAGGAGATCCCGGATGCTCTATGTCTGTTTCAGGATCGCTGTGAGGACCCCGGCTCGTGGAACGAGCGAGCCGACTACGTCGAGAAGAGCCTTGACTCTCATCTGAAGGTCTGTGGGTGGAGTGGAGACTGGCAGACATATCTCAACGGGAACGCGGACATGTTTGTGGAGGTTTTTCCTGGAGGTTCTGGATACGGCCTAAGCTTGGCCACCAACAAGGGACAAGAGGCACATCTTGGGATAATGACCGAAGAAGAGCGAGAGGAGTTTAGGGCTTCCGACAGTCTTGAGTGGAAGGCAATGACGAGCTCTGGTGCTGTCAAGGTTCATCCTCCTTCCATGGGCCACGAGCTAAGACGTCTGTTTCCCAACAGAGTGGTCTCTTCTAGAATGGTTCGCCGGTGGAAGCCCCAGCCTGGAGTCCACTCTAGGCCCAAGGCCAAGAGCCGTTGGTGCGTTCGGGGACACGAAGACGAAGACGCTGCTGAGCTCAGCGTGTATGCGCCGACACCTCAGATGGAAGCTTTGATGTTATTCATTACTATAAGTTTGATGTACGGTTTAGAGCTCTACGTGGGCGACCTCAAGAACGCGTTCTGTCAGAGTAATAAATTGTCACGTTCTCGTGGAAGAGTATTTGTAGAACCCTGTGAAGGCTTGGATCTGCCAACAGGTTCATTAATAGAATTACTAGCACCGGTCTACGGATTGGACGATGCTCCGTTAGCGCTACATACCACTACCTCAGAGATCTTCCAGAAGGAGCTAGGATATGGCAAGAGTCGGCTAGAGCCCTGTTGGTTTTATGAGAGGACGAAGGACAACGAACTATTAGCCAAGTACTCGTAGAAGTAGACGACTGGATCATGGCCTTGCATCCTTCTATAGCTAAGAAACGCATAGATCGTTTTCGTTCTCGTTTTAACTTCGGCAAGCTTGAGCGGATCGACGAAAATGGAGTTGAGTACATTGGACGACGCATTAGATTATTATCCGACCGCGCTCTAGTCGACCAGGAAAAGTACATTCTGGAATCGACTACTCGTCTGGACATCCCTCGTCATCGAAGAAGCGATCACAACCAGCCATTGCTCGGCACGGGGTGCGTTAATTTCAGATCCTTGATTTATAAATTAAATTGGATTGGCCGTGAGTCCCGAGCTGAAGTATCAGGCACGGCATCTATACTTGCGTCCCGGGTCAACAATCCCACTGTAGGCGACGCCCTCGAGGCCAACAAGGCAGTGGACATGTTGCGAAGTACTGCCTCGATTCCAATAACGGTGTGGAGATTCAAGAAGGGTCGGATGATCTTTGGCACGGCCTCAGATGCGGGTGGAATCGGTGCTGCCCGGCCAGGACATGCTCAACAAGCATGGCAAGTGTATGCCGCTGATCAGAGTCTCTCCACCGGCCGCCTCTCTCGTGTGACTCCTCTAGCTTGGCGATCCTCCCGCCTCAGAAGACAGGTGCCGCCCACCCTCGGAGGAGAAGTCATTTCCTTGAGTGCCGCTCTGGGGGAGGCGGAATGGCTTCAGATGCTTTTCTTGGAGGTGACTCAAGGGGGCCTGTTGACGAACACATGGAGGGATCATGTGGGTCCCTTCACGACCGTCCTCCGGCAGGATAGCGAGTTGAACGTGTCCCCCTTGAAGAATGTGTCCATCGTTGACGCCAAAGGAATCTTTGATACTCTAGATAAGATAACCTCGGGATCGAAAGCAGATCGCAGAATAGCAGTGGACCTTGCAGTTATCAGAGAAGTGATGGAGAGAATAGGTAGCAGTATTCGCTGGGTTCCACATCCAGCCATGACCGTCGATATCATGACGAAGTCGTCAGATGTGTCGAAGGGAAACGCTTCGCAGTTCAGGATGTTGAAGACCGGCCTATTGCGTCTTGTGGCCGAGGCAGATAGCTTGCAGGAGCGAAAGGATCTACCATCGTCTCGGAACAGGAGCAAAGCGTATTCCAGCAAGTATCTGATTCGAACTCAGAAGAATGTGGAGGAGGAGGACGAGGAGCAGGAGGTCTAGGGCTAGAACGGTAAAGATCGACTCGACATACGGATTCACGTGCCGAAACGTCTCTTTCTCTCTCTCTCTCTTTTGCTGTCTCCGCCCGCGCCGCCCCCCGCCGTGGTTCCTGCCCCGGCTGCTCTCTCTGCTTTCTCTTTCTCTCTCTCTCTCTCTCTCTTTCTCTCTCTTGGTCGGTGTTGGAAGGGTTCCTGAGCTTTTGAAGCGGCTGAACTTTCGGGAGGTATAGTCCACCTCAGTTTTATGCATGACTCGCATCTTATGCTAGGGCTCACGCCTCAAGCATTCAGTTTTAAGACCTCTATGGCATCAGTAACGTGTGCAGTTCTATGTCACGAGTTTTGTTTCCCATCCTTCCAGTGCAGTTCTGTCTAGCGCCGAGGCCCATTGATGGCAGTTTCTCCCGGTTTTAATCTCACTAAAATGGGGTCCACTGTGTGAATTCAGTGTGTCCCTATGAGATTAAACCTTTTTGTTATTCTATTCTTTGCTTGTGCATGTGTCATGCTCTGTTGTATATTTGTGTCATCATCTTTTGGCTTACAGGCACCTTTAGTAGCTGACGCGCCTTCGGCGAGATAAACGTGCCATCTTACCGCCGCTCACTCGCAGTCAGAGCCTATCAGGAGGAGGTTTCGTTTGACACTGCGTCGATGTATAACCCCATGTTTGTGTTTCGTGATTCATGTTCTTCTGTTTTTGTTGTGTGTGTGTGTGTGTGTTTGTTTTGTTTATTTCTCTCGCTCTCTCTCTCTCTATATATATATACGTGTATATAAAGAGAGAGAGGGAGAGAGAGAGAGAGAGATCGCTGTCCTCTACCTGTCCCTTGTTCGGCTCGCTCTTCCATCTCCTTTCTTTGCACCGACAACGTCGTCGTCGTCATCCCTGCCTACCCCGCCCTTCATTCCCCCCCACCCACCGCCCCACACTCTCTTCCTCCCCATCCCTCCTCGTTCCTCCCTTTCCCTCCGACCCCCCCATTCCAGATCGCCCCCCGCTCCCCCAACGTAACTTTATCTCCTCCTGACCCTCATCATTCCCTCCTCGTTCCATTCCCTCTCGTCTTCCTCCTTGCTTCTCCCAGGAGCGAGACCGCCGAAAGGAGCAGGATGCGCGGCAGTACTTGGAGGCGTTGGCGTCCTTTATTTCCGCACGCGGCGCGAGGAGGAGGAAGAGCAGGAGGAGACAAACGCCACAGCGGTCACGCTCAGGCCGGTCTAACGTAAAAAGGAGGAGACTCGAGGGAAGGAGGAGGAGGAGGAGAAGGGGGAGGAGGACGAAACACAGGAGGACCAAAGTGAGCCCAGCACACCTCAAATGCTACGACACACCCGCCAATCCCGAATACGTCCTCTACGATGCAATGGAATTGGAACATGTTTCCACCGCGGCGAGCGCCCACTGGAATTGTAAGGCCTCGCGACGTTGCAGGGTGATAACTGTATGTGCCTCGAAGTAGGCATTAACGATCATAATGCTACTCGCCCGTGTGGCTTTACGGAGCGTAGAAGATCTGAGCAGGGGGTAGCCCTCCATCCATGCATCGCTTGTAGACGACCGGACATAGATTGGCAGCGCGCCAGAAAGAGGCCGAGGTATTCAACAGTGAGGCGCAGTCCATCCGTGTAGCAATGAGCATTGTTCAGAGATGCAAGGGCCCAGTGATGAACAAGTGTTCTTCCATCCGCGTGTCCCTATGAACGGCGCCACGGTTAGAGCCAGATGTTCAAAGACGGCAGTTGGAGGTGTTTAAGACGAGTTCGCGCAATTGCAAGGCGGCTCCTGGATCTTAAACAGGTCCTGTCCTCCGTCCGTGTCCGGTCAGCTATTGGGAAGTCCGGCGGATAATGTGTGCGGCGTTGAAGCGATAACCATTTGTTCAGAACGACCAGTGCTATGACCGTGAAACGATGTGGACCTTCAAGCGGTAGGACGCCTGTTGGGACGAGGAGGAGGAGGAGTCATCTGCAAAGACTCATTGGACGTGGAGACGTAGGGGCGAAGTATGTGGAGGGAGGGAGGGGATGAGAAGGAGTACGTAGTGGTTCCTGGCTCCTCCGTTTTTTCGGGTCCTCCGTCTTTCTTGGCTGGCCGTTGTTGTTGTTGCGGCGGTTGGGCGGCCAGCCGGTACATTTGCCGTTGTTGCGATGCCATCTTTTGTTGCATTGGTCGCCCATGCTGCTCGCCTGGCCGCGGCGGCGGTCTACCCCTGACCCAAGTGGCCACTTTCCTGTGACGTCCCCGCCTCTGTTCGACACGCCCCTGACTGGCCTCACATGGATCGCATCCCGTCGGCAGTGCCACGCGGGCGCCTTCTGATGATGGACCCGCACCAATTTGGAAAGCCCGTTATATGCTGCTGTGCACCATACAGCAGTGAGCCCACATTACAGCTCTAGCGGGCGCGTCCTGATGCGGCAATCTAGTTCGTTTCTGAACGTGTTTTCACATTGATCGTGCTACATAAAGCTCCTCATTGTGTCCCTGCCCCTTTCGTTCACGCCTTCACACTGGTCACACTCCGTAGGGAGACTCAACTACGGCCCAAGTGGAGGGCATTCCTACGATCTTGCTTCAAGTCGACACACCTTCCACACGGATCCATTCTCGTAGGGACAATTTAGTGTCGCGGTGGGCAGAGGGTTCCCTGGCTTGGTTCGGGACACCCGTCATTCGGATTTTGCCCCATGGGGGGCCCCTTTTAGGCCCTAGTGGGGATACCCGCGTGGTGTTCCCGCCTCAATGCGGCACGTTTCTTTCGAATCACCGCGCATCAATCCCCCCTGCGTCACGCCGTATATGATGAGGCCCTCCCTTGCGCTATTCAGAGCGACCTTGGGTTGAGTCTCTCGCAAGGGTGATTTCCGAATGCCCAGCGCCAAACATTTTTGTTATAAGGATGGATGGCTGTATGGGATGAGCACTTCCGCGGTCAAGACTGATAATCTCTCGTTCTCTCTTTTTCCTCGTGTCGGCAAGAATCATAGGTGTGGACTACTTCATTGACCCACGATGCCTGCAGCATGTGGCCATTGGGGCAATGTCCGGGCTCGCTTCATGGACCTGGAAATGGTTCCTGGCTCGAAGGAGAATACAGATGCATACGCATCATTTTTCAGAGGTCCGAGTAGACCTCCGAAAGTGCATGCTTCTGCAGGTTGTTCTTCTTCTGTTAGCCTCGCCCCCACCAGCGGGTGCAGGCGCAGCTAGAAGCAGCAGGCTTGAGCGTCAAGGGCTTGGGTCCGCTGGAGGGGCGCTGGCCACGTCCGCTGCTGGATCCTCGACGGAGATGCCTTTGACGTCCAGCACTCACCCCCAGAATGGCGGGTGCTTGGCGATGTCCCTGTCTTTGAAGAAGAAGACACAACCAGTCACATACCATGTCGGAGCTCCGCTCGGATTTCTTGTATCTGCGCTGGACTCTCCTGGCGCCGCCAGGGGCGCCGCCCTTGGAGGGGGTGTCTTCAGCACAGGTCAAAGAGATCCGCGCGGACCTCCGAAAGTTTATGTTCACGGAATGCCCACTTTGTCAGCCTTGACGGCTCGACCGACAGGCTATTGGAAGTCGTTGCTTGAACGGCGGCGTCCAAACACATGGCAGCGTCACGCTACTGGAGCCGTTGCGGGACCCGCGCAAGCATTCAGCACGGACCCAGGCTTTGGCAGCAGATATCAAGTACCAAGTGTATTCGCATTTCGCTGCCATATGCCCGTGACCCGTCCAGCGGAGCCGGTCGCAAGTAAAACGCCACAGTTCTGTCGGATGAATCGCCACCATCATATTTGATGTCTCTCGAAATCAAATTGTCTTCTGACCAATCATGTTGTCGTCGTCTTCATGGCCGCCTCCATCTCCGTCGTCGTCGTGGTCGTCGACTTGATATGTATATATGCATCGCTGTTGTCGCCCTCACACGTATATGCGTGTATGTGTGCATGGCATCATCACCAGATTTTGCCTCCTTCATCAACTTGCTTATACAGGCCATCATCGGCGATGATCGACATTGCCGCCGCCGCCACCATCTAAGAGCACTTCACTCTAAACCAGTCATCATTGGCACCCTTGTTCGCTGTTGTCGCAGTTCCCTTACTTTCTGCCTCCTCGTGCGCTTCCCTCCTCATGCTCCAGATGACAGCAGAGGGTTCCCGCGCATCCCAGAAGCATGGCCTCACCAATTTCATGCAGTTCCTGATGCAGAGCCTCATGAAGGATAAACCCGCGAACCCGTGACCCTTCGCATAGAGGTGGATGAGGTGGAGGAGGAGGAAGAGGAGAGGAGGAGAAGGAGGACGAGGCCAGGAGGAGGAGCATGAGGCCAGGTGCCCCAGGAGGAAGAGACGCGTCCAAGTCGCCAGGGCGCGCCCTTCATCAGTAAAAGGCCCAATGGGTCTAGGCTCCACGAGCCATCCCCATCTCGGGATGGCACCCCGCTGCGAGCGCTCTCGAGCGCGCTGGCGGCTGGGCTCAAAATGACAAGGTGGGTCAGGGCAGGCTCCGAAAAACGCTGTCGACCCTCGCAACTAGTCGGGTAACGAAATCTAGACATATTCATTGACCCTGTCCGGGCCCATCCCTGGTCCAGGAGTGGTGTATTGTGCTGGCCTCCGGCCAGTGCCGCTGATCCGGGGCGCTCTGCTGATGATGATGATGATGATGATGATGATGATGGTGATGATGATGATGATGATGATGATGATGATGATGATGAAGTTGGTGTTGATGCTGATGCTGATGCTGATTGCTGATGCTGATGATGATGATGATGATGATGATGATGATGATGATGATGATGATGATGATGATGATGATGAGTATGATTATGATTATGACTATGATGATTTTTATAATGGTAATGGTCATGGGGCCATCTTGGGCGTCTTGCACCGATCGTTCGGTGATTCGGGGCTTTCTTGGGCCCCTGGCCGTCTTGAGGGCCTCTTGGGGCCCTGTTGGCCCGTCTTTGGCCTCTCTGGGTCTCCTCGGACAAGTCATGCGGGAATACTCTGGGGGCCCCAGAGGGCGCGCGGGGAACCTCAAGAGTTTTGAGAGCTTGGGGTCCGGGCCCATTAAGAATCTTCAGGCTTGAGGACTGAGGCTCGAGCACTGGACTTGGAGAAGCTTCTTGGGGGTCCTTTTGGGTCCTCTTTCGGGCCTCTTGGGGGCCTTTTGGGGCCTCCTGGGGGCATCTTGGATAGTACCAGAGATGGGCAGGAATCCGCATGCGAACCCTGCCACTTGTGGAACTCCCCATGGGGCCACGGAGCGTGTGAGGGGGGTGCCGAAATGGGCGGGGAACCGCACGCGAACCCTGCCACTTGTGGAACTCCCCATGAGGTCACGAAGCGTGTGAGGGGGGTGCCGAAATGGGCGGGGAAGCGCATGCGAACGCAGCCGCTGAGGCCTTGGGTGGAGCTCCCTGTGGGGCCACGAAGCGTGTGAGGGGGGTGCCGAAATGGGCGGGGAAGCGCATGCGAACACAGCCGCTGAGGCCTCGGGTGGAGGTCCCTGTGGGGCCACGGCGAACGGGGCCAGCAAACGTACGAGGAGTGTGCCGGATATGGCAGGCAACTGCATGCGAACGCAGGGGCCTTCTGTGTAGCTCTTCATGGGGCCACGAAGCGTGTGAGCGGTGTGCCGAAATGGGCGGGGAACGGCGTGCGAACGGGGCCAACAGACGTATGAGGGGTGTGCCGAAATTGGCAGGGAACCGCATGCGAACGCAGGAGCCTTCCGTGTAGCTCCTCATGAGGCCACGAAGCGTGTGAGGGGTGTGAAGGCATCGGCGCGGAATGGCATGCGAATGCAGCCGCTTGGGCCTTCGGTGGAGCTCCTTACGTGGCCACGAACAGTGTGTGTGGGGGGGGGGGCCAGAACGGGGCAGGGAACCGCGTGCGATTGCAGCCGCTGGGGCCCTGCGTCTCTGTGGGGCTACGAAGAGTTTGAGGGGCGTACCGACATACGTGGGGAACCGCGTGCGAACGCATCCGTGGGGCTTTCCGTGGAGCTCTCTATGGAGCCACGAAGCGTGTCAGGGGTCAGCTGGATTGGGCGAGGAACCGGATGCGAACGCAGCCGCTGAGGACGACAACGAACGAAATAAACAACGGGCCCAACCATTCACCCGCCTAGACGAGGCAAACTGCCGAGTGGCGTGGATAATCCTGGCCGCCTTGCACACCTCTCCCTCGTCCTCAGGGATGCTGGCGAAGCCTGCCAGCTCAGTGGTCTCCCAGATTTCGGCGCATCCCACGAACCCCAAACTGATTCCTGGAGAGCAAGACTCGGGCGAGTTAGCAATTTCTAGCTTTGGGTTGCTGAGGGGGGGGGGTCAACTCGCCCAGGTGAGGGACTGAGTCTCCAGGGCAATGTCAGCCTGCCAGCTGCCCCCGCGTCGGCGTCGGCGGGAGCAGTGGAGCCACCCCGACACCTGGCACCACTAGCTCAGCAAGGCTTGGATACGCCACCAAACTGTTGCAGAGGCCCCCCCTCAGCACCGTGCTCGGTAGGGAGGCCTGGCGAAAGTAAGCACGTCGAGCCCGGGCAACGACGTGGCGTTTTTTCGTGTTTCCCTCTCGGATTGGCAGCGAGCACGCTGGCCCCCACATTTTGGTCTCGAGCTCGACCGCGTCAACACGCAAGGCAGCTCGAGCGTCTGTCTTTTGGCGTAGCTGCTCGTGCATCTGTTCGATGTTATTCTCCTGGGCCTAAACGAGCTCGTCCTGCTGGGCCTCGTTTTTACTCTCGAGCCTCCGCAGACGTCCGACGAGCTGTGAGAGTGCGGACCTCTTGAGTCGCATTCCCTCGTGGTCTTGCTCGCGCTTGGCCTCCAGAATCTCGGCGCAAGCTGGAATCTCTGGTGCCGGCGCCGAGATGCCGCGGAGGCGGCGACGTTCGGCGCCGAGGCCGATGGAGTCGAGCTTGCTCTGCTGCACCGCGTCGTCGCCGGAGTCGTCGGTGTCTCATGCTGGTGGCGGCAGGCGGCCCTTCGGTTTCCGCAGCCTGCGGGGCCGTGAGCTCATCCGCGAGCGCCGCCATCTCCTGCTTCACACTGCCCACGCAGCTGACGTTGGATAGGCTGCTGGCGTTGGGAGTGACGTACAACGTGCTCCTCAGTGGCAACGTCAGTGGGGACAGGCTGAGGGGGGAACGCATCGACCCTCAATCGCCCATTGACCACCGATACAGGCCCGATGCCCGATAGTCCCGCCCCGCCCATGAGCGTGCGGTTTCGCCATCGGGGTCCTATCGCCGACCTATCGGCGATGTATCGCCGATTTCAGGTCGATCTTCCCCCCTATCACCCCCAGCTGGTTCACCACTAACGTTACCTTTTCTCCAACGCTCGCATTGTTCTGCGAGCGTTGGCGAAAGGCATGCTGGTAATACGCCACGGCATGCTGGTATTACGCCAAGGCATGCCCGTATTTCACCAGGGTTCTTACGTGCACGAGCTGCTGTGCCAGTCGGGCGGGCCCTACACGCGAGCGCGCTGCTATGAACCATTGTTCGCCGCTGGTGCGCAGGTGCCTGTTGGTCAGTCGGTGCAGAGCTGTTTGTGAATCAGGCCCAGAGTTGTTTGTAAATAGCGCCAGAATGGTGGGAGTGAGGAGGGGGCGAGGAGGAGGATAAGGAGGAGAACGAGAACTGGGAGGGGCATTGGGGGATTGCTCGAGAGGGAAGAGGAAGACGGAAATGGATGGAGGGGACAATCTTCAGCGGAAGCGGAAACGAGAGGGGGAAGATGGA
Organism: Prorocentrum cordatum; assembly: GCA_963575745.1. Taxonomy (NCBI): domain Eukaryota; class Dinophyceae; order Prorocentrales; family Prorocentraceae; genus Prorocentrum; species Prorocentrum cordatum. The sequence goes on from CAUYUJ010016037.1 coordinate 817,543, forward strand.
GATGATGGGAAGGATGGTGCCCCGGTGTTTCTGCTCCTGCTCCCGCTCTCTTCTCGTCCCCCTTCCACCTAATCCAGGTGGGGAAGCGTGGGGGGGCCAGGGAGCGCTTCCTCAGCGACACGCCAGGTACTCCTTCTTGCAGAAGCAGGTGACGAAGCGCATGGTGTCCGAGGCTAGAGCCAGGGTGGTGGTTACGCCCGAGAGCAGGTTAAGTAGTGATTTCAGTTATGATGGGTCTGCTGGTGCTGGCCGATGATCCGTTTGTCTGATCTGCTGGTTCAGATGGTCCGATCACGTGATATTCAGTGATCGTGTTTGTTCGGTCGCGTGGTCTCATGGTCCAGTGATCTGGCGATGTTTCTCAGTCGCGGGCACTATCATGAGATCCGATACGACAGTAATCAATTGCGTTGGGTCGGGTGGTCCTGCCATCGTACAGTTTGGCCTGTTGGGTCGAGTTGGCCTATGGTCCAGGCTCTGGTGTTCCTGTTTGTTTGCGCAGGGTGATCTTTTGATGTGCAGTTTATGTACCCACCGAATTTGCTGGGTGGCCCAGGCGATCCCATGAATATGCGTCATGGTTTGTATCCATCGTCGGAGAGCCATAATCGTTTCAATTGCAGGCCATTGATTCCACTGTTCAAAAAAATGTTGGTCGATGCGTTCAAGCAGTGCGACTTGATTTCACTTGAATACCATTCGGTTCCATTGCATCTCGTTTGCTCCATCTGTTTCTGATTCGTTGCACGTTTTCACCTTGGTTCGGGTGGATTCTCTTTGATGACATGTAACTGTGTCACTTGCCGTTTGAGCACACGCGTCCTTTGGTGGGGTCGCCATCATTGACGCAAGTGCGTGAACCCAGACACTTGGTTTGCTTTCGGTTTCAGTATTGTCACTGTTTTGAACGGGGGGGATCGAACAGTTTGGCATTGTTTGTTGACAGTTGGCCCCATCTGCTTTCAATGTATGATTCTCTATTTGGGAGCCCCATCAGATTGAAGTTTGGATCATGTTGCAGTTGATAGGGATATTCCCTGAGCTGGTCTTTGGGCCCGGTGGTTCGACGGTCTCGTGGTCCTGCTCGTCAGGTTTCGCGATCCTGAATACCGCCCTCCTCTGCCCCAGAGGGAGAGGAAGAGAATAAGGAGGGAGGGGAGGGACAGGAGAAGGATCAGGCCGAATAAGACGGTGAGAATGCGGAAACTGAGAAGTAGGGGGAATTATGAGAAGGTAGGGAGGGGGAGGGTGTTGATGTGGATTTTGCAGTGGATAAAGGATGGGGGAAACAATGTGGAGGAGGTGGAGGGGGACGCGGAGGAGGAGCAGGAGGACGAGGAGGGAGAGGAGGGGGAGGATGATGAGGATGGACGAGGAGTGGGAGAAGGATGATGATTGCGAGGATGAGCAGGGGGGAGGGGAATCACACTTCACCCTTCTGCGTTTGCTTCGGCCCCGTCGCCATTCGTGGTGCTGCTCCTTCTCTCCCTCTCCCTTATGCGCTGGTCTTACTTGCACCAGTTTATCAGATTGTCCCCTTCTTTTCAAGCTCCTTCTCCCTACCCCTTCTCCAGACTGACTCTCTCGGAGAAGGGGGAGGTGGAGGCGGATGTCGATGAAGAGGATGGCGATTATCTTGATGAGGTGGTCGTGGATGACATTGATGGCAAGGCTTGTGAGGAAATCGATGTTCATGTTGACGATGTTGAGCATGATACCGATCAGGGATCACACTGATGCCGGTCATGATGGCGATGATGTCAATTGCGGTTGCGACGGCAATGTTGGTTACGATGTTCATGGCGATGGTACTGTTGCTGATGATGACGACACTGATGATGATACGGATGCGGAAGGGGATCAGGACAGGAGGCCGAGGCGGAGGAGGGTTGGCAGGACGAGAGGCGAGAGGCGAGAGGAGGAGTAGGAGGAGGAGGAGGAGGAGGAGGACAAGGCCTCGGTCGCATGACGACGAATTGGCCGACAGCGACAAGCGCCCAGCAGGAGGAGGAGGAGAAAGAGGAGGAGGAGGAGGAGGAGGAGGAGGAGGAGGAGGGGCGAGTTGGTGGAGGCGGAGGAGCGGGGAGGTACGACGATGAGGGCCTGTGGTTTGAGCTCCCCGCGTCCGTTGCTCCTCTTCGCCCTTCTGTTCAGCCTCGCCGTGCCGCCCAGGTCTCTCGGACCATCGCAGGGGACAGGACGCGGGATGCGCCGGCGTCTCCAGAGGTGGAGGAGAAGGGAGTGGGAGGCGGAGGACGAGGAGGATGAGGAGGAACAGGTGGAGGAGGAGGAGGTGGAGGAGAAGGAGGAGGAACAGGAGAGGATGGAGTATGGGGTATGGGGTATGGAGGATGGAGGAGGAGGAGGTGGAGGAATCAGTTTTTTTTGTTCTCTCTCAACCTCTCTCTCTCTCTCGTTTTCTTTCGCTCTGTCTCTCTGTCTCTCTGTCTCACTCTCTCTCTCCCTCTCTCTTCGGGCTGGCCTCCCAGCGGGTCTCCGCCGAAGGCGCTAGCCACCGCCTGCGTCGCCGCCTCGTCAGCACAGCCCGCTGCCCCCGCGGGCCATGCGGCTCCTCCAGACTTGCACCCAGACGAGGCATCTCTCGGCCCCCGACAAACCATCGGGTGCTCACCAGCAGCGCGGCACATCCTGCCTGCCCCACGTGGTGGGCGGTTGCCTGCCTCGGCCTCTGGTCCTCCCTCGCCACGAGGACCCAGGCCGCTCCTGGTGCGCCCCGCATCTTCCGGGCTCTCCCTCCCGCTCGGGCTCTGGCCGCTGGCCCCCCTCCCGTCACAGGTGCAAGCCACGCACGGCCAAGTTCAGCCTGCGGCCGACCGCCTGACGCGGCTCGAGCGTTAGCTCTAGCACGTCTGGTCCCTTTCGGACCGTGTTCGCCGCACGACGCGACAGCACTTTACCACGCTGCGTGAACTTTACGCGACCATGCAGCGTCAGGCATCGCTCGCCCCTTCGACGGCGAACGTCTCCGCCTCCGCCCCAGTCGCCATCCACGCGACCCAAGCGCGTTAGAAGCGCCAGCGAACCTTCTCATCGAGGCCCGTGTGCCGCTTGGCAAGCGTCCACTGTGGCCTCCCGCCTCTGCGGGTCCTGGAGGGGTGCCGGATGGATGCCGCCACTGTCAGCGAGGTACCGTCAGGCCAAAGATGGATGCAGGCTTCGCTTTCCCATACAGGTGAGACTCGGACGTCTGCGAGGCAGCGTCACAGTACACCACTTGCTCGCTTTCGGGGTGACCCCTCGCCCCCATCCCATCTCCCTTTCTAGCGGAGTGCGCTGGCCGCTTGCCGCCGGGTGCCCGGGTGACTCGTCGTCCAGCTGGTCCGCTCTCACTCTCTCTCTCTCTCTTTGTTTGTGTTGTCTCTCTCTCTCTCTCTTTCTCTTTCTCTCTTTCTCTCTTTCTCTCTCTTTCTTTCTCTATATCTCCTCTCTCTCTCTCTCCTGCTCTGTGTGTGTGTCTCTCTCTCTCTCTTTCTGAACATCCCTCTGTGTGTCTGGACATCCCGCCCTTCACCCGAACGAGCCTTGGCGTCAGCACGCTGACGAAGACCTTCATGGCCCCCCGCCCTCTCCTCCCTCTCGCAGCCGCCCTGCCCTTTTTTGTCCGTGCCTCTTGCAGTGCGCAAAATTCGTTGTCCTGCGCGCCGACCCGCGCGCTCGGCGGGTCCGCGACGATCAGTTGTACATCCCGATCGCGCCTCGGTCTGCCCGCATCCCGCTCGGTGCCTGCTCGCGCCATCCGCCACCCGTCGTTCGCGCCCCTCGTGCGCTCCTCGCCCCCGCCGCGGCGCTCGAGCGACGCTCGGGGGGAGGACAAACCGCAAAATCGCCAGAGGGGATGTGGGGTGGCCGCTCCCAGGTGGCTTCGGCTTGGACGCCGGCCGGCCCCCCAGGTAGTCCCAGTGGTCCAGGCCCCCCTCTGGCACAGCTGGCTTCACTAGGCCTCCCGAGCGTCCTGGGCGGTCTCTGGCGGCGCCCCTGAGGCGTTCCGCGCGCGTGGGTTGACGTGCAGAGACCGCCCGGACCACTCGGGGTGCGCAGCCCGAAACCTTGCCATGCCGAGGCTGATGGCCACATCCAGGCTCCCAGCGATTTAATTGTTGACGTTTCGCGTATCCCCGCCAGTACTCCTGGCGATCCGGAACTCTTCCGTTGAGCGCCTGCACGCCCGTTCGTCTTGTTTTCCGGCTGCGTCATGGCGGTCTTCGAGTTCGTCGGCTTCCTGCTCATCACCATATTGGCAGTGCGCGCCGACCTGGTGCCCTTCTGGTCTCCCGCACTTTCTGAGCCGAGCTTAGTGCGTAATTTAGGCCGTTGCATTGCTGCTTCGCTCTGACGGCGCGCGGCTGTACCGCTTGCGCTCGCGACCAAACAAATATCCCCGCCAGCCCGCCTTGATTTCGGAAGCGGAAGAGCATGACATGGATGAAGAGGGCGGGAAGCCGTCTCTTTCAAGTCTTGGAGTAGTTTGCGCAGACCTGTGAACGAACCGTATGCGATTTCGCGGACTTGTCGAATGAGGAAGGCGCGGGGGAAGGACGATGGGGGATGCGTGAGAGGAGGTGGACGAGGAGGAGGAGGATAAAGTTGAAGATGATGATGATGATGATGATGATGATGATGGTGATGGTGATGGTGATGCTGCTGCTGCTGATGATGATGATGATGGTGATGATGATGCTGCTGATGATGATGACGATGAGGAGGAGGAGGGGGAGGTGGGGGAAGGTCGGGGGGGAGAGAGGAAACGGGAGAAATGGGCGGATGAAGGCGAGGAGGAGGAGGAGGAGGAGGAGGAGGAAACGGAATAGTACGACGACAAAGGCGAATCTGGGGGTTTCTTGGGGCGTCCTGGGGGCTTCTTGGCAGTCCCAGAGGCATCTTGGAGCGTCTTGGGTGCCCCCGGTAGCCTCTTTGGGCCTCTTGGAGGTTTCTTGGGAGTTTCTTGGAAGCCTCTTGGGCGCCTCTTGTGGCCTCTTGGGCGCTTCTTGGGGCCATCTAGGAGGCGACCGATCAAATCAGGATAGAACTTCAATTGCGCACCCCTCCCCCCCCTCGGGAGCCCCACAACTCGCCGTTTGGACCCCTCTTGGAGCGCTCTTGGGCGCGCTCTTGGGGTGGTCTTGGGCTTCTCTTGGGGCCCTTTTGTGCCATCTTGGAGACATCTTGAGGCGTCGGAAGGCCATCGACAGCAAAACGGCGATATAGCGAAATTATCACAGATGTTCCTGAACTGATTGAAGGGTTTTGGCCTCTTGGCGGCCTTCGGGGGGGGCTCCGTTGCCACCAGCGGCCGTCTTGGAGCAGCCTTGGGGATGTTTCGAGCATTTTGGGGTCCATATTGAACCATATTGGGCTATCTTGGGCCGTCTTGAAAGTCATCTTGGGCTCCCTGAGGCAATCCTGGAGGTCCCAGAGCCATCATGGGCCATCTTGGACGCCCCACCGCCTCGCGACATCCCCCCTCCACGTCTAGGGAAGGGGGTAGGGGGAAAAGATCAGGACACCCTCCACATATCAAGCCGTCTAGCTCACTCCCACCCGCCCTCCCAACACATCAGTAACACCCAAGCCTCAGCATGTTCAGCGGTCGTCTTTGGATGGGCAGCTGCTGGGAACCAAAGCCGAGCCCATGTGCGCGACGCTGGGGCGAGGTGCGCCACGCGCGCCTGGAACGCCTAGTGCCCGAGCGTGCCAGGCAAGCCTGGTGCGCCGAATGCGCCACGTGCCTCTGGGTGCGCCAGGTGTGCCGCATACTCCAGCCGCGCCACGTGCGCCACGTTCGGTGCACGCGCAGAGTGTGCCAGGTGCGCCTGCGCACGTGACAGCACACATCGGGAAACATGTCGGCCCACACCATCCCTGTCGAAAACCAATGCCCATCATTGTGTGTCGTGGGCGTGCGCACAGCAGGCCATACTCCACCCCCGCCGTCCCCGCCAAACTCAGTGGGCCGTGATCGCAGGGCGGCCGCGCATGACCCAGATTTGCCGCGAGGTGCATTTTGAATTTGAGTTGTGTCAGGGATGGTAGCCCTCTGCGCAGCAGGCAATATGCTGACACCGCCGCCGTCCCTTTCAAGAGGCGGGGCGAGAGGGCGCGGGAACGGGAGAGGCGGCGGGGGTGGGTGGGAGAGAGCGGGGGCAAATCAATGGCCATTGGGCAGGGATTGGGGAGGGGGCGCACCGACCCCATGGCAATCTGAAGTTCCTCCCGCCTCGAGGCTACGAGCTAGAAGAAGGAGGAGGCGGAGGAGGAGGAGGAGGAGCAGGAGGAGGGGGAGCAGGAGGAGGAGGAGGAGGATGAGGAAACATAAGAATACTAAGACGAAGAAGAAGAACAAGACGACGAATACGATGAATAATAAGCAGATGAAGCAGACGAAGAAAGAATAAAAATAATAATAATGATAATAAGAAGAATAATAAGAAGGATACGAATAATAATAATAATACTAAGAAGAAGAGGAGGAGGAGGAGGAGGAGGAGGAGGCGGAGGAGGAGGAGGAGAAGGAGGAGGAAATGGAGGAGGGGGAGGAGGAGGGGGAGGGGGAAAAGAGGAGGAGGAGGAGGGGAGGGGAGGGGAGGGATGGGAGGGACGGGGAGGAGGAGGTGGAGGAGGTGGAGGAGGAGGGGGAGGGGAGGGGGAGGGGGGGGGGGAAGAGGAGGGGATGGGAGGGACGGAGGAGGAGGAGGAGCAGGAGGAGAAGGAGGAGAAAGAGAAGGAGGAGGACAGAAGAAGGCAGTGACGGAGTGAAAAGGAGGAATGGGATGCGGAGGAACAGGAAGAGGAAAAGTAGGAGGAGAAGGAGGAGGAAGAGGACGAGGAGACGGGTCCCTCTTTCTGCTGGTCGTCGCGTATCCTCCTCCCTTCTCCTGCGCCCTGCCCGCAGGATAGATCTTCTAGTCGAGGACAAGGGCTTGGATACCCTGCTCGAGAAGTTTTCCTCTGGCGAGGCTACCTCGCTCAAGCCTCTACAGGCAGAGGGTGAGGACGACCAGAAAAAGAGGAAGATATGGCTTGGACGACAACGACGAGCTGATTTTATCTTGTGGGGAGCAGGCATAGGAGGAGGAGCAAGACGGAGGACGGTCAGAACGAGGACAAGGCGGAGTAAGAGCAGGCGGGGTGAGTGGGGGGACAATGGGAAAGGACGGGAAAGGAGGGAAGGGGGAACGGGCAGGAGAACGGGGAGGGGGGAGCGAGAAGGAATGTTGGAGTTGAGGAGGGGGCTGGAGAGAGGGAGGAGGAGCGGAGGTGGAGGGAGGAGGGTGTGGCGAGGATGAGGCAGTCGAGAGTAATCCAGTGACGAGAGGAGGAGGCAGGATGCAGGAGGCGGCTGGAAACCAGCCAGAATAGCCAATTTGCTGAAGGCAAGACGTGCACACACGCACACACACACACACACACTTTTTGTCGTCGCGGCCCCGCGAGCATCGACAGGGCGTAGAAAGGTCAAAGAAGCGGGCGCGCACGCGCGTCTAAAGGCCGAGCCCTCATGCCGCTTGGGACAAGCAGCGCCGGCAGCCTGTCATAAGTCATCCGGGCGCGGATGACGGCGGGTTCGACAAGGGGGGGGGCAGACGAACCGACCGGCATGGACAACAAGGCCGGAAAGGCGAAGGGAGCACAGGCGGACGAAAGTTACAGGGATGCCATGGCCAGACGATTGGCAGAAGGCCACGTCACGGAGCAAGGGGGCCGAATGCCAGCAATGGGCGGCGGGGACACCGCAGAGGCCGCACCCGAGGAGGTGGCAGCCGCGACAAGCCCGCTGGATCACACACACATACACACACGGGCGCACACACACACACGAAGGATTGCAAAAAAACCGAAGGATTGCAAAAAAGGATAGCAAAAAAAACCCATCGTTTTTGCAACTCTTCTTGGCATCGCGGCCCCGCGCGCGGCGACTGGGCGAAGAAAGTCGAGCGCAGGCGGCGGAACGCGCCGAACTACGCCCCGCCGAGCTCTCAGAGACCACTTGAGGGGGCCCCACAGCGCCCTGCGGCAGCCACAGCCCATGCGGGGAGGGGCGGGGGAGCGGACGGAACTCCTCCTCCTCCTCCTCCTCCTCCTCCTCCTCCTCCTCCTCTTCCTCCTCCTCCAGCTACGGACTGGAAGGCGGGGAGAGCGAGTAACTAACCGAGAGTGGACCGACAAAGGAGCGCGCGCACACACACACACACACACACTCACACACACACACATGTGTGAGGCCGTCGGCCCTGCCCGCCCTCGTGCCTGGGTTGTAGGTCACAGGTTCCCTGGATTCATGCTGGGATCTCTCGGGAGGCCTTTCGAATGCCCCTTGGAGGCAATTTTGGGTTGCCTTGGAGCCTCTCGGAGGCCTCTTGTGGATCTCTTGGGGGGCCTCTTTTGGGCTTCTTTTTAGGGCCTGCTTGAGCTTCTTGGGAGCCACTTGAGGGCCTGCTGGCGGTCTCCGGGGTCGTCTTGGGGCGGAGGGCTCGATATGACAATTCGTGATCCCCCTTCTGGAGCCCTGTTGGGCCACCATGGGGGCCTCTTGGGCCGTGTTGGGGCTGTCTTCGGCCGTCTTGGCCCCTTTCGGGGCTGCCTCTCGGGGGCCCTTTGAGCCGTCTCGGGGCGATCTTGGTATCCTCGTGGGCCGTTTTAGATCGTACAGTGCCAACACACCCAGGAAAGCCAATGATTTATGCCTAATGGTGCCCTCTTGGGCGTCTCGTCTCGGGGGCCCGGCAGTCTTGAGGCTATCTCGGGCGTCTTGGGCCGATCTTGGGACATCTCGGGGCACTTCTGGGCTGTCTGGGGAACCTCCTGGGACCATCCGGGGGATTCTGGACTTCTAGGTGTAGTTTGGAGCCGGCTCAGCGTCCAGACAGCTCACGAGATACACCCGGGGAGTTTGCAGAATGCTTTGGGTTTCCCATGAGTTCCCATAATCGCCAGGGAAACAGGGTGTCAGGGCCTTGCAAGAACATTGAAGCGGGTCCCTTGAACACAGGCATCTGATAGACCTTGGGGCACTTCACTTCGTGCTGAAGGCACGATGGCGAATATTCTGGAGGGCGCAGGGGGGGAGCAGCAGCAGGATGAGTAGAAGGTGAAGGATATGAGCAGCGGCAGGATGGGCAGGAGCCAGATAGAAACAATAGGTAGGGCAAGGCTAGAGGCGTGTGAAGGCGCGTAGAGTCCGGAATCAGGAGACAGGAGGCAGGAGGAACGCGGATGCGTGAAACAGGGCGACCATGCAGGAATCAGGATCACAGGCAGACGCGGACGGCATGCGGTCGGCAGGAGACAGGACAGAGGATACAGACATCAGGAGAAGGTATGCGGGATGGAGCATGGGTCGGGAGGAAGGGCAGGAGGACGGCGATAATGAGGAGTAGCAATAGTTGGAGGTGGATGAGGCAGGAGGAGGAGGAGGAGGAGGAGGAGGAGGGATGAGGAATAAGTTGTAAGGATAATGACAAGGAGGGGGGAGGGAACAGAAGCAGGGAGGGCGATGCAGGAAAGAGAAAGAGGTTGAGGAGGGATGACAGATCAGGGAGCTGGCGGAGAGGAAGAGGGTAACATCGAGGTTGAGGAGCTGGAGGGGACGATTCTGGAGACGCCGCATCCACCACTCTCATCCTCCGCCTGTTACTCCATGTCCGTTGTCCTTCCTCTCTGTTCCCATCCTTTGTCTTTGCTCTCTTCTCCTCCCTTTTCTCCTTTTGGCGGGATGCAGGAGGAGAACGAGGAGGAGGAGGAGGAGGAGGAGAAGTCAGGTGCCCCTCGAGGTCACGCCTGAGCAGCTGGCGCAGCTGGAGCCCGCGTCAAGGGGGGTGGGGCGGTCGACACGGGGCTGGCCTGCATGCATGGGAGGGAGGGGGGGGCAGTCGTGGGGGGCGGTGAATGAGGAGGAGGAGGAGGAGGAGGGGGAGGAGGAGGAGGAGGAGGAAGAGGCGCAGGAGGAGCAGGAGGAGGAGGAGGAGAGAAAGGGAAGACGAGGAGGAGGAGGCGGAGGATGAAGAGGAGGGGAGGCGCGGGATGACGTGGAGTGGGTAGGGGGAGCATAAGGATAGAGAAGAGGAAGGAGTAGCAGCCTAATTGTTTGTCCTGGTGCTGCCCTCATCCTCGTATTCCCCTCATCCTCCAGATCTGTTTCGGGGGGAGGGAAACTGAGAAGGTGGAAGAGTAAAAGAAGGAGGAGGAAGCAGAGGATGAGTAGGCGGAGGATCAGGAGGGCGAATGGAGAAGAGGAGTCTGAGTATGAAGTGTATGAGCATGCCCATTCGCGAAGCGATTCCGACATCAAACGACCTCGGCCGATGAGACTTGAGCTCCAGTCGAGGGTCGTCCATGGTCCTTGGGCCATTTCTCTGCCAGGAATTGCTGAACTCACCTCTTGCAGATTGAATTAATCGGGGGGGAACATGGTCGGGCCAGGGAAGGCCTGGGTGGTTCATTGGCGAAAGCCCGCACGTCTAACACAGCCAAACCTTGAGAACGGATTTCTAAACGATCACATGGGGTGCGTTGACCCAGCCCCCACCGATATGTATATTGGGTCCCCTCGACATCGAAATAATTGTATACTGTATACTTAGCATGTGTAGGGGTAACGCAGCACGATCTCCTCCAAAGTGTGGCCGCCTCAGGAAAGGCGGACGAATGGCAGGCTGTGCGCCGCTTGCCAGTTTCGTCAAGCGTGTGGTTTGGCTTGAACACTGGGACGATGAAGTGTTCGGAGGGAGAGGTTTGCGGTCCTGCATTAGGAGCTCGCGGGTCTGGTGGTCTCTGCAGAACTGGTTGCCATAGCCTCCAGGGTGGAACAGAGTAACCTGCGACGGACGAAGCCAGCTGCTTTTTCCACAAGAGTGATGAGAGTCCGAACCTCACTGCACGCACGAGCTCTTTTGGCGGCAAGCCCGGCACCTCATCAGGTGCTTGATTCTCGATGAACAACCATTGGGGAGAGGAGATTTGAGGGTCTGCTCTGGCTTGAGGTGAGAGGGAACTTGGATGACGGGCACTTGTGGTACATCACGTCCCTCGAGCGCTTCACTTATAAGTTCCCATGTGCTCGCATTGGCCCCAGCGGGAACCGCACATAATTCGTTCAACCACCAGTCGGCAACATTTCTGTACCCGAGACGTACACCAGGGCCACAGTCGAGAGTTTGATGGCCAAAAGGAGACCCCACAGCTCCCAGCGAGTCACTGCTTGCACGGGTGCAGGGAGAGCCCCAAATATTGCAGCACTCAGAAAAGACGGCGACGGCGACGGCCACCCGTCTGAGGCGAACGTCCCGGTTGTCATTGCACCAGTTCTCATCTCCAAACTTCACGATTGGATCTTCGGGAGGCCCGAAACCTAGGCCGCCAACATCAGAGAAAGCTCAGTCATCGCGATCGAAGATCCAAAAGTCAGTCTCAGGAGGGTGAGGTATCCTGGCCCAGGAAGACGGGGTAATTTCACGGAGCCAGAAGCGAGCCTCATAATATTTACCAGGTAAGTCTTTGGATCTCCAGAATTCCGATTTCTGATGCACGTCATTACCTGTTCTGCCTTGGCAGAGCCAGTTGCAACGTAGGGGAGTCTCACAGACACGCCGACAGCAAGGACATAAAACGTCGACCTCGTTTTAGATCCCGCCTGCAACTCAAGCTCGAGTCCCGGTGCCACCGATTTCAATGACAAAAAAAACGTTTCGGCTAAGCGAGCTCCTTAAACGGGATCTGCGCAAAACAACTGAAGCATCTGCTTGTAAGTTGTATTGTCAGCGCCGAGGCGGAGACCCTCGCCGCAGAAGTGGCTGCTAGCTTTTCCTGGAGAGACGAACTGTTTTCTCGAACTCGCTGACTAACCTGCTAACATCGCCAGAACGTGATATGGACTCATCGGGGAACGTCCAAATCGCACCGGGCTCTTCATCGTTAGGCGGGTTCTGTCACTCAGTCGGGGAAACGGAGTCCCAGCCAAGTTCTGAAGTATAAGCCACCACTGCAGACACTGGACCGCGAACTGCCTGGGAGGCAACAGTAGGTCCGGTTGCACGAAGCAGTGGGACGACATTAGGCCGAGCTGCGACGACTGCAGGCCTGATCATGGGTTCCTCCAGTCAAGTCCTGAGCCACAACTACAGTCCCTAGGGGGCTCATATCCAGGGTCATGTCCGTCAGCCCTCATCTCCAAACAGATATGAGACAGCGGCCCCTGGAACCGGAAGACAGCGTGAACCTCGTGACCGTAATTGCCAGGAGCCTGAGACGCCGAACGTTCAATCACCCCAGTCCTGAACATACGGATCCAAATTTTCATGGCCTTGGCTTTGTGGTTCTGTTTGACTGGTAGCTCGGGCAATTCGTCCCGCGCCCAAGTCGACGCCAAGGCGGCGCCACTTTGCAACTTGAAACCGTGCCGCCGCAGCATCCTGACAACGTGCTTGCCGTCGTCGACGTTGGAACGAAGAACTACGCTCGTTCCTGCAACTGGCAAATAAATGATTTCAACGTTTGACAGGTGGCTAGACTGCAGCGAAAAAGACGTTGACACACATGCTGTCTGGAACCTGACGTGTTTGGTGTAACATGATCTACCCATGTACCTTGTTCCTACCCATGTAACATGATCTACCCGTGCAACGCGCGGCATGTCCAGTTGTTTTTTTTTTCCGCGGGGTCGAACGTTAACGTTTGTTTCAGAGGTGGAGGAAGCGAGCGGCCCCCTCCTCAGCGTCGAGCTCAGGGCCAAAAGAACACCCCACTTGGGCCTGGCCCTGGCCCCCAAGATGAGGCGGATCCCGCGCGCGGCGACAGCTCCACAGGCACAGCCTGCAACCGCGCGAGGTCCTGAAAACCAGAGGCCTCATCCTTTGCCGCAATCCTCAACCGCGTGGCCTCGAGCCCAGGCAGCAAACGACTGCCTGTAGCTCCCGCCTGCGGCTGCTGCAAGAAGACCGCTCTCCGATGCAGTTGTTGGACCTGCAAAAGTCGCAGCCTGTCCACCTCGCTTAATATTTGGAGAACAACGCCTGGAGCACGATTCGATTGCGGATGGAGACCTCGAAGCATTCGACCGAGCCTGCAACGAGTAGCCGAAGAAACGACGCGGCCCTTACATTCAGACTCCAACGTTCTGCTGATGCGATCCGCACTGTAAGGGCCGCACCTTCCGCAGAAAACCAAACTCGGGCCATGCGAAAGTCGCGTGTAGACGAACGAGTGACCAAGACTATCTCGATCTCTGAGAAAAGACAATTCGCACGACGACCAGTGCAACCTGCCATATCTAACTGTTGCGCGCACGTGCCTGCGACGCGAGCATGACAGTCATGACATATAAGCGATCTTCGCGAGCCTGGCACAGCCGTCCACGCATGCCATCTAGCCGCTCCAGTCTCTCGGGGCCCCGGGGCCTTGGGTCGAGGAGGGAATTGGGCGGAGGGGGCCAAGGGGAGGACCGATCCCACCACACGGGTCACCGCTCGAGCCTTGGCAATCAAGGCATCAAGCTCCTCAAGGTCCTTTGGGCTACCCCGAGCATGCAAATACAACGCTTGCTTAGCACGCTGGTCAGCAATAAAGTTGGCTCGACCGATTCGCCTCTCATCATCAGGCAACTGGTCGATGTCTTCCAACCGTCTGTGTGCAGGCGTGCGATGGGCCTCGCCAACATAGCCTGCACCTTGGAGCGCTTAAAATCCACGCCTCAGGCCAGCATACTTCGACTGGCTGGAGAGGACCTGGGTCTTAGATTGATTGTGCAATCGCACAACTCCAAGGCAGTCCGAGAAAACTTCAACCTTGCTCTGTAGCAAAAACGCCGGCATTATCATGACCATCTGCTCTGCAGCCTGAGGGGTCTGTGGGAGCGAAGGCCACACAGGGCCCTGGAAACGAGCAAGGACCTCCTCAGACCCCTCAGGCAGAAAGATACCTGCATACGCCGCTCTCGACAACTCCTTGATCGGATTACGAGTGCACGACGCATCAACGACACCGACCGACGCATCTTTCAGGATCGAGGGATCGTCGAGGGGCTTCCCGCTAGCTGTCAGCAGCTGGGGATATAACATATCTGTGGGAGGTTGGAGGTAGGCGGAGGGGTGGCTGAAGATGAGGCGGGTCCAAAAGAGATCTTCGCTCCCCGCCTGAGCCCCATCAGCGATTATCTCCACGCTGGCCGCCTTCTGCCTCGCTCCTACAACCTGCGGAAACTGGCAGCACCACGGCCGATGATGGGGGCTGTCGCGCTGACTACACATGGGGCAAAGTCCATCCGACTGGTACCCTAAATCTTTTAAACGATCCTGTGTAAATGCGGCTTGAGTGAAACAACTAGCTACTGCATACTTGTGCTGAGGCGTGCGTTTCTTAAAAGTACGAACAACAGTGCGCACAACATCTACACACGCGCGTGCAGCCTCACCCGCTAAGCCTACATTTTGAGCAATACCACGTTCATGTTTACGCTGCAACGCTTCATGCAAGAGAGTCCTGATGAGGGACGGGGACGTATACAACGGAGACATCTCAACTCCTCTATCATCAATCCACTCCGTGACATGCTTTGAACTCCACCCACCACTCCACCCATCCTGGAAATCGGCCCCTTCGACTGCTTCCAAATGTGTGCCGGAGGAAGTTGTTGCACCACTGCATTATACATTTGAGCTAAATCAGCAACCGTGAAAAGAGAGCGTTCCGAGGCAACCGCTGCCGACCATACTGCTATAGCCCACTGCGCAGCTGGAGCCGCAGCAGCATCTGCAACAGGGTCGCCATGTAGCACACATTTAGCAAGAAGCGAAGCGCCTCGATGAGAGGGCGAGCGGAAACTGAGCAACATCTCTCGAGCTTTCTTCAGCTCGTAGTCACTCATGCCCGAGACTGCGCTGCCATAAGATAGTGCGGGCTTGAGGCCAGCTGAATGAATTATAGCCATCCGATGCTTCCCGTGCGATAACCATTTACGAAATCGAAGCACCCGACCAGGACGAAGCTTAAACTGCTGAAATCGACGACACCGCTTGCGCAGGGCACCCTACGTGGATCGAGCCTGACCAGGAGCGACATCGACCCCCAGGTTAAGCGACGCCGATGTGACCTGCCCTCTCGGTAGCCCTCGAACGTGAAGCTGTTGAGCCAGAGTCTTAGCCAGCGGAAGCGAACTTGCTAGCTCATGCTTAAACATATGATGAAAATCAGCTGCTGCTTCGGGGAGCGTTTTAAGAAGCGTGTGCTTGTCACCTATAGTCATGGGCGCGTCGTCGTCGATGCGCGACGAGAGCCGGATCGAATCGCGACGAAGCGTGAAAGCACCGAAGGCGTCAATCGCATACACCTTTACGAAGGCGTCGTTAAAGATGTCGCCAGTTGGGAGGCCGCTCTGAGCGAAGAGCGGCACCGGGTAGAAAGCAGGGCCCAACCTAGGCAGCCTCGGAGAACGCCAGAGATTGTACATGGTTTTGACGATGACGCTAGGTATTCCACGCTTATAAGCTCTATCTCTCAGGAGGTCTAGCTGGAACGACTCGTAGTACTTTTTACCATCCCACTGGGCCCCCAAGACGACCTTGTCGTTAGCGGTAGCAACTTCTGACAGGGCCGCTTGGGCCCAAACGCAAGACTCAGCACTCTTGCCAGCCCCAAAAGCCCAATGGGCCCTCTCCGTCGCTGCAAAGAAGGGGTCGAGCTCGGGTCGGCGAAGCCTTTCCCACACACGCACAAAACTGGCTAACAACAAAATCGCACGATGACCACCTGCTGGTTTATCGATCAACGGAAAGACCATCCACATAAAGTGACGTGGGAAATAAGCCAAGCCGTTCCACCGCTTCAAAGAGTACGCTGAGGGTGGATATGCCAGCATCTCCCAACAAACAAATGCGCTTGGGGTGGAAGCCGTCAAGAGTGGACGAAGTAAACTGACAAAACTTTTCGCGATGCACCTCTGCTCTCTTCCACCGTCGCACGAGGGAAGCACTCGCGATCAGGAACTTCAGCAGCAGGAGGATTGCCTGCGGCTCGCCAGCGCGCTCGAAGCGCCTCAGCTTCAGCTGCAAGTCCGCTCGATCACACTTGGATTCCAGACTTGCTGCAACCTCGTAATCTTGTGCGCCATCTTGGCCGGGCCTTTGACCGCCTGGTCACACCAATCATTCCACGACTGAGTGCGAAGCTTGCTGGCCTGCGCCGTCGCTGCTTCGAACTCCTCCGCCATGCTTGCACCAAAAGCTGTAGCCTTATCCCACCATGGATCAGGATATCTGTCAGGATATGTGCGTAACAGAGTGCGTAGTGCCATGGCTTGCGCATCAAGGCTCACATCATGTCTCTCCCCAGGGTAACTTTCAACAAGGCATGTCTGCCGAAGATCCACTGCAGGTGGATGTGAGGACAGACAAGTTACATCTTTGGCCATCATCTCAAACTCATGCCACACTCTGTATACCCAGTGCCAGCCTCGATACACAAGACCACCATCCGCAGGGGTACGCGCCCTGCCAATCACTGCAATCACTGGGGCCCAGCGTCGCGCTAAGTATCGAGACCGCGTGAAACTCTGAAACGGGGAACCCAAGGCATCAGCGAGCTCCAATTCAGCATCCTGCAAAAAGACTGCCCACGCATGATTCAATCTCTGCCGCGCCAAGTTCACTGGATCCTGTTCTGCAGCATGGGCTGCCTGATCCGCGAGGACACGCGCAGCAACATATGAGCGGGGCTCCTTGCGAGGGCCAACTGGTGGTAGAACAGGCAGTCGAGCACGCGCACAGTATACAAGCTGTTGGAGCTGCAGCACTCCTTCGCGCAAGTACAGCCGCACAGGCTTATGCGGACCACTATGTCACGTCTGCAGCACCCGAATCTCGTCTACCAAACGAACCGCAGCATGCGAGCACAAGAAGTAGTCGACGGTCGAGGCCGAGTTGGGCATGATGCACGCGCCTCGGACAGGTACCACCGCAAACAGACCAGCCTTGCGTGTAAATCCCGACTCTTCGACAGCCTGTGCTTCAACATTCCAGTCCGCACCTGCAAGAATCGAGCCCGACGTCTTTTGTGTGCTTCTGCCCGTTATCGTCAAGATTCGCAGTCTGGCCTCGTCCAGGCCGGCGGCCGCGCGCAGGTAAACTGAGTACACGGTCAGAGGCGTCCAGCCTGGAATATCAATTTGAACCGAAATCAATCTACCTTTGACCAACTCGCCTCCATTGGGGTTCCATCTGATGCCAACATGCTGCTTGACAAAGACTGCTACTCCAGCTGAGTGAGACCCTCGCTCTCGCACAAAAGACGGGCTGCACAGCATTCGGAACCCATGCGTGCGAGCAGCTCGCTGAAGGTCTGGAATAGCATGCCCGGCAGTGCCTATTTCCTGCGCACATACAATAAGTGACTCGGAGCATCTGAGTCGATCCAATAGCGTTGCACGGCAATTGCCATTGAAAGGCTCGAAGAATTGAGTTGGCATATCCACCTTGTCGTTACGTCGAAAATCTTCGTGTAGCGGAATAACGTTGCCCTCAGCCGTGACGGGTGGACACGCAGCAGAGGCATTGACATAGTCGGTACGGCACCCAAGGCCCTCGGCACCGACGAGGGCCCAGAATCTGGCTCACGCCACGCCGCTGCAACGAAGAGGGGTGCCTCGCGGAGCAGGCTTCCAGTAGCCTCAGCCGCATTCGAAGAGATACGACCCAGGATGCGCACGTCCGTCAGGAGTCCCAGGTTGGCCTCCCACTCGTGCACGCTTGACTCCCATCTCACCCACAGTCTCTTCGAAAGCCCATTTGTCACCGTTGCCAGCTGACTGCGCGAGTCTCTCGACGTCCTCAGGCGCGAGTCCTTCCATGGGGTGGTCTGGGGAGTCACTCGCAGCAGGAGCCTGCTGCGGAGGGGGCCCAGCCAGCTCCCTCTGATGACGGTGCTGCTCGAAAAGCGACTGCATCTTTTGAAAGGTCGGACTCTCCATGAGCTCGCGAACATCTGCATTGGCGGCCAGGACCTCATCAGGGAGCTTGAAGGCGAGGTCTGGCTGCTGAGTGGGCGCGGGCCCAGGCGTGGCCCTGCGCAGCTCCCCCTGCAAAGCGGCCACTTCCCGCTGCATGGCCGCCTCCTTCTCCTGAAAATCCAAGAGGGCCTTTTGAGCTCTCGATGACCATGCGCTGTGCTGCCACCGACTCTTGGGCATTGAGCAGTTTCTTCTCTGCCGACTGGAGCCTGAAAGCCGCATTGGTGTGCTGTTGGAGCACAGGCTTGGAGCTGCGCTGGGCCTGCCTGGCCCCGCGCAGCTGGTCGAGCAGGACCTTCTTGGCAGGGCCAGACTCATCAATCTGCTCCAACTGCTTGAGCGCGCCTTCAAGTCACTCGATGCGAGCAGCTCGAACCACATCAGCATCAGGCACAGCAGCAGGGGCGTCCGTCGCAGGAGCGATGCCCGCAACATCGGGGGCCTTCTCCTTGAGCGCCGCTTTGATGCGTTGCTCCATATTCTTGTCCATTGCTGCAGTGATCTGCTGGATCAGATCTGGCGGTGCCCCTTGAGCCCACTTGCCACCTGGGCCCTTCGGCTGCACCCGCGCTGGCTGCATATTCCATTCCTTCTCTGACTTGCGCGCCGCCTGCACCACGCGACGGGGAGCAGGAGCGCCACGCAGACACTTGATACGACAAGCCCAGTTCGCAGTTCTCGTGCACTGAACAAGACCACAGAGGTGTGCGAGCACCTCTTAGCACAGAACCATCGCCTGACATGCTGGTGCTCTGGCAACGTTGAAAGCTGAATCGCCTTGGCCCGCCGACGCAGGCCGCTCTGAATGAATGCGTCGGCAAGCTCAGAAATCTGCTGAGCCAGAACGGCTGTCCAGGTTGGTTGGTGCGAACTTGCGCATGAGGAACGCCCGAAACGAGTGCCCGAACGGATCCCTCGAACCTTTGGGGGACTTGCGAGGCTTGCGAGCGGGGCCCACGCTGAGACACCGTGCGAGAATCCGCGCGCATCTGGAGCTCCAAGTGGAGGACCGCAGGAGGGAACCCAAGTCGGAGAAATTGCCGAGCTGAGGGGCCCCATTGCATCCCGTTGAAGAACTCCTGCATGTCGATGTAACCATCGCCGAACGCGAGTCCCAATCTGTACAGAAGGGCGCGAAGGAAGGCCTCGTGGAGCGCGGAGTTCCCCGCAATGGCTGCGTCCCAGGCCGGCTCGGAATTTTGGAACCAAGAACGGACATCGTCGTCACGGGAAAGGGACCAGGTCCTAGAGAACATCGACATGAACCCGATAATTGTGACCCCCCCCCGCGTTGCTTCCCCTGGAGTTCACCCACCGCCAGAAGAAACTGCCAAGAAAAGGTGAGGCACTACTCACAAGGCACTAGGTACTCAACAAGCTTGAAACAAGGCCGTGAGTTCGTCACGCCCAGCAGGGGGGAGGCGTTCCATATTGGCTTGGGCCAGTTGGTCCAACCCGAGTCCTGCTTTCGTTGTCATATAATGCAGGGATCGCTTGACTTGGTTATGGCCAAGCGGTGCAAGCTCTTGGACTCGAGCGGCTTCACGGACCTCGTCAAACCTGGCGAGCAGCATTCAAATCCAGCGCTTGCGGTCGCCATACATTCTTCATTTTCTGAGCTCTCTGATCTGTTAGTACAACAAACCTTCAAACCATACGTCTGTCGTGAACCGGAGGCATTTGCTTGAGCGAGAGGTGGAGAACCCCAGGGGCCTCAGGATCAACGGGCGATACAATCCCGAAAATCCGGGAGAGACTTTCCCAGCGCCAGTCGTTTGGCTCAATTTCAACCCGTTATGGCCGTGGAGAATCAGGGACCGAGGTTAGAGGGAGTAAGACAAGCAGGACGGAGAGACCATGTGAGGAGACAGGAGGAGGGAGGAGATGAAGATGAAAGTTGTAGGAAGGAGCAGGGGTTGCGGAGCTGTCCAGCAGGCTCATCTCGTCATGGCAGTGCCTTCTCGTAGAGCACAGAGCACCTGGGTGTGTATGGGCGCGCTCGCTGCGACATCCTCGCCAGGGTGGGAGGGGATCAGGAGGAGGAGGAGGAGGAGAAAGGGAGCCTGATCAGGAGGAGTTGTGGATGGCAGGGGAGCGTCAACGTCTAGCCCCTGCGTCTGCGCCGTCGGAGGACGAGGAGGACGAGGAGGAGTAGGAAAAGGAAAAGGAGGAGAAGGAGGAGGACGAGGAGGTGGAGGAGGAGGTGGAGGAGGAGGAGGAGGGAGAGGAGGAGGAGCAGGAGGACGCAAGAATGACCCTGGATAAGAGTGAAGAATGCCTCGTGCTCCCCCCCTTCGCTCCTCCAGACATCGGAGGCAGGACCTACTCCTCCAGCGTCCATCGTCCGTCCTCCCTGCTCCCGCTGTCCTCCCCGCTTGCTTCCCGCACTCTTCCCTCGTCCCTCTTACCACCTCGCCCTCGCATATCATTGAACAGGGGATGGAGTCAGTGGTTGGAAAAACGGGCGTGGGAGGGAGAGAGAGAGGGAGAGAGAGAGTGTGAGAGAGAGAGGCGGAGTACGAGGACAGAGGAGGGCGGAGGAGGACACTGACAAGCATGAGAGCGGAGGAGGCAGAGGACTTGGAGGACGATGGCGATAACGCGATAGGGCGGCGACGGGCACACAGGGCGAGGGTGAGACAGAGAGGAGGAGGGGAAGGAGAAGCATGGGAAGGAGGAGGGACGGAAGGAGGGGAAGGAAGGACGAAAGGAAGGAAGGACGTAAAGTAGGAGGAGGAGGACGAGGAGGAGGATCATCAGCAGGAGGAGCACAATGAGTTCATAGATTTCCAGAAGGCTTCAGAGCACGCCTCACACTTGGGTCTCGTGAAAGCTTGGGTCACAACCCTCATTGAAATTGAACGCAAGTTTTTTCAACCCCCGTCGTCGAAATTGAACGCAAGTTTTTTCCACCCCCGTCGCCCCCAAATTTCAATGTTCATCGACAGGCGCATCGCGGCCGGCGGGGTCCGAAGAAAATCTCGAGGTCGCCGGCGTCGGCGTGAACATTGGAATTGGGGGTCGGGGGGCGCCGCCAGGTCGCGGCTAAAACTTGCGTTCAATTTCGACGAGGGATGTAGTACTGAATTGGTGTGAGGCGATCGGCGTTGCTAATAACGATCGGCTCAGAGCCGAGGGTATTGCAGTTGGGACGTACCCTTTCCGACTTTTCGAATCGGCCAGGGTACGTTCGCAGGATGTGCGGTTGCGCTTTTTTGTTCTTGGGATTTGTCTCACGGCGTCCATCGATTATGTCCTAGGTCAGGCGCCATCGCTGTCAGTTTTTGGTTGTTGACGGCAGCTCGCTCACTGCCACGGTGCCGAGCAAAATAGTCTACCGCACATTGGCGCGATGAGCCAACATGCTCTGCCAGATGTTTTGGGACTCGGGTCTCAAGAGCTCCCCAACCAAGAATCTAAATACGGCCACCACCCCTGCTCTCGCCAGGGCCTCGGCGGCCCGTATTCAGTGGAGGTTTGAAGCCGAAAACGGTGTCAAGCATCTCGGGGTTCGACGTTACCGCTGGTCCCGAAATACCCTTTCTTTTCGAGCCGGGTCAGATTGCCCAGCTCGAGCATGAAGGGTATTTCCCGTATTCTTAAGACAGGCGGCAATTTCGCCGCGCTGTACCAGAGTTCTTGGCATCTCGAAGGCGTCTCCCTCGGCGCTTCGGGCGGCTGCGGGAGCAGCCTGCTTCGGTCCAATTGCAGGCAAGTCGGCAAGTCGCGTACCAGTCCGTTCCTTTTGAGTCTGGATCTTCAGACGAACCCCATCTACACAGCCAACGCGTTGTCCCTTGTGTTCTGGGGGCGTTCTTCGAAGGATGGGACAGGGCCACCTTGCCTAGTAGTTCTTTAGGCTCAGGAAACTTTGAACGGCGTCGTCCGAGGACCCTGCTTGGCCGTGCTGGCCACCCTTGCCAGGCTGGGGTGGGCGGCCGAGGGGTTCGACCGTTGGTTGATGCAGATTTGTCATGGGTCTGTCGGAGGTCCTCCCTGGCTCGCTGGGAAAAAAATCCAAAGTTGCCATTGAACGAGCCCTCTTGCAGAGCCCTCCTGGGTCGACAGGTTTGGAGCCCTTGGGGGGGCGCCCCGCTTCTGGATCCCACCAGGCGTACTCAGGCCCAACTCCGAAGGCCACAAGTCGGGGGCTCCGTTGCTTGCAACCCATGTCGCGGGAGGGCTATAGACGCAACAGAGATCATATGAGAGTAGGTCTGTCAGCTCACCACACACTCTGTGCGGTGTGCAGAGTTGCCCTTGGGACTGCACGCCATCTACATTTGGTGCCGTATGTTGTTCCAAGATCGCCCTTGACGGTCTCGATTTTGATGATGTTGCCCGCGAGGGAAGCCAGTGCACCATCCATAGCCTCCTCCTATTCAGAGGCCTCGCTGGTTTGTTTCCTTCGTCTCCAGCCGCCGCCGTCGCAGCCTGGAGTGATTCGCAACGATGGTCCCATGCAGGGAAGGACCTTCGTGGGACTGATCCGCACAGACGGCTCGTGTTTCAGCCCTGACTTTGCACACGCGAGCCGCGCAGGCTGGTTATGCGTGGCGGTAGACAACCACGTGGAATATCGTGGGGCTGTCTTCAGGACTACCGACAGCGTTGCAAAAAATAGGCTTCGCGGAAGGCGTTGCAGCACTCCTGAGGAGAAGTAGTCATCCTCATGGATTGCAGAGCGGTTTACGTTATTTTTTGCGCGGGCCTTGAATTTTGTTGCAGGCCAACGAGGCTTTATTCTGAAGTTTGGATGCTTTATTCTGAAGTTTGGGCCCGCGTTTGGGACAACGTCCCGAACACTGAGCTCGAACACATTCAGGTGCGTTGGGTCTTTTCTCACATATCGTGGAAGGAAGCGCAGGCTAGATGTGTGTAGGGGCTCCAGCTTCGGTCGAACAAGTTTGCACGTGCCCGCCAAGTGCGGAGCCAGAGGTCACCCTTCTTATGCTGATGTCGAATGGAAGCGCCCCCTGTTGTGGTGAGCGGCCAGGTTTGTCTCTCGACTATATTGCCCGCGTTCTTTCCCATCTTGCGGCCGCTGTCTTCCCTGATGCCGAGAAGCCTCGGTCTCCGTCATGTGCTTGGCCCGCTCGAGTTCGTCTCGGATCCAGGCACCTGGTGATGTTCAACGCTGGCCGCTTGGGTTGCCTTCGGTGCGGGCACAGTTGTGCCTCTCGTGCAAGGCCGTGTCGCTCCCGCTGCCCAGATTTGCCGTCCAGGTTTGCTCAAGCCCAATCCTAGTCACAGGTTGTGGTGTGCGGGCGGGTGGGAGGACGGGATCCTCTCACTCCGAGAGCGTTGCCCAAAGCACACCGCCGCAGGCCGCAGGAGCGCGCTCAAGGCCTTCAAGCGCGGCATCGACCCATCCACCCAGCGTCCCCTCCCCGCCAGGTCTTCGCCCGTGGCTCCTCCGCTTGACTTCCGTCGAGCGTCATGGAGCCAGGGCCTGCGCGACGCGTTGAGCGAGTCGAGGTGCCTTTTTAGGTTTTGCGCCTTTCGGTCCCCTGGAGGTTGCGGGCCTCTGCAGGCCCTGGTGTCAGTGCGGGGGTGTGCTGGATTGCAAAGGTTCCCTCATGGGGGCCTTCGCCGAAGCAGCGGAGAGCGGAAACGGGAGCACGACGAGGACGAGCGGGAGCCTGGAGGGGCGGCGCGGCGGCCCGCTCCCCCCCCCCCCACCCCCCCCCCCCTCCGGACCCGCCCTGCGCCGCAGGAGCGTGACGCCGCCGCGGCAGGCGGGCTGCGCGGCACGACGACCGCCCCCCCCATCCCCCCTCTTGTTCTTCTTGGCAGGATACGATTATTGTTCGTATTATGGGTATCCTTTTTCTTATGGTTATTGCTATTACTATGTTTATGCTGCGACTTTTGATTCTTATTGTTCGTATCCGTATGTTTCTTCTTCGTGTTGCTCTGTATAGTATTATCATGACTGTTTGTTGCAATTCCTCTACTTCTTATCGCGGGTTCCTCTTCTTCTCTCTTTGTTGAATTATTATGTCGTATTGCTCTTACTTCACCCCTTCCCAGACCCCGCGCGTCGTGGCAAAACCACGACGGGCTGTTTTTGCGGCGCTCTGCCTCCGGTGGCCCGCGCGTGGCCTCCCGACCGTCAAACAATGCTCAGGGTGGTAAATCGGTCCCCGGGAAAGGGTCCATGACGTCGGGGATTTGGGCTCCAACGGCACCCATCGAATCGACGCGTCGCCACGGCTGGGTTGTCTACGCCATTCTCGTCAGAAAGCACCCCGGGCGAGGTATTGGGAGTAGCAGTAGCAGTATAGGTATATATATATTGCTATGAAAGAAGCCTTGGCCGACATCATTTTTGTTGCTTGCCCGGGGCGTTGTTGTCGTTATTGGGTCATTGCTTCGTTCTGAGAGTCATCAAGAACATTCCGCTGCAGTCCTGTAGGAATGCCGGCACGGCCGGTCCCTGCCCAAAGGTGGGGGTGTGTATATCTTTGTACGCTACTCTTTCAGCCAGTGTATTGGTTTAGTCTTTGACGTTGACACATCAGTTATTGTCGTGTTCTGAGGAGAAACCCGTTGAGGTCATCATCCTAAGAATCTCGAGCAGGGGTCCACTCTCTGATCCCTTTTGATCCCTTTCTCCAACACACAGGGGGGGGGGGGGGGGGGCGAGTGCTCGTGGCAGGCGCGGGTGCCCAGCCAGCTCACGCCGCGCGCGGCGTCCCCCGCCGCAGGCGAGCAGCTGCGGGCGGACAACGCCAGGCGGCGCGGGACGGGAGGGACGGAGTGGCGGCGGAGATGGTGGGCGAGGAAGGACTTTGCCCCCCCCCCCCCCCTGCCGCCTCCCCCCTCTTGTTCCTGCCTCCTGCTGCTTTGGACCCTCCCCCATCCGCCCCCTTCCCTGCCTCAGGCCAGAAGTTGGGGGGGGGGGGCTTTTTAATCTGGGAGGAGGGGTGGAGGCAGGGGACGAGGAGGGGGGGAGGGAGAGGAGTGGAAGAGAACGGGAGAGGGAGAGGGAGGGCAGATGGAACAGGAAGAGGGGGAGACGGGTCGGGGGCGGTAGTTTCATGGCAAGAGAGGAAGGGGAAGATGGAGAGGGAGGGTGACGTGCAGAAGGGTCCCCCCGCATCTTCCTTCGCCTTTCGCGGGGATGGTTATGATGATCTCGATGGTTATGATGATCTTGACGCTGATGGTGATAATGATGATGATGATGAGGAGGAGGAGGAGGAAAGTGAGGATGAGGATGATGATGAACATGTTAATGGGGATGTTGATGATGATGCGCATGATGATGATGATGATGATGATGATGATGATGATGATGATGATGATGGTGATGAGGATGATGAGGATGTTGATGTTGATGATGGTGTTGACTATGCTGATGCTGATGATGATGCTGATGATGATAATGATGATCATCATCATCATGACGATTATGCGGAGGATGAGGAGGATGAGGGGAGGAAGAGGAGGAGCATCAGGAGATCGGGGATACTGTCGGCGGGAGCCGAATTTGGCTTGCCTAGGGGGTTCTTACTGGGTTCAAGTTTGGTGCCTCCTATTGATACTTTGCTTGTTGCTCGGAAGCTCCTTGGGTTCCTCGGGTTTCTCGGATTCCTCGGGTTCCCCCCCCCCCCGTGCCTTTTATTGTTGCGTTGCCTGTTTCCCGGAGATTCGTCGGATTGCTCGGGTTCCTCGGGCTCCCCGCCCCCGGCGCCTCCTATTGTTATCTTGCTCGTTCCTCGGAGGCTCATCGGGTTCCCCAGGTTCCTCGGGTTCCCCGCCGCCACCACACCTGACTCGACCGTGTCACGCGTTCGCTGGTGCACGCACATGTAACCATGCCACTACGTCGGTCTCTACCATGCCACGCGTTCGGTGATGCTCGCAGCCGTGTGGCTCAAGCGCGCCCGGGGGCTCCGGGGCTGCCATCCGCCCGGTCGCGATGCTATCGCTCCCACAGAGGGATTCTGAAAAGCCCGCAAGCCGAGCAAGCCGAAACAACGCAGATGTGTTCCAAGAGGTCGATTGGGCGATCCGACGCATGGAGCACCCACGCAATCCGGGGTTCCGTGCGGAGGTACCTACTTCCCAACCGCCATCGTTACCAGCGCAATCGGAGCACTCCCATGCAGTGGAACGCAATTCCAAGCAATGCCGAGCAACGCCAAGCAATGCAAAGCGATACCAAGACATGCAAAGACATGCCACACAATGCCGAACTGTGCCAGATAATTCCCAGCAGTGCCAAGCAATGCCAAACAATGCCGAGCAATCGCGAGCGACGCCCAGCAATGCAAAGCAATGCACAGCGGTGCAAAGCTTTGCCGAGCAAAGCCAAGCAACGCGCCCGCGCAGCGCGAAATTGCCCCCTTCTTGCTGGGGCCGCGTCGGGTCGATACTTTTATTTGCGGACGCGCTTCCGCGGCGGGGGTGGGTTAGAGCCCCCGAGGAGCGGAGGGGTGGTGGGCGATTGAAGAGAACGGAGAGGGGGAGCGGGGGAGGAGGCGGACTTGCCGCGTTCCCCGCTCCCCCCACCTCCGCCCCTTACTCTCTCCGCGGTCTTCATCCTGTGGGTGGGGGGGGGGGAAAGGAGAGTGGAGAAAATGGCCAGGGATGGGGGGGAGATATGTAGAGGCCTTCGGCCCATCCCGCCACCATGCCTGAGTCGTTGACCAGAGGTGTCTGGGGTCCTCTCGGGGACTCTTGGACGTCCCTCGGAAGCCCCTTGGGGACTTGCCTTCCCTGGATACCTCTCGGGGGCCTCTGGGTGCCTCGGGGGGGCGCCGCCGAGATCGTGGAATCGGTCGCGGATCTCCACTTGGGCTGGGGCGCCCCATATCGCATTCCATCTTGGGGGCCCCTTTCGAGGCCCCGTGACTGTCCTAAAGGCCGCCGCAATGCCCATACAACTTTTCAAGGAACCCAACTCAATCGAAAGCGTAAGGGCTTCTTCTGGCGTTGAAATATGTTTTGCGTGTTTCATGAGTTGTGGAATCCGATTTTACGGACGAACTGTCGCCCCAATGTGGTATCGCAGGACCGCGCGGTTCCCCAGAGATCCAGCAGTGCCAAGTATGGCCCAGGATTGCCCCAGCAGTGTTCCAGGAGGGCTGAAGACGGCCCCTCGCGGAGCCCAAAACGGCCCCAAGAGGGGCCTAAGACGGTCGGGGGGGTCGCCGACGCGACAGCAAATCCCAGAGAAGCCCGTGCGCCAACCAGACGGGCCACCGGAATAAGGCCCCAAACATTCCCAAGAGAGCCCCAAACAGTTGCTGGGGGGCCCCTGTAGAGCCCCCTGCAGGCCCGCATGGCGCGCCCAACAAACCACGCGGACGCCTCCCACAGGCCGCCGAACAGGACGAGGTAGAGGGGAGTAGGAGTTGATGGAATAATCACCATAACAGTTCCTCAGAGGCGACACAAGCACCACAGGATAACTTCAGTGCTGGCCCACATGCCCACAGGGGCACAAGACAACCCCACGATGACCTTTCCCTCCTTGTCCTCTCCCTTTATTCCTCCTTCTTGCCACTTGCTTCCAACTCACCTCCCCCCTTTGCCTCGTCTTCCCAGCGCCCCCACTGTCCACGGTAAAGTCGGGCACCCCTGTGCGTCCAAGGGTCTGGTGATTCTCCGTCGGGTGAGGACTCGCCAGCTAACGGCCCGCCCGTACGCGCGCGCGGTGCGCGCAGGTATGCCGCATTGGAGTTGTCGGCGGCTTTTACCCGTTTGCTTCTCGCGCTACCACCGAGTTTGGCTCGCGTTCGGGCTCGCCACCTCTTGATGCGGTGGGCTTTGATCGTCCGGGTGCTCTTTCTTAGCTGGGCTTCGGTGGAGCTAGTCAGATTGCCCACCTGCAGATCAGTTGGTAGCTTCTCTGGTTTCCAATCGCATAGGAACGCCGTCAGGCGGGTGGGTCGCTGCTTCTGGGCGAGGACACGACGCAGGCCGCGACCCATGCGCGCATGGATTGCTCCCGCGCTTGCGGATGGCTGGTTTCGCTCGCGCCGTGGCTCGCCTCGTAAGCTGCCGAGTATGTCTTGATAGCCCTAAGCTCCCGCCGTAGTTGATGCATGATGTCTAGACCTACGGTGGCGCGCCTGGCCACGCCGTGTGCAGGGTGGACTAGTGGTGCGGCGTGGGGAATTTGGAGGCGTGATTTTCTGCGTCGGATGCTTTGCGGTGTCCTGCGTTGGCGGAGCTCTGCGTTGAAGGCGCGCCGCGCTTGGTTCGCCAGTTCTTCCATGCCGTTAGCTACGATCGCCTCATCTCTGCGCGCCCGGCATGCTTGTTCAATGCGGTTTCCCGGGGTTTTCTGTTCATGCTCGTCCATCGTC
Source organism: Prorocentrum cordatum (assembly GCA_963575745.1). Lineage (NCBI taxonomy): Eukaryota > Dinophyceae > Prorocentrales > Prorocentraceae > Prorocentrum > Prorocentrum cordatum. Next base: position 845,875 of record CAUYUJ010016037.1, read on the forward strand.
GGATAGGCTCGAACGCGTGGCGCAACGGTCGTCATTTCCTTAGCAGGATGTCCACAATGTTATTCGGCGCGCGCGGGGCGGGGAGGGGAGGGGGTGCAGGAGGGCGAAGTTAGCGACGAGTCTACCTTTGCTGTTAGCCTAGATGCAGTTTATGCGCGTCCCGCCAGTGCTGGGTGATCTGCGGCCCCAGTAAACACCATGACCACATGTGCAGGCTCGGTTGTCTGGGCACCCCTTTGTGACGCTGTTCCAACAAAGAGTGAAGATGTGCGCGAGAAACGCAGAGTCGTTGATGGCGCACTGGGAGTCCACGCGCATGAATGCGGCGCATCTCCTACTCTGTTCGCCGCATCCCAGGCTCGGTTGGAGAGGGCAGCGTTATCGGAGCCAGATTGGGCGCATACAGATGCAACGTAGATGCTTTCAGCGGTAGCCTTGCAGCCTTTTTGCGCCCCCCCGTTCTTAGCCCAGCGGCGGTGGGCGGGGAAGGAACGGGAAAGGAGGCTTCCGCCCATCGCGTGGTCGCGAGGAGGGCACTGTCATTTTCCGAAGTATTGACGAGAGCTCTTAAGGCCTCAATACATGCGCCACTGCGTCTGGCTGCTGAGGGTCGCAACCTGTGGTCAGCACCCCCTCCGTGGCCCTTGCGGGCTGCGTGGTCATCTGCAGGGCTGCGCCCCCAAACAGGTCGCCAGGCTCCGTTCTCTCGTGAACGGATGTTCCTGTCGAAGGTGCGGGGGCGATCGGCGGGGTGGCGGGCTTCTTGGAAGGCGAGGATGGTCGCCCATAGTGTTCTCGAAGCTTGGTGGGGACATTCCAGTCGGCATCCAGGCTAGAGGCGTTGGCACCGACGAGGTGGGCCATATGCGGGCCGCCCCCGTCCATGGAGCCAGGGCCACCCCTGGCTTTGCGGCTGCGTCGCGAGGCGCGGGGCTGCCGGCGACGACTTGTGCCGGGCTCACCCGTTCCAACCTGGCACCAGGATGGGGGGCGAGAATCGCGCCAGGGGCGGGGTGGGGGGCAATGCAAATGCCCGCCGCAGGTCCCGATCCGAGGAGCCAAGGACAAAGAGGAACACAGAGCGGCGGCGGCGGCAAGCACGGAAGCGGCAGCCGCGACTACGGACGCACCCGAAGCAGCCGTCGTCGCTACGGTCGTTTGCATGGGCAGCAGCTCGGGCGCTCACATATCAGCGCGCCCCGCTCCGTCGTGCCTACCGCGACCTGCTCATCGGCCGCAGCGTCGCCGTCGCCGTCCATGTCGCGAGCAAGGACGGTTGGCTGTCGGTGTAGGATCGGAGTCAGCGCTGTCGATGTTCAGGCGGACCTGTTGGGTTACCCGTCGATCCTGGTGGACATTGGGGGGCCTGGTGTATCCCTGGTGCCACGGTCACCTCCCACGTCTTGGGGACAGGTGGGAGGGTTGACGCCACCGCCTTCCAGCCATTGGCCCCGCCGTAGCCTGGGGGCTGCCGGTTTGCTGGTCGCTCTGGCACCGGGGAGCTGTGCTCGCCTTGCCGCCGCGGTGCCACTGTTCTGGGCATTGCCAACTTTCGTGGCGAACCTTGCGCTGCTGAAATGACCCGCGACGCTCGGGGCCTCGCTGGCCTGGACTATAGGGCTGCCATCTGGCGCTTCCTGTTGTCCGCCACTCTGGCCGTCGAGTTGTCTCCCTGTCTCGCTGTCCTCGAAGCGTGGGAGCTTGTTGCTGGGCTGTGCCGACGGCGGTTTTGCCCTGGGTGGCACGCGGGCACCAGGTGGCGGCGCCTTGGCACCAGGGCGGGCTAGATGTTTTGACGCATGCTCAGGGTTGAACAGGTCTGGCGTCGGCTTGCGTTTTGCGCATGTTGGCGCCGCTTTGTAGTAGGCGCTTTCGGGTTTGAGCCGGTGGCCTCGAGGTTCGCCCATGGGCCGGGCGAGCTGGCCCCCCTCGGCGCCCCCGCCAAGGATTTTGGCCACGGCGAGTCGCAGGAGGACGCGCGCCTCTGCTCTTCGTGGCGTCTTGGTTCGGGTGGCCTTTGCGGCGAGGGCGCGCGGGCGAGCTCGTCCACGTTTTCCGTGGCTTTGCGGGCCACGAGGGCGACAGTTACAGGGCGGTGCGGGGCGGGCCGTCGTCTCCTGTAGGTATGCTTGCGGTGGGCGGCTGGCCCGGGCTGCTTCGGCGTTAGCATCGCGAGATCACGCGCGCTGGGGCCATTTCCTCGTCTGTCCGCGGTGCAGTTTTGCCGGCTCCGCGAGCGCGACGCAGACGCTCGCGTGGCGATGATGAGCCACTTTGGCTGATATCGCCCGTGGGTTGCCGCGGCGCATCCGGTCTGCGGGTGGCGGGCAACTTCGGCGACGGGGCCGCGCAGTTGGAACCGCCCGCAGTTGTCGTTGCTTACCAACGCGACGTCCAGGATGAGGGACTGGCGACGCCACGCTCGGTTTCTCCGGGAGAGTTCGACACCCGCCCACTTGGCAGCGTCTTCGCGGGTTCTCGGCGAGGAGCTCAATGGCGCACTTGGCCTGGACAGTCATCCATTGTTCTTCAATCGCAGTCGCGGGCGCGCACCTCCCAGGCTGTTTTCTTTAGTTATCATGCAGACAGGGCACCCGGTCGCCCCGATGTCATGTCCGGGCTAGAAGATGACAGCGCCGCTAGCTGCGGAGTGCGCCGCGCGGTTCGTCGCGGAGAGCCATCGGCTGGACGTGGTTGGCGTCGTGCTCTCCTAGGCTCTGCAGAACAGTCGCCTGGGCCGTCTCTGGTGACTCTGCTATCGGTTTGCGTCATTCCTGCGCCGTATGCACCACTCGTTACGGGGGGAAGCTCGTCGGGGGTAGCGGTCCGAGGCCCGCCGCGTTGCTGTCGGCCCCCGCCTGGGCGCCGCTGGAGACGCCGACGCCATTGGGGTCGCGTGGATCTTGGTCGCCCAAGTTTGCTAGTGTGTTTTGACAGTTGAATCCGCGCGCATTGGGGCCGCTTGCTCTGGCGTGAGAACACACGCAGAGTTGTTTGCACGGTCGCCTCCGTGCTGCTGCGTGGAACGCGCGATGCTCTGATGTCCCCCGTCGTCACACCAGTCGCATAAGGGCGTCTGCTATTGCGCCCCCTGGTGACGGAGAGGGCGATGAGCACGGAATGGGCGCGCGTTGAACCTCGGCGCGCGTGCAGACCCAGCGCCCTGTTCGTCTCCGGGCGCGCCCCGCCTGCGTCGCGCGTCGTCTGGCCCCCAGCTGTGAGTTGTGGATAGGCAGCTTGAACGGGGCAGAGATTCTGGCCTTGAGGCTCCATGGCCAGATGAGCCCAGAGGGCGACAGTCGCCGGGCGGCGCGGAACGTCCTCTCCAGTTGGTGAGCTGGCGGTGCCCTTGGCCATGCCGGCCTCGCCTGATGGCGGGTGGCTAGGCTGCCTCGGCGTCAGTTGCGCTCGTCATTTGGCCGCGTCGCCCTCGCCTGGTGGCGGGTGGCTGGTCTGCTGCGGCGCGAGCTTCACTGGGCCAGCTGGCGCTGGGGCCTGTCCGCGCCCTTCCGCGGCGCAGTTTGGCCGGCTCCGAGGGCGCGACGCAGGTCTGCGTCGCTGGACACTTGCGTGGCGGACGCGAACAATTCGGCCTATCTTGTCCGTGGTAGGCCGCGGGCCTCTGGCACGGGGGCAGCGCGCAACTTTGGTGGCGGGGCCGCGCACTAGTTACATGCGACCGCGAATGCTGTCCGTGGGTTCTCTTGGCGAGGAGCCCCGCGGCGCGCTGCGCTGGGGCAGCCCTCCTTAGCACTTCAGTCATGCCCGCGAGCACGCACCTTCAAGGCTGCGTGATTGTCCTTTCGGCGTGGCCCCTATTCGCCACGATGCCACGTCCGGAGAGACGGTGACAACGCCGCCCGCTGTCAACGGCGGCCCCCTTGAATTGAGGGGCGTTTCGCTTCGGGGAGTCACGACTTCACGTGGATGGCGCCCTGCTCCTCCGGGCCCCGCGGCAATGGCGCCTGGGCGACGCGCGGTGATTCCGCTCTCGGCTTGCGTTGCCCCTGCGCCGTGTGAACCGCTTGTCGCAGGAAGCAGGTTGTCGGGAGTAGCAGTCCCATGCCCGCCGCGCGGCTGTCAGCGTCGGCCCGACGCCCCCAGGGTCGCTCGGACCTTGGTCGGCCGAGATTGTCCGTGTGCTTCGACAGTTGAGTCCGCTCGTTGGGGCCGCTTTTTCTGGCGCAATAACAAACCCAGTTGTTTGCGCGGTCTTCTTCGCACGTCCCCGACCGCCACGCCAGTCGCAGCGCGCGGCCTGCCGGCGCGCCCCCTTGCGACGGAGGGGGCGCCAAGAGCAGAACGGGCTTTCGTTGAGCGCGCGCGCGGCTCTTGGGCAGACTCAGGCCCCCGGGAGTCCGGGCAGGGCCCTCCTGCGACGCGGGGCGCCCTGGCCCCCGTGCTCTTCGGAGTCGACAGCTTGCGCGGGGTAGATCGCGCGGACTTCGACGCCCCGTGGCCAGAGGAGCGGGCTGCCGCCTTCAAGTTTGATCGGCACTTGGCGATCGGCCTCAGGGCGCTCGCCAGTGGCGCGGCCTAGCTCCCCGTTTAATGTTGACGAGCGCCCACCCACGAAGGGGGGTGGCTTTGACCTTGCGCCCCTGGGTCGCGACACCCCATGGCAGGTAAGACCCGCCATGCGTTCGACGCCTGTCGAGCGCGTCGTGCAACGGCCATCCGGGGGCGCGCCTGGCCCGGGGCGCCCCTGACTGCCCGGTGGGTGGCGCGGCGCGCGCGCTGCAGGATCGAGCTGGTGCTCGTTTGGTAACTGCTCGGCGCTGGTTCCGATGATGCCGCTGTCGTGCGACTTTCAAGTTTCGGCCGCGAGTTCTGCGTCTCCTGCGTCGGAGTAACTTGGGGAACCGCTATTTCCAGTTCGGTGGCCTTCCATGTTGCGAGGGGCATGCACCTTTGCTCCTTTGTGGGGTTGTGCGGTTGTTGGTTGTGCGTCGATCTTGGCTGCTAGCAGTCAGCGTCTGTTCAGTGGTAGGCGTGGCGGGATGCGCTGGCGTTCATGCCTGTTCGTTGGGCGCCCTATGCTATTTGCGGGTCGCCGCCTTCGCGGGGTCTGACGTGCATGTTTAAGGCTACCCCTCGGTAGGTGAGCCCCGCGGTTTGTTCCACCGTTGGATTTCGAGAAACTTTGCCAGGGGGCGACGGAGAGGTCTCGCGAGTTGGCGCGTGCGGGGGTGGTTTGTCTGGGCTTGCTCCTGGCAGCGGGAGCGGTTGGTCTACTAGCGTGAGGCTTGGCTTCGCTAGATGCGGCTTCCTCCTCACTCCTGTGGGCGCGAAGCAGCCGATGGTGCTTCTGGGCCCGATCTAATTGATGGGGGGGAACGATTGAGAAAATGCCCCCCCTCCCGCCCCGGGGGGGCCCAACATGAACGAGTGGGGCAGACTAATAGAATTCAGCCGCCGGATGTTCAATTAAAAGTTTAACATAACATCGTCTGCCCCCTGTGAGTTTTATTTTGCCGCCTCGCGGAAACAGATTTGCTATTCGTCCTCCTGCGTTCGTTTGATCGCCCGCGGCCGCGGGAGGAGGATTGCGGAGAGGGGGCGCCGGAGGCGCCGCTAGGGGGCCCCACCGCAGACCCAGGAAATCCATGGAGGACCGCCGACAGTTTATGTTCATGCAGTTTTTGTCATCCCCGACTTTACAACCAACGCGGGGACGGCCCAGCTGTCGTCCTCGCGGACGGCTGTTGGAGCTTGGAAATGGGGCCCACAATGCCGCGGGAGCAACGTGTCGGAAGAACAAAACAAGTTCGGATTGAACAACATGTCGAAAACAAGAAAACACATCCTCTCAATCCTCTGCATAAGAAACACAGCAGGCGGGAGGAACCGAACTGAACGGAAACCCAAAAATAAGGCCAGCGTTACAGCGGGAAGAACAGGTTGGAGGAGCCGAACTCGTTCCAATTGAACAAACACGTATGAGAAACGGGTTCTCGACAAACCTGTTTGCAATCAAAAACACAAATCGCGGAGGGGCACAGCCAATCTTCCGGAGTGCATCAGGTGAGAACGGGGAATAGTATTCATATTGAGTAGTTGTAGTGGAACAGTAACTAGCAGGGGGAAGGTGACAAGGGATAGAAAAGCGATGGGAAGGATGAGGAGGAGGAGGTAGAGGAGGAGGAGGGGGAGGAGGGGGAGGAAAGTAGGAAGAGGAGGTGGGGAAGGAGGTCGCTGCCTGAAGGCGGCGCAGAATGTCTGCCTTCCGCGCAGGATTGGTGGATCAGAAACGTCTACTTCCCATTCAGGGCTGGCCAAGAACAACCCCCGCGTCCTCGAGTTGTCCGCCCCTGCGGATTCGAATCGTCAACCCGCGAAGTCTTCCCAGTTTTTGCTTGCCCAGCTCTGAATTGACCCCCGGGCCTCAACTTCTACTTCCCATTCAGGGCTGGCCAAGAACAACCCCCGCGTCCTCGAGTTGTCCGCCCCTGCGGATTCGAATCGTCAACCCGCGAAGTCTTCCCAGTTTTTGCTTGCCCAGCTCTGAATTGACCCCCGGGCCTCCAGCCAACCCGGGATTGTCCGCCCTCCGTCTGCTTGCCCTGCCCCCCGCTATCTGCGGTGGCGCGAAAGCCCGCGGAGCTATGTTTTTAACCGTCCGCCCCCAAAAATGTGTGTGTGTGTGTGTGTTCATATACCGCTTGCCCCCATTAGGTTGATGGGGCGGGGGGTGATGCCCATGTGGGCAGGGCCTGGAGACGCTTCATCAGGGAGGACTCCCATGTGGGCAGGGCCTGGTGACGTTTGACCAGCCAGGCTCTGGCAGGTCGCGGACATCGTAGCGCCATACCCTTTGGCCCGTCCAGGTCTGGTTGCAGTTTGCCCATGGCAACATTTCCATCGATGGCTTCTGTGCCAGGGATCCCCAAAGTGATCATTGATCATGGCCTGGGCGTGGTCGTCGATACCCTAGGCGTCTCTAGCATTCGGACTTGGGAGGGCACCTCTGACATGCAAGCTTCGTCCCGTTGGATGGAGGGTTGCAGGATTCTTGAGTAGATGAGCGTGGCTGGGCGATCGCCAGGATGATAATTTTGAAGCGTGCAGTCAGGGCTTCGCATATACACGGCGACGGGGCCAGCTGCCATTGGATGTTCCCCGTGGTTTGGTATTGTGTTGAGGGACGTGGCGCAGCAGATTGCAGCCAGGCGCTTGAAGTCTCTCCGCGCGGACTTGGCAGGAGGGTCCAGCCCTGGTGGCAGCTGCGGTCGATGTTTCCCACCCGCGTCGCGTGAAAAACATATCGCGCTGGAATGTTTGTTCCGACGCAGCCCAAGAGGTAACGGCAAGAAAGAAAGAGAGAAATGGATTATTAATGACTGGGGGGAGGGAGAAAGGGAAAAAGGCAGAGGAGTGGGGTAGGGGGAGGCGAAGGAAGATGATATGGAGAAGCAGGCGGAGGAAATGGCTAGTAAACATCAGCCATGATGTGGAGGAGGATAGGGAAGGAGGAGGGGGGGAAAAGGGCGGGAGAATGGGGGAGAGAGGGAGGGCGGGGAGGAAAAGGACAAGGAGGAGAAAGGAGGAGGAGGAGGAGGAGGAGGAGGAGGAGGAGGGGGAGGGGGAGGGGGAGGAGGGAGGAGGGAAAGCAGGGACGAGCAGAAACAGGAGGCGCTGGGACCGCGAGGCTCCGCGAGACAGCGGCGAGGCTGAAGGAGAAGTACGGGCAACTTGTGGAGGCTCCCGCCGTGGGACGGGCAGAGGATGAGGGAAAGAAGGGAGGGCGGAAAAGGTTGGGGTGAGGAAGGAGTGAGGAGGATGCCGAGGAGGAGGAGGAGGACGAGGAGGAGGGACGAGGAGGAGGAGGAGGAGGTGGAGGAGGAGGAGGGGGAGGAGAAGTGGGACGCGAACAGGGCGCAGGAGGATCTTGAGAGGGTGGCATGGAGTGAGCTGCAGGGGCGGAGGAGACACATGAAGATTCCGGAGGAGGGGGGAGGGAGGACGTGACGGAGGGGAGGGAAACGTCGATGGAGGTGGGAGGACATTTCTTGGGGAGGGCACGCAGACCAATGGATTCCTGCGGAAGCCACGCGACGACAGGAGGACAGTGCGGCAACCTTCCTGGCCGCGCTTGTGGTCACCGCTTCGGGGCAGCCTCGAGCTCTGGGTGACACTGGGCCCGGCTGTGCTCAGGGGGCAGAGGGTCTGCCCCGACGGCTGCCGCACTCGGCAGGGTCGGTACAGGGGTCCGTCAGACTTTGGGGACTGTCGGGCGAACGAGGTCCTACCAGTCTGAGCAAGCAGCGTATGGCCCTCCGGACGCCAAGTGGCGGCCATGGAGGTGCGCACATTCCGTGGTGTACTACTATACGAAGCATTCGATGGGCAAGAGACATACTCCTTCGCGCTTCGCGCATCCCCACCAGCCAGCCGGACGCTCCCAGGTCTCTGGCGCTTGCCACGCGCATGCAGTTGTCCTGGGTGAGGTGCCCAGCCCCGCTATCGGCATTTCACTTGGCAGTTCTCTGCGTGCTGCCCTTCCGTACAGGAGTTCGTTGTCGACCTTGTCCATCGCATTCTTGGTTGGCAGCATCAGGTGTGTGGCCGATCCGCTCAGGTTTCGGTGTCGATCCCTTCCATCGTTTCCTGGTTGGCTCTTCTCTCGTCCTCGGAGAGGGGATCGCCACGGATCTTTTTCTCTCAGGAGTGAGTGTGCGACTTTGGTGGCGCCACTTGTACTGGTTCTTGGTCAGTGACGCATTCCTGGCCATCGGTGTCAATATTACCTCCTGGTTGTATTCCAAGCGAGCTGCCCCCTTCACGGGCTGGGTGCATAGATGTCTCGTGTGGTTTATCCTACGTCATGTCCTTCGCGCCGCCGGCGGTCGCTTGTCAGCCTCGCTGTCTGTGACCCTGCCGCGCCATTTTGGATGCGTGTTGCTCCTTGGTTCAATTCGTGCATCGGCGCCGCCCTCGGATCCTGGCCCTTGTTGCAGATCCTGGTCCTGGTTGCAGTCTGCATCTTCCGCCGACAAGGTTTCGGGCCCTGTCCCGCCTCCTGGCTCCCCCTCGCCCCGCCTGGCAGCCTAGGCAGCTTAGGCAGCTTAGTTTCGGCCGCCGGTCCCCGCGCGTAGGGCAATTAGCTCCGCTCGTAGCCCGAGCCGACTCGACTCGCCGCTGGCGCTTTCGCCTGCGGCTGCGGCCAAAAAGTATCCCCACCAGCCTTCTCTCGTTGTCCCTCTTTCTCCCTTCCGCTTGCACAATTTGGGCCGTAGCTTGGTTGCTACGAGTTTTGGACGGCGCTCGGCACTTCCGATGCGCTCGCGATCAAATATCCCCACCGTCCAGTCCAGAAACCATGCCTATGCCCGAAGAGACACATGTGGTGAAACAGAGCGGGCAACCAGGCTGAAGAGAGGGATCTCTGGGAGCACAGGGGCGGTTTTGGAGGGCCTCTTCGGTCCATCCCTGGGGCCCGCGTGGGGGCGAGGGACGGGGGGGAGGGAGGAACCAGAACACGACCACGACCACGAAGACGAGGAAAGGGAGGGAATGCACAAAGAATGCGAAGAAAGGCAAGGGCGAGTACGAGGAGGAGGAGGAGGACAGCGAGGACGGGGACAGATCCTTCAAAATAGTCTCTTGGAGCCCTCTTGGTATTCCTTTTGGGGATCTCGGGGCCCTATAGATCCCCCGCTCTTGGAGTCCTCTTGGGGGTAAAATTGGGACCCTTGGAGGGACCATTGGTGCAATTTTGGAGGCCATCGATCAATTGGGGGGATCCTCGATTTGCCCCCCCTCCCCCCCCCGCCCAGGCCCCCATCTCTTTCTCGGGCCATCAAAATCGACTCTTGTGGCCCTCTTGGGCCGCTCTTGGCAGCTCTTATGGCCATCTGGGGGGCCTCTTGGGGCCTCTTGGGCTTCTCTTGGGCCATCTTGAGGCTTCAACAGCGCATCGGAAGCGAAAAGGCGAGAAGGGAACCACACGCTGGATTTCCCAACATTTTTGAAAGGTTTTGTTCTCTTGGGGGGGTCCTGAGGGGGCTCCGGAGGCACTTGGAACCGTTTTGTGGCCCGCTCATGGCCTTCTTGGAGGTATGTCGGAAGCTATGTTGAGCCATCGTCGGCTATCTTGAGCCATCTTGGAGGCCATCTTGGAGCTTCGGACGCCCTCGTGAAGCCATCTTGGGCGCCCTGACACCTTGCGACCCGCCCCAAAGCGCCTCAGGGGGGGGAGGGGGACGGTACCCCTACCCGAAGGGAAGAGGGTCTTTGGAAGAGGCAAACAACTTGTTAGACCGCCTTAGCCCAAATGGCTGGTGGGATTAACCTGACCAGGCCTGCCGGCTTGTCCGTCACACTGCTCGCTCGGTCGCCTGGGGAGCATGGGTGTCTTTATTCCGTAGGGGCTCGCTTGCGGACCATGAACGCGCATTGAATTGTGTAGTAGGTTTTCGGCGAGTCACCCGAATGGCGCGTCGTTGTCAGTCTGGGGCAACATGTCCAACGCGGGCGGTGTGCTTGAGACATCCTCCAAACAGTGAGACGCTGGATGAGCAATGTTTCCGGGTCCTATAACAATGATGTAACAGCCCCCGTTGTATGTTAGTCATCCTCCGGAAAGGAAATGTTGAGGGAATGGACGAACTGGCATGCTCAAGAAATGACGATGTCGCTGCAGACACCCATGATGATGTCATTTCCGATGTCTTCTTGTGGAGTTCTTGGAGTGTCCCCCACAATGGCCTAAGAGGTAAAGACATTGAAACGAGCAGTGTGTTTTCTTTTGTGGCCCATCGGAAGGCGATCTGGTCAAAGCATTCCCACAAGTGCTTTCTGCCTGGAACTCGTCAATGTGCCAGTTGTTCAAACATTTGTGGTGTTCAATGTTTTGCGGCACCGCTTTCCTGGAGCCCAAACTCATTACACAGATGCAAGCCAGCGAGGACCCCACTCAGTGCGTGAGTGTTCTGTGGAGGTGACCGTTAAGCGGTGTGAGCTATATGGTGTAAGTTATGCGGTGCAAGCTAGACAGATGAACACTACACGGTTTAAGCTATGTGTCGTAAGCTAGGTGGTGTGAGTTAGAGCTGAAAGCTATGGGGTGTACGCTACGACATGCAAGCCATTCCGTGCAATCTATGCAGCGTGAGTTGTGTGGTGTAAGCTGTGTGGTGTAAGCTGTGTGGTCAAAGCTCTGTCGTTCAGAGCACGGGACACCCACTAGGCGCCCACCAGGCGTCACGGGCGGCAACGTGGCGCAACGTCGGCAAACCCCATGAGCGCGGGGCGCCCACGAGGCCGCAGTGGTGGCAACGTGGCGCACAACTGGAGTACCCATCCAGTCTTTTGACCAAAGTGTACGCATTGTTTGGGGAGCGATGTTGTGTGTCATTTGTTGTCTTCGGTTGGCGATCATACAAAAAGGTTGTTTTCCATCCGCGTGCTCGGTTGAGCAGTTTAATGATGTGCTTTCTTATTCGAATGAGTTCTGTCCTCGTGTACGGAGCCGGGTGACATGGATTGCATTGTCCACCGCATTCGTCCTCCTCCGCCCTCCCTCCGCTTCTCTTCGTTTGTCGTTGCCAGCCGCAGACCGGATTTTCGCTCGGGGTGGTGTACCTTGATGCGGCCGCGTATGATCGCTCACATGCCCTTCGAACACCACTCCAGGCAGGCCCACAGAGGGCCCTCGCCTTTTCAGCCGGCGTCTGCCGCGTTCGCCACGTTGATCCCGTGGAGGGTAAGTATGTGGCGGGAGGGTTGGTTTCAATATGGCCCTCCTTCTTCGCCTCCACAACCTCCTCCCCATCTCACCGCTCCTCTTCTCGCCTGCCTCCTTCCTCCCACTCCCGTTCGTTTCTTTCTCCTCTCCATGTACGTCATCCTCTCGCTTCTCCGTCCCTTCTCTTCCATATCAGTTGGGTGCAGGAGGAAGAGCAATGTGCCCTTCCCCCCATGGACTTTCCTTGCAACCTGCCCATACCTGTTGATCTTTCCAAATCGTTTAGGACCACATTGGACTTTCCACCAACCTCCTCCAGGGAAGTGGCCCTACCAACGAGGTTGAGGGGTCGCCCCGAAATTGTATCACTTCAAATCATCCCGCTCTTCGTTGTTGTTCTTTCACGCCTTCCTACCCTTGTATCCTCCTTTTCCTCTTCTTCCCCTTTTGTCCTCCTCGCCCTCTCCCTCGCCTTCGCCCCATCCTCCCCTCCCACTGCTTACCTTCCATCTTCTTTCTCCCCGTCCCTCACCCCCTTGCCCTCCCCTCGCCCCTCTCTCCCCCCGTCGCCATCTCTCCCCCGATCTATTTCTCTTCCCACTCCGTGCCCCCGCCCAGTTTCTCTCCCTCTCTTTTACCCACCCTCCCCCCAAAGCCCCGTGCGGCCCACTGTTCATCCACTTAGAATTCCCTCATCACGCTCCTGCTGCCTCCTTCCCCCTCCCTTCTCTGACCCTCTCCCTCCCCGTCCTCTCTCGCATCGTCCCCATCCCAAGAGCGAAGAGTGGAAGGCTCCCCCCCTCCTGCCCTCTGCCACTCAGGGGTTCACGTTGGTCTTTGGATGCTGTTGGAGGCCCCCAGTGGTTCCAGATGGCCTCCGGAGGCTGCTGAGGCCCAGAAAGATCCAGCAAAATACATCGATCCTCCTCCTCCTCCTCCTCCCCCTTTCCCTCCTAACCCCTGCTCTTCTTTCCAGCGGGCTCCTCGGGAGCGGAGGAGACGACCAATTTGCAAAAGCAGGTCTTGCCGGACACTCAGGCCACTTCTCTCCACACACGCGCTTCAGGGGGGAAGGAGCAGGATGAGGAGGAGGAAGAGGAGGAGGAGGAGGAGAGAAGAGGAGAGAAGAGGGGGAGGAGGAGGGGGAGGATGGTATGATGGGGGAGGGCAAGGAGGGAAGGAGGGTGGAGGAGGAGGGAGCGGGAAGGAGGACGGGGGAAGAGGATGATGTGATAGGATGGGTCGGATTTGGAGGAAAGGTTTGGGGAGAAGCAGGAGGGAGTGGGCCGTCTTGAGGGGGACATGTTGAGAATTCCAGATGCACTACTTCTTCGACGTGTTGTGGAATCAACGTAATTGAGCCCTCTTAGGTTCTAACACGGTTCTGGCTGCCTGGACCCTCTCTTGGGCCAGATGGGTCATATGTTCGGCCCGTGAGTCGTCTTCCGGCATAATGTGGCTTCTTGGAGTCAATATTCGGAAGTCTTGCCAACCATCTTGCTCATCTTGGAGGCCTCGGAGACCGCCAGGGATGCTAGACAACGCTCGGGAGGTTGGGGCTACAAGGGAGGGGGTCTCAGAAAAGTACACAAACATTGCCAGAGAGTAGTTTGGATTGTAGTGCTGTCCAACGAGCTACGGGGGGCGGATTCTGGATTCAGCCGTTTCGGAGCAAGCACCGTCGATGAAGAGCCTTCTCAAAAGTCTCGACCCTCGTTGCAGAGGGGGCATACCGAAGAAGTCGCCTGTTGATGGGTTCATCTCCAAGGAATACTCGCCGGAGCTCGTCTCCGACGTAGCCCGATGGGGGATGCATGGGAGGAGCACTCCAGTCTTTGCTGAGTATTTGTCCCTCTGCCATGCGGCCAACTTTGGGCCGCTCGTCGACTCGGGCCCAAAGGAGATCGGGAAAGACGACGCTCTCATCATCGTGGACATGCAGAACGACTTCGTGCCGAAAGACCAGACGAACACCCATGGGCGCTTGGCTGCTCCAGAGGGCGGCGACATATGCGACCAGATAGTGCCTCTGGCAGAGCTCGTGGCGCAGCGGGGCGGGGTGGTAGTGGCCACGCGCGATTACCACCCAGCAGGCCACTGCTCCTTCACGGAAAAGGGCGGGGGTTGCGCTCCACACTGTATACAGGGCAATGCAGGCTCGCATTTCTACGACCCGGTGGCCAGATGTTTGGAGGGCCTGCTGAAGAAGAAAAGGCGCGTCGAGATTGTCTTCAAGGGCTTCCACGAAGACGTGGAGTCCTTTGCGGCGCTGGAGTACTCAGAGGTCCGAGCGACCTTCGGAATCTGCCTCTTCACCTCTGCCTCTCCACCTCTGCCTCTCCCTCATCCCCGTCGTCATGATTATCATATGCGTTCTCCACCGCATCATCTGTCTCTGCCACCTTTACCCTTTCCACTTCCACCTCCTTCCTCTTCCTTGGAACCAACAAGCAAGTACCCATTCGTCGCACAGCCACGCCATGTCGGTATGGCTGCCCAGGCATTTCTTCTTCACCGTATGATTTGAAAGTTGGAAGTGTCCACAAGTTGCGAGGATCGATGGCCAGTGTTTCTCGTCAGATTGATCTTCTTGGACATCCTCAATTTCTTGGTCGTAACGTTTTGAGTTTCAAGTTGGTGTTTGGATGGATGACGTACTTATTTAATCGCTTCGCTCATTCCGCCGGCCCTCGAGCGCTCTATGGGGCCTCTTTGAAGCCTCTTGGGGGCCTCTTTGGGGCCTCCCAGGGGCCTCTTGGGGGCCTCTTGGGGGTCTCTTGGGGCTCCTCGGCGGCGTCTTGGGCTCCCCTGGGGCCTCTTGGGGGGCTCTTGGGGGCCCCTTGGGGCAGGAGGGGGGGTAGTCGATTGCAGCCACCGCCTCGGAGGCCACGATTCCTCGTGAGGGGTGGCGAAAAATTGCCTCCCCCCTGGGGATCGCCCGGGGATCAGCCAGGGATCGGCCGGGGTACTTTTCGTCCGGGGGCCCCCAGGGGCCGCCCCGCGCGCGCGAACTAGAAATATTGTTAGTAGTTACCGGAGATCTTAGCACGCCTCTGGCCCGTTGGGTCGGCGAATTTCACGATCTGATTATCGAGTTTCAAGCTTCCCCTCTATCTACCACGTTGAAACTCGACAAAACAACATAGAGACGCAGATCGACAGAGGGAGAGAGAGGGATGTATACAGAATTATATCTACATGGAGAGAAAGAGATGTACTGATATGTTAGCCGGTGTGGGCCCAGAGTGGCGATTGTGGTGGCCTCTGGCCAGTGCCGCCGATCTGGGGCGTTTCCCACGCTGTCGAAGACTCTGGCAACGAAGACGACGACGAACGACGAGAGTCGACCAAATACCGACGACGATGATCGTCGACTAGGACCGATGACAACGACAACGAGCACGACTGACGACGACGATGGACGATTCACGGCGAGCGATGACCGACGGCCGACGACCAGGACGACGACGACCGTTGACAACGATGACAATGTGGCAAGGCGAACGACGCGGGCTGGGGCAGGAGCCAGGCTCAGGGCCAGGGCCCGGGCGGCCAGGGCCGCGGGGTCTGGAGCCGGGGCCGCGGGCGCAGCCGGGGACAGCGGGGGCTGGGGCCCGCTGGGGCCCCTGTCCGAGTGGGGCTGGGGCCGAGGACGGGGCCAGGGCCGGGCACCGGGCCAGAAGCCGGGCTCGGGGCGGGAGCCAGAGCCAGGGGTTGGGCCAGCGGCTGGGCTGGGCCCGAGGCCAGGGCCAGGCCGGAGGCGGGGGCGGGGGCGGGAGCCAGGGCCAGGGCCTCTCGTCAGCCATTCTGGACCCGATAAAAGAAGGGCTTCTTGTATTCTAGGCGGTGCAGTCAGAGTGGTATAGTCTTGGTGGGGCAATCGATGTGGTGTAATACATGTGGTGTTGAGCGATCCGAAGCCATGCGACGCAGTGCAAAGCAACGCAACCCAATGCAAAGCATCACAAAGCAATGCAATGCGATACACAGCCATGTAGAGTAAAGTATTGCAAAGCGATATCAATACCATGCGAAGCAATGCAATACCATGCAAATCAATGCTTGCGTGACGTTGTTGTGCATCTTAGCGCAGCCGATCCAACTCGATTTTGACTCCGTGGCCGATGCGGCCCGATCCAACACACTTCGATCCGATCCGATTTCCCGATCTGATGCTGACTCTGCACTTCAACCGCCCGAATTCTCCCCAGACCTCTGGCGGGTGTACGGGAGCGTCACCGCCGTGTTTCTATCGCCGTGACTCTAGTCGGGGTGGCTTGGTCTGCCCTCCGCACTTCCTTCCTGCCGCCTCAATTCTCCCCGAACCTCCTCTGGCGGGGCCCCGAGAGTCCCACCTCTCCGTGCCCTCAAACGCCGTGACCCCTTCGTCCGGCAGGCCCGCAGGTGGGCCTTCCCCCTTCGGGTGGTCCTTGCCCGCCGAGTGCCAAAAAAAGCACGTGTTGCTGACTTCGGCTTGGGGGGCAGGGTCGGCTCGGGTGCGGGAGGGCGTGTTCAAAGGAGAAAGGTCTCGATACCGTTGCCCCTGCCTCGTTTTCTCCGTCCTGGGCCTCCTGGGAGGCCCTCGTCGCCACCGCTGGGTTCGCCTCGAAATCCTGGTCAGAACGCACCCTGGGAGAGTTGTGGGGAGTGGCGGTATCGGTATCTGTTAGTTCCCCCCTGTGTTGCGTAATCGGTGATGGTTGATGGATTCATTCCGGTATCCATCTTCCTCGTCTTCATTATTCTCCTCCGCGTCTTCATCAGTCTCTCCTACCCATCCTCCTCGTCTTCACCTTCCTTCCAATGCTGGCCTGCTCCCTCTCCTACACCCCCCCTCTTCGTACTACCCTCCTCCCCCCTCTCCTCGCGTCTCCTATTACCTCTTCCCTCCTGCTACATCCTTCGCCTCCTCCCTTCACTGAGGTCCCCCCGAGCGATCGCGGCGAAGAGTTCACGATGACTAAGGACTGTTCCAAAGAGCGACTTTGCGGTTGGGGGAGCAGGAGGGGAGAGGGACAAGGAGACCAGGAAGTTGGAGCGAATGTAAGGATGAGAGGAATGAGGGATGACCGAGAACGGGGAGGAAGACAAGATCACATAATGTAAACCCAGGATGCGTCAACGATGCTGCTATACGCCCTCCCGTCCCAGGCCGCCCCCCTTCGCGAGTCCCTATGGTTGGCACCGAGTAGTTAGCAAAGAGATTATGCATTGTGTGCTAGTTGTGTTTGTTTGAAACAGTTTTCGGGCGAGACCGTTGCCAAGTTGTCCAAACAGACATGCCGCTCGAGTTTCTTTACTGAAGCACACCCACTAAAAATATTCACCCTCGTGTTTTCAGGGTGCAGGGAGGGGAGGGACAGAGGAGGGCCCACGAGGGGCGCCCTCAGCTCCAAGACGGCCCAAGACGACCCCAAGGCGTCCCAAGAGGCGCCCAAGATGGTCCCAAGAGGGGCCCTGGAGGGGGAACGCGAACAGAGAATCCGAGCCTTCCTCCCGAAGATGTCCCCAGATGACCCCAAGAGGCCCGCGGGTCGCTTCAATAATATCCCCAAGAAAGCCCCGAGAGGCAAACATCAATGATCTTCCTTAGGTGTTTCAAGGTGTTTGGCCATCTCGCCATCTCCTCCTCCTGTTCCTCCTCCTCCAGAGGACGGTTGGGAAGTCTTGCCGCCATTTAGTGCTATCTAGCGGGCGCCCTCAGCCCCAAGACGGCTCAAGAGGCGCCCAAGACGGCCCCCAAAGGGGCCTTTTCCTGCTCCAGCCCTCTGGGCAACAGGCGCGGATAGCACGCGTCGGGAGATCTGCATTCTAGAGGCTTGCGCCATTCCGCCGACCCCCAGGAGCGGGAAAACGCCCATGGGCGATGCCGTCTGGGGCCTCTGGGGGTCCCTCTTGGGCATTCTTATGGGTCTCTTGGGCCCCGTTGGGAATTTATGGGGCGCCTGCTGGTGGTCTCGGGGGTCCTCTTGGGGCGGAGGGATCAGGAGGGCAGTTCGAGTGATCCGTCGCGTCTTGGGCCCTCTTGGGACCCTCTCGGGCTGTCCCAGGGCGCTCTCTCTGTAAATGAGTCAGGGGAGCAGAGGACCAGGAGGTGAGGCGGAAGGATGAGGGATGAGAAATCAAACACGGCCCAGAGTTAGCACACAATGGCGGCTCCACAACGCCCCAATACGGCCTACATACAGGCGGCCCAAAGCGCCCCAAGATGGCCCCAAGACGGCTCGAAGGTGACCCACTAAGGCTCCAAGACGCCCCACGATAGCCCCAGAACGGTTTCAGCATGGCCCAAGAACGCCGCCCCCAGACGGCCGAATACCTCCCAAAGGCGGCTTCAAGACTGCCCCAAAGCGCCCCAAGATGGCCCCAAGACGGCTCGAAGACGGCCCACGAAGGCTCCACGACGCCCCCAAATAGTTCCAAGACGGCCGCAAAATGGCCCAAGACCGCTCCCAGACGGCCCAAGACCGCCTCAAGGCGGCTTCAAGACGGCCCCAGAACGCCCCAAGACCCCTCCCAGGCCCCGACCCATCGTTAGCACACAATGACGGATCCACAAGGCTCCAGAGCGCCCCAAGACCGCATAGTTAGCAAACAATGGTCCTCTTGAGTAAACACGAGTACTCGAGAGATGGCGCATTCTGGAGACCTTTGCTAGTTTCAATGGGGCAACATTGTGCTAACTATTCGTTGCCAACTATATATATACATTCCTTGTCACAACAGGAAGCTCACCCTTGGTAGACCAGCGCGCCACGGGCTTGCCATTCGGGCGAGAGTTCCGGTTTTGAAAATAAGTTGGCCGGACGAAGGCGAAGATGCAGGACTTGAATGTTGAAGGATTTGTCGAGGAGCCCGTTGTGGAAACGGGGAGCCTTCCACCAGTGTAGTTGTTGCACGGGTCTCCATGGTGAAATATCAGGCGAGAGAACCACGTCAGAAGGACACCGCATTCCAGCCGTACGGCTGCTGGTTTACACATCGAATTGTGACCAATGAGGAAGTATCAGGCGAGAGCCGTTCATTGAAAGGAGCCGCCCTTCATCCTTGTGGTTGGCCGGGCATTTTAAGGCGCGTGCAAGTGGCGCTGAGGCGAGAGCCACATTTTTAGAACGGCTGGCCCTCATCTCAGTGACTCGGAATATTTCAGACGAGCGGTTGCGGAGCTGAGGCGAGAAGTATGTTTCGAAAACCGTCTGCCCGCAATCCTCATGACCATTCGGAAATTTATAGACGAATGAGCGCCGATCTTAGGTGAGAGCCGCACTTTGACGACCTAAGCCTTTGGATGGGTGTCTTCAAAGTCTGCACCATTCAGCTTACACACTGCTTACACCACACAACGTCCGTACACAACCTACCCAGCTGCCTGCTGCAAGCCCCGCCACCGTGCCAGCCCAGCATTGTGTGTGTCGTTTCTGCGAGGGGGCACGGGAGACCGTGACGCGTGACATGTCGTGTCTCCAGGCTTCGGAGGGCCGTGACAAGGATTATGAGAAAGATGGCGGATGATGATGGTGATGTCGATATTGACGGTGTTGACGGTGATGACGATGATGATGATGATGATGATGATGATGATGATGATGATGATGATGATCTTGATGTTGCTGATGATGATGATGGTGATGACATTGTTGGTGACGATGCTGACGATGTTGGTGATGATGTTGCATGTGATGGTGATTACCATGGTGATGATGCTGATGATGTTGATGCTGATGATGATCGTTGGTTGTAATGATGTTGTTGACGCTGATGATGGTGGCGATGATGGTGATGATGGGATTGCTGATGTTGATGATGGTGGCAATGATGATGATGGTGGTGATGATGATGCTGATGATGCTTTTGCTGCTGCTGATCATGATTGTGGTGATGATGATGATGATGATGATGATGATGATGATGATGATGATGATGCTGATCATGATGATGGTGGTGATGATGATGATGATGATGATGGTGAAACTCGTTTCGCTCGTCTTGGGGCTGTCTTGGCCTTCTGTGAGGCAGTCTTCAGGGTCCAGTGGTTGGCCTCCTGTGAGTTTGGGGTCCCGTGGGGCAATCTTGGGCCGTCTTGAGGCCTTCTTGCTTCGGCTTGGGTTTCTCTTGGGCCGTCATGGGGCCCTCTTTGCCGTATTGGCCGTCGTGGGGCCGTCTTGGTGTTGTCGTTGGTTGTGCAAGGGCCTTCTGAAGCACTCTTGGGTCCCACGGGCCCGTTCTGGATGCCTCTTGGGCCGTCGTGGACGCCTCGTGGGCTGCCTTGAGATGACGGCAGCCCGAAAGGCGAGATTGCGAAAATGATTCAAACACTTGCGGTAACTCAATAAGTTTGGTGTCTTCGGATCTTGTGTGATGTCCTCTTGTGGCCCTTTGGGGCCATCTTGGAGGCACCCTGGGCCGTCTTGAAGCAGCATTCGGCCGCCTTGGGGCCACTTGGGGCCGTCTTCGAGGCATCTTGGGCCAGTTTGGTGTTTTTGGTTGCCTGCACCGGCCTTCTTGGAAGCTCGGGGCGCATATCCACAGTTTTTAACAAAGGCTCGTGTCTTAGGAGGCCTAGGAGGTAGCAGCCATACGGGGTGAGGGGTCTAGGAGGTAGCAGCCATACGGGAAGTGCGTAATCTTCGAGCGGGCGCGCATGGCTCGGGCACGCGTGGAAGGGAGGTTCAGGCATAGCTGCCATGCGGGAAGTGCACCATCTTTGAGCGGGCACGCGTGGAAGGGGGGTTCGAACATTCATTAGGTGCCATTCTGAAAAGCCACCATCCTCTGGCGAGCACGAGGGAAGTGGCGTCCGTGAGTAGGGGGGATGCACACAGCACCTCGCGGGTAGAGGGAAGGGAAGGCCCATTATTAGAATTCAGAACCCCCCACCAAACAGACCTAGCCATTCTTCCACGCCTCAATGTGCCAGGGGTCACGGTGGCGAATCGCACCGCACAGCTTGCACCACATAGCTTACCACTACTTAGTTTACACCGCATAATTTACATCACATATCGTTCACCAACATAGCTTGCACCACATTGATTGCACCGCATAGCTTATATTACATAGCCTACACCACATAGCTTGCACCACAAGCTTTTATGACGAACGTATACGAACGTATGGGGCTCTGAGGCACGCACCACTTTTTGGACATGGTCTGCCCTCCATATGTGATGCTGTTGGGGAGCTTGATCTTCGGGATCACACATAGTGAGCATGTATCTGGCGCGATGATTGGGCCGCCGCACTGGCACTTCTGGTGGTCCGATCAAAAGTTGTAGGACGACGAGTAGGAGTAGGAGGATGAACACATGAGGATGAATCAGATAATAGGATGAGTAGGATAACCAGGAGGAGAGAGGAGAGATGAGGGCGAGGGGGTCAGGAGGGCGAGGAGAAAGAAGACATGAGGACGAGGGGGATGAATTGAAGACCAGGGGAGATGATGACCGAGGACTGCCCCAATGAACGGCTCTACGGCTGCAGTTCGCTGGTGGACTGGACCGGCTCGTTCTGCATGAAGTGCTCGAATTTGGAATCTAAAGGGCTTCGCCGAGAGTGGAGGGAGGGCGCGGAGAGCTCCCTGAGACGAGTGGCCCGTGGGCCCTCCTGGGCCCGTCTCGGGGGGCTCTCAGGGAGTCCTGGACCACCTCCCCTGAGATCCGATGTCGGAAGCAGCATGCGATGCCGCGGAACATCGCAGCCGTCGCACCAGACCAAATATCTTTCTGCTGCATATTTTTCGCCGCACCGACCTGTGATGATGGTGTGGGGGCCCGAAGCCGGGCGAAGACGCCCAGCGCGAAAAAGATGCAGCGCCTCGATCTCAAGGTCCTGGATCGGGCCGGGCGAAAGGGGGGGATTGGGAAAGGGGGGGTTACGAAATTTGCTGCATGCAGCTGGTTTCGGCCTCACCGAGGGGCCCATTCCTCGATACATGGCCGCCTCCGGCGCCGGGAGGCGCCGGGAAAATCAGCTACGTGAGCTGATTCTCAAACCCCCCCTTTGCTATCCCCCCCTTTCGCCCGACCCGACTGGACCGCCTCTGGCCACCGTGAGACGATCTCTTGGCCTTCGTGGCCCGCTTCGGCGGGCCGGCTGATTCGAGGGCAAGTTCGACGTGAACGCTCCCCCGGATGTCCTCGCGGCCTGGGGCAGGAAGTCGTTGGCGGACACGCTGCGCGAGCACGGGGTGAAGCGGGTGTTCGTCTGCGGGCTGGTGTTCGACCTCTGCGTCCTCGACACGTCCCTAAACTCCGCGAAGTGCGGCTTTGAGACGTTCACGGTCCTCGACGCGTGCCGGCCCATCTCGGGGCAGCCTAGACACCACGATTATGGCGACGGTCGTCCCCCCCTTTTGGGATGGGGGCGGCGGGGGGGGTGGGCGGCTTCCTCCTGCTCCTCCCCGCCGTCTTCTTGATCCCCCCTCCTCCACTCTCTTCCTCTTCCCTGAGCCCCTCCTCCGCCGTCCCCCTTTCCCCGCCTCCTCATCCCGATCCTTCATCCCCTATCCTCCTCACGGGAGGCTTTGGGAGGCCTTCGGAGGCCTCAAGAAATGCCACGAGGCCAGGAAACGTGTCTTAGATCTGCATGTATGCCAACAGTGAGTGTATTTATTGACAAACGTAGCAGCAATCAGTTCGTAGTTTTGAGGATCGCGGACCGTGGGGGAAGTCGACTGTCAACAGTAACAACCAGAAGGACCACCCTTCGGGTGGCAATGAGGTTCGAGAGGTGCAACGTCGGCATAGATCTATGTACCGGTCGCAAGATAAGTTGATATGATTGTATATTGGTCTCGTTAATATTTCGGAGGGCATCGTCCTCCCCCACGCTCTGCCTATCTTATCTTCCTCCCCCACGCTCTGACGATCCTATCATACAATGTGGTAAACACTGAGCAGCCATCGTGACAACTAAAGACCAACCACTGGACAAACATTGGAACTACCATCGCAACAAACTGGATAGCAACCACATGAGCCATACGACAACCGAATGTAAAACCTCGGAATCCGTCTCGGAAAAAAAACGTCTAAACAACCAGCGGCCCAATTGCGGCACAACCACAATACAACGACACAACAGCACTGGGCCAGCCGTCGAAACAAGACCCGGAACAAACATCTAAAGATGCAGTGAAGCAACCAGAGAGCAACCACGCGACTGCCACAAGACAATCGCGGGGCAACCATGGGGCAACCGCGGTACAACCACTGAGCAACCACGGGGCGACCGCGGGACCACGACGGATCAAACGCGGGACAACCACGGGACAATCACGTGGCAACCGCAGGACAACCGCGGGACAACCACAACACAGCCACAGAACAAACACGGGACACCCGAGGGACAACCACGGAGCAACCACGGGATAACCCTAGGACAATTAGGGCAACCACTGGAAATCCGCGGGACAATCACGGACCAACCACGGAACAAGCACGGCACAATCACAGAAGACGCGGGGCAACCTCAAAACATCCGCGGGACAACCATGGGATAACCACAGCCACGGGGCAGACACAAACCACCCACAGGACAACCGTGGGACGATTAGGGGACAACCACCTGATCAACCGCGGGACGATTGAGGTGACAAGAGCCCGCCTGGGGGGGAGGAACAATCTGATGGCAGCCTGTTCTAGTAAGGCTTGGATTTGCCTTGCCCTCGCGCGGCCTCGCTGCGCGTCGCACGCACGGCAAGCACCGCACGAACCACAACCGAAACCGAATTTCTGGTTTGGTGACTCCGTCTCACGTCAATATCACCCTTCAATTTCTAGTCATTCGTGGGCGGAAGACATGTCCGTATCCACCGCCTCTCGCGCCAGGCCCTTGGGCCGCGACCCCGTGGATGAGGGGCGTTGGTTCGAGGATACCCCCCTCCGGAACGTAGCCACGCGACTGCGTATTCAAGGGATCGCGTCCCAGAATCCAGACCGCGAGGGCGAGAATGTGGATATGCTCGCCTCTCGTGAATGACCTGAGGTTTCGGCTGCATGCTCCGTCGCTTTTGGCCGAAAGCCGGGAATGTGTTTTTTCAACAGTAACACGCTGATGTGTTCGCAGCGGCGGCGTGTCGTGAGTGTTGTTCCTGTTCCCCACCAACTTCCGTTCACCGTGGTTTCGGCTGCCCCTGGCATCCACGTGCATGGGGTAGGATTCGTGAGCAAGGTCGAGGACATCCGGGCACGCCTTCACTGCCGGGGGGTGCGCTTGGTGCCCACGTCCGCGCTTATCCCCGGATTCCGCGCCGTGAACCCGATGAGGCGGAGCACGGAGTAGTCGCGGTCAGCTCCTAGTTGGTCTTGGCTTCCCCGCCGTGTTTGTTGTTGGGCTTCGGATTCACCCCGCTGGCCACGCCGCCGTGACCCGAGCGGGAGGGGTGCAGGATGGGAGGGAGGGCAGAGGCAAGGTAAGGGGAGGGGAAACAAAGGAGACGGACGAGGAGGAGGAGGAGGATGAGGAGGAGGGAGGAGGGAGGAGGTCGGTCGGATCGGGCATTGAGGCGGCCCTCGTGCCGTGATGGGGGATTGGCGCACACCCCGTGAGTCAATGGCAACGTAACTCTTATTCCGCACGCCACCACACAGTGCGAGGAGGGGTACCCAGGTCTGAGCCCGAGCTTACCATGGGGCACCAGGCCCGCCCGGCACGGACCAAGAGTAGGGGCGGCGGCGGAAAGGCGTAAACATCCGATGCGAAACAAAAGATTGACGGGGAAGGAAGGGACAACAGAGGGAGAAACGCAGCAGCCGGCCAGAAGAGCAGGAGGAGGAGGAAAACAACGCACAAAAAAAGAAACAGCAGTACAGTCGGCCCGGATTAGTAGGTCGATCCTGCCAAATCAAGGGTATGTTTGTGTCTTATGTCTCGCGACCCATGATTTCTGCATTCCTGTGGCAATGTGGTTTTCGGAAGCGTCTTGTGTCCTCTCGCGTGTCCTGTCCAATCGAGTTCGACTGTACGCCCAGCTCACCTTCAAGACACCACCCAATGGAGGAGCAGGTCCGTGTTTGAAAAGAAATTTTACCTCATTGGTACTGCACCACGATCGGCACATGCTCAAAATAGGTTAACGTATCGGTTCAACCACTGATTGCCTGCTTGCCGACGTCCAGCAGGCTGGCATTCCAGAGTGTCGCACATTCCCAGGGCAAGCAAGACAATGAGCGCCATGAGTTTGGGCCACGTTGGCAGGACACGCATCCTGGAGGCCATGAGTCACGGATAGGCCGGAACGTCCAAAATGGCCAGCGTTTGCGGGCGCAATGGGCTTGAAATGTCACTGATTCGGTGCGTCACGTACCAACGGAGACCCCACCCAAGGGAGGTTGACGTCCGCTTTAGGAAAGAATTTAACCAGGCCGTCAGCGACACTTTCACGATAGTCCCCTCAATGGTCGAGCCCAGCGCCCACGACGGCGGAGCGTTGCGCAACACCGTAACAAACACGATGCTTTGGACGCCGTCGCACGCGGATAGGCCGGTACAGCCGAGCGCGTTCGGCGGTTGTGCAATGTCACGGAGATGGTGCGATGCGCACCATTGCGATACCATTCGGGAACCCCACCAATGGAAGAAACACATTTGGTTTGGAAGTGAACGTGTTCGCACGCCCTCAAGACACCACCACATGGAGTAATAAGTCCGTGCTTAACTAGAAACATGACCTTAGGCCAGGTCAACGCCAGGTAAACGTCACCACACGTTGGCCACATTGTATTTGCCAGCGTTTAGGAGGACATCTCAAGACATCGTGTATGCAATACGCAATAATGCACGAAATTCGTAGCCGCCGTGGCTAACAACAGCCAGTACCCAGATCATCCACATAACTAAAGTGCAAACCGTAAGCCTGGACCAGCCCAGGGGGCCATGGCTTAATGGCATTTCCTTGGACGGGCCGGCGGGCCAGCTGCTCTGGTGTGAGGGTTTGCGGGGGAGGTTCAAGCGGAGGAGGAACATCATGTATAACACAAGTTTCGTCAAGGGCATCCCGCCACGTCCTGCTCAGTAAATGCATCCGGGACTGTCTTCGTATTGCGCTCGTCGACCACGGCAGGGCCGGGCGCCCGAAACCGATGCTTGTCAGTGTCGAGCGGCACTTGCGAGAAGAGGGGGGGGGCAGGAGGCAAGAGGGGACAGGAGGGAGCAGGCAGGGAGGAGCGAGGAGTAGGGAGCAGGGAGGAGGAATGAAGGAGTAGGGAGGAGTGAAGAGTAGGCAGGAGGGAGGAGGGCACAGCGCCTCTCTTCCATCCCGCACGCTTGTGTCGCGCGGGCTGAGACTGGCAGCTGTGCGCGCGCGGGATCTTGCTGGCAGCGCGTACGTGGAGCGGGCGGGCGGCGACGGCACAAACCACGGCGCCTGCGGCGCGGCGGGGCGCGCCTGAGCGCGCGGCCGCGCAGCGGGCGCGCCGGTCGCTCGCTCGTTCGCTCGCTCGTTCACTCGCGCCGTGTCGCTGGAGCTGGAGCTCGCGGTGCCTCTTCCGATGGAGTTGAGGAGGGAGGGAAGGGGGGAGAGGGGGGAGATTTTGAAGCAATTCATGAGAGCCTCGTGAGTGCACATGCGCGCGCTAACGTCTAGCAGTCTATGACAAGCGTGGGTTGAGTGTCGATTCGAGTCGGCCAGCGTCGGCTAGCCCCAGTGAGCGACGCCTCGCAAGAGCCAGGAGCAGGAGGAAGTTGTGCCTCGCGTGCCGCTGCGCCCGTTCTGGCCCACCACGCTTCGGTGCGACGCGCCAGCCACCTCCCAGGCCCCAAGCGTCGACGTCCCGAGCTTTCCCCCGCCTCCCGCCACGCAGGGAGGAGCGACACGCTATCGGCTCGCTGGGCACAGCGTGTCGCCGGGGCCGTCGCCGCGACACGCCAAGCAAACATTCCTCACCGTAGGAGGAGGGTCAAGTCGGCCAGGTCGAGCGAACCAGCGGGCCCAGCCCAGTCTCGATCCTCCCACCCGTAACATGGGGACCGTTGTTGGCGCAACCCAATGTGTTGGGACTGGCGCGAGCTCCCATGCAGCGAGCGGGAGGCGTTCGCGCGCGGCCCCAAAACACTGTCCGCGCACGAGCGGGAGCGGCATTCCCATCAACATTCTCAGCACCGCGCTGCGGCGAGAGCTTTATTTCATCGCTTCGCTCATTCCGCCGGCCCGTATTGGTGCACGGCTGTCGAGTGCCCGTGTGATCGCTGTCAATGGGGTGTTGCTGGGTCGTTTTTTTGTTTATGGATGGCTGGCTTTGGGTGATTTCGCAGGCGGGAGCCATTCTTTGCCCGCCTGATCCTTCTGTTTCGGAAGGTGGCGGCTCGTGAATACGATCGCAGGGAACAAGACAACATTCTGCAGTTTCCTTTTTGCATTCTTCGGGCCCCTTGTCGCTTGTCGGGGCCTCTTAGGAGCCTCTTGGGGCGTCCAGGAGGCCTCTTGGCGCGGAAGGCTCGGATTTTCGGTTCGTGGTCTCCAACTTGGGCCTTTCTTGGGGCCCTCTTGGGGTCCTTTTTGACCGTCTTGGGCGCCTCTTGGGCTGTCGTGGGGCTCTCTTGGACGGTCGTGGGCCTCTCTTGGAGGCCTCTTAGGCCGTCTTGGGGTGGTCTTGGAGGTTTCTTGGGCCGTCTTGGAGCGTCGGAAACGCGAAAAGGGGAGGAAGCCAAAAACCTTGAAAAACCCAATGGCAATCAATGGTTTTGGCGCTTTGAGGCTTCGTGGACGTTCATTGGGATCTCGTTGGATGCCTCTCGAGGGCTTCTTGGAGACTCTCGGGAGTCGTTGTCGAGCCGCTTTGGGTCTCTTTCGGGCCCCTTGTCGCCTTTTGGGGCCTCTTAGGAGCCTCCAGGAGGCTCTTGGAGCGGAAGGTTCGGATTTTCGGTTCGTGGTCTCCATCGTGAGCCTTTCTTGGGGCCCTCTTGGGGTCCTTTTGGACCGTCTTGGGCGCCTCTTGGGCTGTCGTGGGGCTCTCTTGGACGGTCGTGGGCCTCTCTTGGAGGCCTCTTGGGCCGTCTTGGGGTGGTCTTGGAGGCTTCTTGGGCCGTCTTGGAGCGTCGGAAACGCGAAATTGGGAGGAAGCCAAAAACCCTGGAAAACCAACGGAAATCAATGATTTTGGCCTCTTGGGGCTCTCTTGGATAGGGTCGGGGCTCTTTTGGGACGTCTTGTAAGCTTCTTGGGGCGTCTTGAGGCCGTGTTGGGCGTCTTGGGCCGATCGTTCGGTGATTCGGAACCCTCCTGGACCGTCTTGGAAGCCTGTTGGGGCCCTCTTGGCGCGCCCCAGGAGGACAACCATCTCTGACTTGAGTTTGCCGGCACCGCGCTGCGGCGAGAGCTTTATTTCGCCCTCCACTCGCTCGATCGAATGTCCAACGACAGTGGCGAAGACAGCAGTCTCTATGCGTGCCCTTTTCGCTCGACATCTGCGTGGTATTGTGTCGAGAATCACATTTCGCTCGTGCTCGGCCCCGCTGCCACTCGGCATGCGAGAAACATGCGCCGTGCCCGAATTGGAACGCCACTTCACGCGAAATTCTAGACGCTTCGCGTAACCCCACCAGGTCCGTAGCCATGGCTCATCAAGCCGCTCTGGTTCAAGCCGCCGGCCGCAGGAGGCCCTCCCCTCGCCCCCTTTCGTTTCCACTCTTCTACATCCTTGTTTCTACCTCATGGACGCTGGCGGCCTCTTCCTGCTGCCGCGGACACTTTGCAGGCGGCCGACCCTTGGACAGGGACGGCTGCCGCTGGAGGTCGCTGGCATGCCGCGGCCGCGTCCGGGACGTGGCCTCCATGGCGACACAGGGGGCGATACGAGTGGGAGACGCCGGTTTCACGGCGACGGCGGCAGCGGAAAGTTGCTGGGGCCAGGCAGCCAGCCACCCCCAGCCGCAACGCATCCTCCATCTCAGAATTCTGGCACGCAGTGGAAGAGCGGCAGCAAGTGGTGCAAGACGGCCTTGGCCGCGCCGCCGCGGCGGCCGCACCGCCGCCGCTGTGGCGCGCGCCGCGGCGCTGTCGCCTGCCGCCGCCGCCGCGGGTGGCGTGGCGGCAGCCGCCGCGGCCGCTGCGGCGGGCCAGACGGACGGCGTCGACGTCGGCGTGATGAACGTGGAAGGGTGGAGGAGGCGCAGGAGGCGGTCGTGGAGGTCGGGCAGGAGCTGCGGCGGCAGCGGCAGCAGGTGCAGCAACGGCAGCAACACCACGCTGCCCCCCACTCGTACGAGCAGCAGCGGGAGCCAGCAGGAGCAGCAGCAGCAGCAGCCTCCTGGTGACAGACAGGAAGATGTACCCGAAAAGTCTCCAGCCATCAGCAGCCCTCTGGTGACAGTCAGGAGCAGTCCCCTGGCGACAGCAGGAAAATGCCCCCTGGCGACAGTCAGCGGCAACTGCAGCAGCAGCTGCTGCTGCAGCTGCGGCAGTCCCCTGGTGACAGCCCCCTGGTGTCAGCAGCAGCAGCAG